>CM076570.1:179838664-180222933 GCA_034641835.2 Pinus albicaulis | reverse complement strand
TTAGGTCTCTGTAATAAGCAAGATTGGCAAAAGTCCGATTACAGAGTTAACATCATTTCAACCAACTTTGGGATTCTAGGATCTAGCCCTCCTGAATCCGGAGAGGGATCTCTCCAATATGTGCAAAGATGGATATTGTCTTTGAAGTTTAGGGTGATGGTATTAGGCTAGTTATGAAGGCCAAGGGTTTTGTTTGGTTTTCTCAGATGGTTGAACATAGTTGCTGTCTGAGACGGAAAGATCTATATGCAAATAGGTTCAAAGGTGAGAAGTTGCAAGTGAACAAAATAAGGTTTGATTCTAAAGAAATATGATGGCAAGTTTTCAATCCATTGGGCTATGGAGTCATAAGAGAATTTAATTGAAACAACCAGGTTCAAGAGTAATCTATGGGGCAACTCATCTAGGCCTAAGGATCTCTTTGAAGTTTGATTTATGGAATGGGGTGATACAAAAAGAAAGGGAATTTAACAGATGCAGAACAAAGAGCAGCCCAGGATCTGGTAAGTACTTTGAAACTAGCCAGCCTTTGACCAGGCACTTACGAAAAACATAGAAGCAAACTAGGATCCGGTAAGTAATTTGAAACTATCCAGCCTTTGATACACTTCTAATAGAACACAGATTAAAAACAAAGGGAAACTTGAAGGCAACCTTTGGAGCAGAGACTAGCGGGCAGGGCTCACCTTTCTCCTCATCTTAGTTCTTCTTTACTTAGTTGCTTCCAAGACAATCACCAAGATAACACAGAATGGCCCAAGATCTGATAAGTACTTTGAAACTAGTCAGCTTTTGACACATTCTAAGGGAAACAGACAAATAGTTGAGCAAACAAGAAAGGGACTCGGGGCTAACCTTTGATTTCCTCAATTCATTCCTTACACAACATATATGAAAGTAACATTTAAAAATAACATTCAGCAGTGACGAAAAGATGAGGGAACGCCAGCATCTCTGTGCTTAGACCGAATTAAATCATTTCTAAATAACACAATTAGAAGAAAACATTGGGATAAAGATTTTTCAGCCAGAGAAGGTCACTGATATGCAGCAAACTCTAACACTGTTTAAACTGTTCTTTATAGTGGAAAATGAAACAAATTGAAAACAGAAATAAAATGACAAGTTACAGTGAGAATAACATCACCATCAGCATAGACCGGGATCCCATAAATCAGCTTGTATTGATTGCTTCAAACCGGTTACAATCTTCAAATCCAATGTTTTAATTCACCTCTCTTCACAACCTAATCTATCTGTTACAAGCAGAGCTCCAAGGGCCCATGAAACCACTATTTACAGTCAAACTTTTTCCACTCAGAAACAGCTACAGCGCTTCAGCAATTACATTGACAACCAACTAATCCAACCTCTCACTCATCTTCTTCTGGAGTATATATAGAAGGATAAGGAGGTGAGATCTAATAAAAAGATATCAAATACAATTAATGCAGAATTAATGTCTTCCTGACCCCGTGAGGTTCGATGAAAAAATTCTACAGGTGTTATATTGCATTAATATGTTTACATTGATGAAGTAAGCTCGAAGGGAGCTTGTGTTGACCTTTGAGGCTCTGCGTACTATTAGGGTTACTCTGCAAACATTCTGTCATTGAAATCCGGTGCAGTAATAACTTCTTTGGTTGTTCCGAGGCATAATATCTGATCTTGTTCAATAAATTCATCCTCTGATTGAGCATTCTGAGGCAATAGGTGGCACTGTGGTGGTTGAGGAATCAATTCGCCTCAAAGTATGGCGGTGGAGGCGATCTGTCTGATGAAAACTTTTAGGTTTTTCTTTAATCCGTGTTCTGAGCCGGGGATTAGGCTTTTGATAACCGTCTTAGCCGTAATCCCCGCCAATTTATTCATAAAACTGCTGCTCTGGTTCATTCTGTCTTCAAAATCGGACATCCTTTCCCTGTGTCGATTCGCCGGTATTCTCTGCTATGTAGGGCTGTGCAGATAAGAAAAAGGCATCAATGCCGTTAGAAACACCGATGAAACGTGAAAACCGACTTTGTAGGTGATTTATACAGAGAAATTTAGACATAGAGGATCGTCACCCTCCTGGTTTGAGAACCCTGTTTAAACCACGAACAAATGACTTTTCCCTACAAAATACGAGAAAAATGAGAAAATCCTGCGTTATGTGGATAGACTGCATCGGAAGGAGTGCGGGAGAAAGGAGCGATCAGAGCCGTTGATCGTATGGCGATCAACGGTCGGGGGTGTTTTGAACAGTCAACGGAGGAAAAGATGGACCGTGCGACGAAATCTGGAGAACAAAAGAGAGCCGTCGATCTGCGGAGATCGATGGTAGGGATCGACTTTCAAACGCGTCGAGGGAGATTTTAACGGGCGGGCGAGTTCGTTAAAGGGTGAGCGGAAAAGGCTATCAGGGACCGTCGGATGGGAGAGCCCAAATCCGACGGCGGGGGTGAATCCCACTACGGGGCCATAGGACGAGGTATAACGCGCGGGCAATAGACATGGCACGGCGGTTTTGGAATGAAGTGGCGAACACGTGTCGGCCAGCGTGTGGAATCGCTGGCCGACGGGATAAAACCGCTATTCAAGGGGAAGACGGTGCGGGATCCACACCATGGTTTTGGAAACGGACGCGGGGAAAGAGGGGGGGGTCCACCAGGTGAAGAATTACTCCGCACCGTTGATCTGTGGGACAGATCGACGGTCGAGTTTCAATATGATTTTCTTTGGCGGAAAAATAAAATAAACCCGACTTTGCGTTTTACAAAGGTTTCCAATGTTTTCGGGTAATAAATAAATTCCAAGTATTAAGCGCCCGTAGGATTTAGCTCACGGTTCTGGCGTCGGGGCATATGGATGGAGAAAAGGCAGGGGTTTAGCCGAGGGGCTAAAGCTTGGCGCACGGAAATATGCGCTTTTATATGTTTTTCAATGATTTTTGAAAAAAAAGGGGAAAGGGGTTCCGATAGGCCAAAAGGTGGGTTTTTAGCTTTAGGAAATGAGGTTTCTAGAGGGATAAGGGGTAATAGATGATTTAGTGGGGAGTTTTTTTATGAAGAAAAGGCAATTGGAGAATGAAGGTAGAACGGAGGAAAGGGAGGGGAAAAGAAAAAGGGGTGCAGCAGTTCTTGACTTGGATTTTCTTGGGGAATCAGAGGCTGGGGAGAAGGAAAAGTATGAAGAACCAACCAGCAGTTTGTGATCTTACCAACAGTCTTCAAGCACCAACAAGTTTCAGGATTGAATTTGTTTCTTGAAGGCCTGCAAAGAATATTTAGCGACCAGCTGATATAATTGAAAAATATAGGTGTGGCTAAGGGTAGGTTCTTCTTTCCTAAGTTCGATGGATCACCCTCTTGTTCTACTAAAGCATGGTTCGAGAAGTTGGACATCTATTTCCAGTTGAATAAAGTGCCTGAAGCAGAAGCCATCAAGATTGCTGCGTTGCATTTTGAGGGAGAAGCCCACAACTGGTGGTTTGATGGAATTTCTACATTGGGGCACAAAAATGTGTCCACTTATGCTGATTTCACTAGGAGTCTAGTGGAGATATTTTATCAGAAAGATCCGGAGGCCCCTTTCATAAGCTTGGAAAATCTTAAACAGATAGGAGATGCTGAGGCTTATATCTCTGAATTCCTGAGGTTGTCTATAATGGTTCCTGATCTTTCAATACCAAGGAGAGTCTATATGTTCATTGATGGCCTGGAAGATAATTCACACGGGTTGGTTAAGTCTAGCAAGCCCATCACTCTGCATAATGCCATTGAAAGAACTAGAGATCTCCAAGATGCTTTGCCAAGGGTAAAGGAAACCTTCCCAAGCAAAGCCACTCACTCTTCCAAGGGAAAGGAGGGAAAAGTTGCTCCACCCAAGGAGAGCTCACTGAAGAAGCTTCTTGACAATGATATCCGGAGGGAGTTGAGGAAAAATAAATTATGTTTCGCTTGTCAAGATCCATGGGTATCAGGACATAGATGTGCTGCTGGAAGAGCACACTATATTGAAGTCTCTTTTGATTGTGAGGAGAAAGAGGGAAATGATGGACCTAGGAGAGGTCACATTGTTGGTGATGATGATGAGGAGGATCCATCATCATCTAGAGAAGAAGAAGGAGCATTTGCTCCAACCAGTGGGACTCTTTCTTCTTTGAGAGGAGTGCCCAAGTATTTGACTCTTAGAGTGCAAGGTTCAGTTATGAACCAAAGAGTATCTATTCTGATTGACACTGGGGCAACCCACAACTTTATTGATGCTCACTTTGTGCAGAGGAGAGGGATCCCTACTGATACTTTTGATGATTTCTCTATTTTGGTTTCGGGAGATAGAACTATGCAGTGTATGCAATATGTTCCATCACTTTCTGTGACTATGGGAACCTACACTTTGGAGGACCATTTCTTTGTGGTGGACATACCAGACACCAAAATGATCTTGGGTGTCTAGTGGTTGATTAATTTGGGAAAATTCACCACTGATTAGAAGGCCTTGCAGATGGAATGCATGGATTTAAAAAGTGGGAAACAAAAAATCATTCAAGGCATGCACACCTACCCTTCACTTGATGTTTCCACCCACACAAAAAAGATGGAATTGTGCAGTGGGGACATGGATCTCATAGTTCCTTCTCTCATGTTCATGAGAATGATGCAAGGAAAATTCCTACGTTATGGCAAGCCACTTGGGGTTCCATTATATTCTGTGGGGGGAGCCTGACCAAATTCTGAAACAATGGAAGAGAGAGTCACAACGCTGTGGGAGGAAGCAAGGGGGAGGATCAACCTTCCCACAAAATTTTTTGGCATGCATAGTGCCAAAGAAACAAGAAAAAACAAGGCAAGCACCATCATAGATACATCAACAGCGTTGTCTTTGTTGAGAAGTGTAGATCCATATTGGAGGTCTCAACTCCTTGTGGAGTACTCCAAAGATCTACATACTGGGATGATCTTAGATGGAATGAAGAAAGGAGGAGGCTATTTGGTCCATGAAGGGGTCATATATCATCTTGGTAGATTATTCTTGTCTCAAGCCTCCAAGATTAAGCAAGAGATACTACGAAGAGCACACAAAGAGTTCCTTTCCGGCTACATGCAGTCAGCAAAAATCTACTCCCTAATCTTGAAGAATTTTGATTGGGAGGGTATGGAGGAAGAACTACATCAGCGTTATGATTGGGAGGAACTATATCAACACTTAAAAGAGTGCAATAGTTATTTGTAGATGGGGCAGCCAAGGGATCCTATGCAGGAGACATTTCAGCTATCTCTTTCTTCTCTTAAAAGAGGAGAAAAGCCCATGCCTAACTCTATTTGTATGGGATACTTGTATGGTAAGGAATTTGATCTTATGGAGCAAGTTTATTTTTCTGATTTGGCACATTCTCTTACCATATGTATGTAGGCCATGGCTCCTACAAGGAGTAATATTACATGAAAATCTCGTGGCAATGATGAGGCCAATAAAAATTCCAAAGATGGCCACTCCCTTGAGGTGCAAAGGGAGATTATCTATCATGATGGGTGCTTCCCAAAGGTACTTAATGAGGGCTTCGCTTTCAGTCATGTCAAAGTGACCCATTCAGCAAAGACGTGGTGGGGGTACCACCTATCACACTCATATCTACTCACAACAAGGAGTGCACTGCGCTGGTACCTTATGTGGGATTATGACCCACCTCCTCAAGTGCAAGTTTCAATTTGCCTATATGTGATTTTGCTTCCATACATAGATGACATATTGGTATTGTTTATGCGTTTGTATGGAAAAAAAGTAGGCAGTTTATATGTACCACATGGGATGGAACTTTATCTTGTACTTCATGATACCTGTTTTAGATGTGACATTGCTTCACCCATGTATATTTCTGTTGAGTTTTACACTCCTGAAGGGGTAGACTATGCACCTATCATGTTAGCATTGGAGGAGCATTTTCTAATGTATTGTCTTGGTGAGCACTTAATCCATGATGAAAGCTTGATTCTTGATGGTGCCATCAATGTAGAAGGAGAATAACTACAGCTCTTACCCTGTCAGTTTCTTGAGGAAAAGAAACATTTTGGAGGGGAGGATTGTAATGTTCCTACTTAGCCTTAGCTAAGAGAAAACATTCAATTTTAATTGAATTTAAATTTTATGAATAAATGAATAAAGGAGGACATGTAAAACTCCTAAAAATTCTGAATAAATCAATGCCCATGTGAAAAAATACAAATCAGGGCTCTGTAAATAATCACTTGCAGGTGTGAAAGAGGTTTGAGCCAAAGGTTGGGTCCACCTTGACCAAATCAACTACGATGTCTAGGTTCATTGCATCTCCAAAAGGGATTGCGCAGTTCTAGAAGGGAGCCTCTAATGTGAAGAGGGCTAACTCATCAAAGTGGTTTAGGGTTTGAAATACTTTCCTCATGTTATAAAAAGGAGGAGAAGGCACATGAAGAGGTTGTTGATAGATCATATTTCTGAAGTATTTGTCTACTTAGACAAATACCATTCTCTATTGTTTAGTGGAGGATTGTGATTAGAATTGCTGTTTAGGGGTTCATCTCTTCTCTTGAGGATCATTGGAGGAGTTCTTTGCTGATGTGAGCCACTATCTGGTTTGAGACCAAGCTCTATTTTCATGAGTAGCACTGGCCCATTGAGGGTTTTGCAGCTGCTGTCATTTGTAGCAAGTGGTGTTCTAGATCTGCTTAGATCTATCTTATTTTGAGAGGATTTTTCTATTGGAGAGTGTTTCTCAACCTCCAAAGAGATATTCTATCCATATTTTGTATTTTATATGTAATTTCATTCAATTTTATTCAGTCTCCTTCACCCTCAGCACAGTTTCTTCTCTATACTACGTTATTTTTGTAAGAGGGTTTCTTTTTCAGTTTGCCATTAGATTGGAGGAAGATCTCTTTTTGTTAGGCTTGCCTTCATTTAGTGATCCATGGATTGGGTTGCTGATCCATGTCTCTATAGATCTGATCTCTTTCAACAATAAAGTTATCTTTAGAAATTTTTTAGTTTTCTGCAGCATTGAAATTTGTAATTCAGATCTACAACTTATTATGCAATATTTTTATGTAATTCCAATTGGATCTTGTTCTTAAAGTCATATAGTTTCCAGATCTATATTAGATCTGATGTTTTATCCATACGTATGTCATATATCTGAAAATTAATGTACAGCTTCTGAACCCTCTGAAAAATAACGTTGTCTATGTATTTCTGCAGTTTATTTCTAGTTGCAGCTCTAATTTCTGAAGGGATTTTGCCATAGTCTCTTTTGTAATCTGCTGTAGAGGCAATAAGCTAAAATTTAAATCTGATTTACTATCATAAATATGAAATATCAGATATTTGGTTGTCCTCCTCTGAGTTTCAATCAAAACTGTGCAATTCTGGTTGCTGGGGTTTTCATGTGCAACAACCCTTCTCTTTGGCTGATTTATAGCTAGTATTGACTGTGGGAGATTTGTTTAATGTGCTTAAACTTATTTTTTTCTAATTAAATTCCATATATAAGTCAAATCCAACACAAATTAGGGGATCACAACCCTGATCTACATTATTCTTTCTCATATTTTATTATACAGTGTTTTCATTGAAGACCTTGTTAAGATTCCTGAAAGGGATTATTCCAAGTTCTATAGGCAGAGTCTACAAATGGCCAAGTAGCCTCTGGATTTCACCCTTTCTTTGAAGGGTGCCATATCCAGTAAATTACTCTGTAGTCCATCTCTGAAATAGAATCTTGAGAATCCCCAAAAAGGATCATTACATTGCATGTCGCATGCATGGAGTTGCATGTCGCATGCAAGGACATTCCTTTCTTGTTGAGAGGGAGTGTTGAATTTTGCAACAAGAAACAATGAAATTTGCATCTGGAAACAACATCCATGATCCTAGTTAAAATTAAGCACCTACACTAGGGTGGGGCCCACACATGCTATTTTTAGGTGTATTTATATTTATAGATGTATGTGCATATCTATTTATAGAATGCATGTCTATTTATAGATGCATGTCTACCTTTATTATCCTTTAATATAGATGGAAAATAAATTGTAATCTATTCTTAATGTGGACTTGAAAATATTTAACTGAAGTGGAAAATTAGTTAGCTAAGTGAATTTCGAGTTAAGAGGTTGGTTGGTGGGACATGCATGTTGAATTTAGTTGTCACAGAGTGATTCTCGTTGTAACAGAGTTGGAAGTGCAGTGGCGCATGAGTATTGCAAGTTGTAAATTAGTTTAACTCAGTTAAGTGATTTAAAGTCAGTTGTCCTAGTCGTAATTGCATATACACTAGTGAGAGATCAAGTGAATTAAATATTAATTAATTCACATGTAGTGATATCGCATGCAACTAATGTTTTTTAATATTATTTACTGCATGCATGTCAGATCTAGTGGAGACCCAGTTGAGTTCTAGGTGAAAGGGAAGATAAATATTAGTTGTGACATTATCCGCTTGCACACATGCAAGCACACACACATTGTATGAGCCCATGATATTTATGTAGTCAAGGCAGACAAGGAATCCATTATTCAGGGTCTTTACCATCAGGGATTGCACAATGGAGGCAAGCTTTCTGGAGACAGTAAATTGAGCAAGTTATTTTCCATTTTTTATATGATAGTGTGAGACAATTAGCTGATGTATTGAGGGCTTTTGTGATTGGATATTTGTATGTAATTGTTTCATGATCCATGATATAATATAAAATATAAGATACTGGGGTTTTTAACTGTAAGCTTTCCCCAAGAAATTATGTTTGTGTGTGATTGATCTTTCTTCATGGTTACATAATTCGCGATTGTGTTTTTAATTCTGCAAAGATTTGTAGAAGTGATTCTGTATTTAATAGTAGCACATTTTTAGATCAGGAGAATCCAAGATATACATGACTATTGTATAATTTCTACAAAATAAACCATTGTTGTGAAAAATTATGCTTGCATGGGAGGAAAATTGCATTCCAGATAAAAATTTAACCCTTGTTGAGAAAAAATATGCTTCCCTTTAAGTCTCTTCTTCCTTCAGGAACATGGCACAAAAACAAGGCTCAATCTTGTTTTAATTGACCATTTCCATCCCTCTATGTGTTCAAGCCTTGTCCTATCAATACTCCCTTAGTTCATGGCATAGTCTTAGCATAAAATGAGCTATTATTGAGAAAAAATGATATTTCCTTAAGGCCTCCTCTTCCTTCTAGTGCATAACACAATCTTAAGCAACAAGTCTTCAACCTTGTTCCTTGTTCTCCCCCTCTACAGTGAAAATTTTCTAAAGCCACTCTTTCACATTGCATGGAATAGTAGCAAGGCCTAGTATGGCCTCATTTAGTACTTGTGCAATCAAACTACAATTTCTTCTTTTTCTCTCTTTCCTTCTTGGTGCATGGCGCAGTCTTAAGAAATAAGCTTATATACCTTTTTCCTTGTGCCTCCCTACAATGTTATACCAAGGAGATCCCCTTCTTCATAGTGCGTGACATAGTAATAATGAAAAATGGTGCTCCCCTCAACCAATACTGAGTTTAACTACAAATTTATTATCAATACTTCCTCTTTCAGTCCTCACATAGGCCTAACATAATCAACTTCTTTCATGAGCAAGTAAAACTAGGATAAATGATTTTAATAATTAATTTTCCTTGTCATCAATGATCCTCATTGATAGGTTTACCATCTCAACATGACAATGTGATTATCAAGGAATATGTTAAGGAAAATAAGTAAAGGAACACTTGCAGAGAAGAAGTGAAAACAAGAACCATCATGAAGACGTGAAGCAGAACCTAGACCAAGACATAATGATGACATTGCATGATGACTCAGAAGAATCCAACAATGATTCAATACCCTTTGGAGGTTTAATATGAGTATCAAATTATATCTTGCATGAATATGAAGTCTTGAACAACTCTCTTGTGAATATTGAAGACAAAATAGCAATGAGAACAACTTGGCATTTACATCTCATCATGAAGTCCATGTCACCATTGTCAAGTTGTGACTTGTACAAATGTCGTCACAATGTAAAATGTGTCAATGTATCATGCCACATAATTTTTTCATGTAATGATGTAATTATTAAAGGAAAATAAAAAAATGTAATGTATGGAATTCCAAGAAGCATATCTGGAATATGAATACTCACATAGTCATATATGGACAAAAGTCACATGGACAAGCCTAAAAGTCATATAGATAAGTCCAAAGTCATTTAGAAGTTAAAGGTTTGTTTAGAAGTCCAAAGGTAATAATACAAATCCAATATTCATGAGGGTAACTCAAAAATTTTTGGGATATAAATTTCATTCCTCTTGTTATAAAAGAAACCTCATAACTAAAGAAAAGGGCTTTTGGAGGCTTAGTCTTTGGAGAGCTAGTATTGTCTTCTCTACTTGGCATAGGAGAGAAGAAATATTATTTGGAGAAGAAATAAGTAACTCAATGTTCCACTACTGGATATTATGGTTGACCATTGTAATTGTGTACTTGGATCTTTAACCTATATTTGAAGCTCAATGATCCAACACATTTTCATGCATGTAGCATGAATGTCGTGGCACTATTCTTTAGATTTTTGTGGTATATGCTTTGTTCATATGTACTAAGAAAATTGAATTACTTCATTGGATTTGGTACTTATCTTGTTGAAGGTGTTTTGTATTTGGTTTAATGATCGTTGTGTCTAGGTGAAAATTTTCACTTAATTACTAACAAATATTTTTGTACTCACATGTGTCTCTCTTAGGTTAGTACTATTACTTCCATCAAGAGACTAAATCATGTATCCTCTCTCGTGAAAGTATCCTTTTACACATTGAAATAGGTGTTTCACAATTTCAACTTAATTTCTTGTTTGAAGTTTATGTGAATAATATATTATGTTATCCATTGAAACCAAGTAAAAGCTTAAAGTTATGGCGGTAAGGTCGATACTCTACATGGGGATCCTACTCCAAATGGTGTGCGGTCTAATTGGGACTTCACATCGGGGATACCCCATGTTTTTTGGTTGTATATACAAGTGCTAAAAGGTTCATAAGAGTTTGAATAATAACTTGGGTTCCTCCACTGAGGTCCATTCCTCAATTAGACTAGAGCCTAAAAAAAGTAGGATTTTCTCATCATTGAGGTCGATGCCTCAATAAATTTGAAGCCTATAGTAGGTTATATCTTTCTCATCATCGAGGTTGGTAGCTCAATTAGGTTGTAAACTACAATGAGAAGTCACTTGTGTAGGAATTGAAAGGGTAATTTCCTTACATCAAACACCAAAGGTAACTGCTCACAAACAGATCACAGATCAGTACACCAGTATTTGACATGGTTAAAACCATTGAAGAGGGAAACAGTCCATGGCCTGAGCCAATGCAGCCACTTAAGGAAATTGATTAATATAAATAAAGAAAAATTACATAATATTATCTCATAAACTGCTACCAGAAAAATGACCCCACTTTCTATTTAAATAGAGATCATGGACCAATTGGTTGTTAAGCCAAAAAGTGTCGGTAATATCGAGGAGACAATGAACCATCGAATCAGTACATATCATGACCGTCTGACTATAAGCTACAAATTTACATAGTAAAGAAACACACTTTACCTAACTCTAAGCTAGAACAAGTTATACTTAACTATTTCCTATGTGTCGAAATATCCTAACATAACCCCTTAAGAACAACTTGGGATAGGATTCAGAAGGATTTACAAAGGTGACACAATAGGAGAAGGAAGGAGGCATTAGAGCCTATCCTCCCTTAATGATAAATTTCTTGAACTCCAAGCATATATCTAAGTTTGGTAAACTTTGCTTTTGTGAGAGCCTTTGTAAATATATTAGCAACTTGATCATTGGTTAAATAATACTGCACTTCAAGAACACAATCATGAATGAGATTTTTGATGAAGTGTATGTGTATCTCAAATTTTTTCATGTGCTGATGTTGAACTAGATATTTGCATAGCTGAATGGCACTCTGATTATCACACCAAAGTGTAGTTCGATGCTATTGATGAAGACGAAATTCAAATAGGATCTAACGAAGCCACAGGCCTTCCTTGTTGGATTCAATAGCATCATGATACTCTGCATCTACTAATGAAAGAGATATGGCACTTTTTTTTATTACAAACCATGTAATAGGTCCTGAAACCAGAGTGAATACATAACCTGCAGTACAATTTCGATCATCAGGGTCACCATCCTAATCAAAATCAGTAAAACCAATCAACAATGGAGATCCTCCTGCACTGTAATGAATCCCGAACTGAACTGTGCCTCAAATATATTGAAGTATTCTTTTAGCCACTTTCTAGTGACTTTCATGAGGTTTGTGCATAAACCAAGAAAGAAGACAAATGACAAAGGAAAGGTCAGGATGGGTATGGTTTAGATACAGAATTTTACCAACAAGTTGACAGTATAAGGTCGCATCAACTTCATGGGAATTACAAGTGACTGAAAGATTGAATCTAGACAGAAACGGAGAAGGGGTTGCCTTATAATCTTCCATTTTAAAGTGGCGTATAAGATCATAGGTATACCTAGACTGAGAAAGGGTAATACCTTCTTTAGATTGTAAGACTTAAAGACCAAGGAAATAATGAAAGTGTCCTAAGTCTGTCATTTCAAACTTATTTTTGAGGCTAGACTTCACATGGTTTATATGGTTGGGATCACTACAAATAAGAATAATATCATAAACATAAAGAACAAGGATGATTAATGACTTACCCACTTCCTTGGTGTAGATAGTGTTGTCGGAATGACATCTAGAAAAGACATTATCTAAGAGAAAGCTATCCATTTTGGCATACCAAGCTCGAGGGGCTTGTTTGAGACCATAGAGACCCTTCCTAAGGAGATAAACAAGGCTAGAGTGATTTTGGATAAATCTAGTGGGTTGTTCCATGTAGATTTATTCATGCAAATTCCCATGTAAGAAGGCAGATTTAACATCCATCTGATGGATTTCCCATTTAAAGGAGGCAGCTAGGGAAAGAATAAGGTGGATAGAATTATTTTTGGCAATAGGGGATAAGGTTTCAGTATAGTAAATGCCTTCAACTTTTGAAAATAATTTAGCAACAAGACGAGTTTTATGTTTATCCACTTTTCCATCTCATCCAAACTTTTTTCTGTAAAACCATTTGCATCTAACAAGATTTCCTCCCTTTGTAAGAGGAACAAGATCCAAAATATCATTTTCTAATAAGGAACGATATTCTTCATTCATAGTTGCATCCAAATCTAGATGACCTGAAGCTTCTTCAAGGTGTCTTGATCGGGATTTTCTAGAACTTAACCCAATAAGGAAGAGGCTCTGTCGAAGTGAGAACTTGTACGAGGGTCACCTGCAAGAGAACCTATTGTATCCCAAGTAGAGAGGATCCATTTTGGAAGTTGTGGAGCTAAAGGAGGATATTGAGGAGGTGGAGGAGGATTTTCATTCTCGTTTTCATCATCCGAAATAGAAGGAATGTTGTCAAAACTATAAGATACAGAGAGAGGTGGCACATATGTCGAATCATGATCGCAGGCCAAAGGTGGCACACTAGCCAAACTAGGCTCGCAGGACAATCTTTTTTCATGAAATTGTATATCTCTTTTAGTGATTACATTTTTGGATTTGGGTTGAAGAATTTTATATCCTTTGACATCTTCAGAATATCCAACAAAAATGAATTTTTCATTCTTAGGTTCTAAGGCCTTATGTTTCTCATTTGGAATATGGGCCCAAGCTTCACTTCCAAAAACAAGAAAGTGACTTACATCTGGTTTGATTGAGTTGCAGGCTTCTTCTGGAGTGATATTCCTTAAAAACTTAGTAGGAGTGTGATTTACTATGTATTTTTCACAATTAATTTCTTCTGCCCAAAAATGGAGACTAAGTCCTTTATATTGAACCATAGCCATTTCTTTTAGAGTGTGATTCGTCCTTTGAGCTACACCATTTTTTTGTGGAGTATATAGAACAGTATGTTGCAATTGAATGCCATGCTTAGTGAAAAAGTGGATAAATTTTTTGTTAACATATTCTCCTCCATTGTCAGATATTAACTTAAGAATGTAATGTCTAGTTTGTTTCTAAAAAAATGCCTTAAAGGCCAAGAACATGTTCAAAAATTCTATAATATTCCCAAATGGGGAACGCAACAATAGAAAGAAGATTTGTAGGAAAATAACATAGTTCATCTAAGAGACAACAGTAGGCCAATAAAGAGACCCTTCAAATGTATTTACAACAGCAAAAAAGATGTATAATGAGGCCCATAATATGCATAATTGTAAATACAAGTCACCAATAGAAGAAAACTCCTCAAAAGAGTTGTTGCAACTTGTATATAGACTGGAAATTCCCTTACAACATTATTTTATTAGACTGCAGCAGCTAAATATTACACTTTAGATCTAGGGAATATAAGTGCATGAAAATTAAGATCTATAATAGATCCATACACTATAGAGTGATCTGAATGGTAAATGTCATTGACCCATGGTATTCATCCACCCATTGTATTTATTCACCCATGGTATTTTAAGTGACATCTATCCATGATATTCATCTACCCATGGTATGTATCCACACATGGTATTCAACCACACATGGAATTTACCCATGGTATTGTAAGTGGTGTCTACCCATGGTATTGACCCATGGTATTGTAAGTGGTATCTACCCATCGTATTGACCCAGGGTTTTGACCCATTGTATCCACATATGGTATCTACACATGGTATTGTAACTCAAAAAAGACTATAAATAACAAGTCTCATTTTGTAAAAGAACAGATTGTCCACCACAATGTAGCTTCTACAGTTATTCTCTGTTTTAATAAAACAAGTTTCTTTGTGGTTTTATTTGCTTTGTGTTCTCTCTTTTTTTCTGGCATTCTAATTTGGTAGATCTTGTCAGATCCATTTCAAATTTTTAGATCTTGGGGGCCTCCCCCCAAGGTTCAGATCAGTGGTATCAGATTCAGTTTACGCCTCCATGAGAATGAGGGTTTGAAACATATTTCAGTTTCAATGTTTTGTAGCAATCTTCAACAAACTCCATGATTTTATTTTTTTTTGGGCGGTGAGTTTGCAGATCATATCTGAAAATTTTAAGGAAAAAATTACAAAAACAAAGACCATATCTATATTCCTTACGAGAAAATACTCAAATTCAAAAAAAAAATTGGCCAAATTGGAGTTCAGATGAGGGAGATATCATTGATTCAAAATCAGCAATGTTGTAGCAATTTTTCTGACAATAATTCATGGACGGCGGATCTCATATCATTTATTGTAGTTTTTACTAGGGAATTTCAGACAAATGGTTACAGATCTATGCTCCCCTTGAAAAATCATCCGATTTCAAAAAAAAAAAAATTGATCGAATCAGAGTCCAAACGAGGGATTTATCGTTGATTTAAAATCAACAATTTTTTTTCAGAAATTTTGTGACGGCGGGATGGTTCCAACGCGAATCTAAGAGTCTAGGTTCTCCAGATATCAATTTCAAACACACAAGAATATGTAGAATGATCATTCCATTTCTAAAACTAGGTTATAATAAATATTCTGAGTTATATTGACCAAGTTATGATCATTTTAAATTTGGAGCAGCATTCGGAGCGGGTTCCCTTTGGAGACGTGCCCTCCCACCCCACTTTAGTAGGCACCTTCTTCACATTCATCAGTTTCAGCATAGCATCATTTGGCTTGGGTTATTTGGAGATGTTCCCTCCCACCCCAAGCTATGTAGGCACCTGCTACTTCATCAACAATCAACATCACGATTATGGGTCAACCACACAAAATCCTTCTCATCAAAGTCCATTTGCTAGGCCGCACACAAAATCCTTCTCATCAAAGTCCATTTTCTAGGTCGCACACTATTAGTAACACAGTTGGTTGCAAGCATTACAGGGTATCTCTGTCCTCGGATCTTCGTTTGTCATGGTTTTGGTTCATCCACAAACCCGCACTTCATTAAAGTCCATTTGTTAGGCCACACACTGTCAATATCACAGTTTGTCACAAGCATTATAGGGTATCTCTATCCTTGGATCTTCGTTCATCACGCTTATGGGTTAACTACACAAAACCCTTCTCTTTAGTGGCTCTTCATATTCAAAAAATGCTTCTTAGAAGGGAACTTCACACAATGGGGACCACTGCTTCATAAGGAGGGAGGAATGATCCGAATGGTAAATGTCATTGACCCATGGTATTCATCCACCCATTGTATTTATTCCCCCATGGTATTGTAAGTGACATATATCCATGATATTCATCCACCCATGGTATGTATCCACACATGTTATTCATCCATACATGGAATTTACCCATGGTATTGTAAGTGGTATCCACCCATGGTATTAACCCATGGTATTGTAAGCGGTATCTACCCATGGTATTGACCCATGATTTTTACCCATGGCATCCACCTATGGTATCTACACATGGTATTGTAACTAAAAAAAGGCTATAAATAACAAGCCTTATTTTTTAAAAGGACATATTGTCCACCACAATGTAGCTTCTATAGTTATTCTTTGTTTTAATAAAATAAGTTTCTTTGTGGTTTTATTTGCTTTCTGTTCTCTTTTTTTTTTTCTGGCATTCTAATTTTGCAGATCTTGTCAGATCCATTTCAACTTTTTAGATCTTGGGGGCCTCCCCCAAAGATCCGGATCATAGAGGCTCCTCTTTCAATCCCCCTTAGGGTTTCTAGCAAAACACCATGTACATGAAGTAGACCTGAGATCTAAGTTACAGATCTGCAGAAATATGCAGATATTCAAAAGTATTCATAAACATGCAGATCATATCTGAAATTAACAATGTATATATCTCCTCCAATCGATCTCCAAAGTGAAGGGCAGGTCCCCAACACTTGAAAGCCAACTCTACAGATGGTATGCCAAAACACCCTACAACAACAACTACATGAATAACGCAGATCTGGAAGGAAAAATGTGTTGTAGGGTATATATCATGGTTGGCCACATGCCAAGATCAAAAAATGATTCCCAAGAACTCCAGTACACTCCTCCTAATGGAGTAGAAGCCTCCTCCACTAAAAAAGGGCACTGAAATGATCTAGATCTGAGTAGATATAGCCTCCACTTGCTATAGCTAGCAAATACAACCAAACCCTCAATAGGATCTACATTGTAGTTGAAAGAAGAAGCTTGGCCTTCAGCTAGATAATAGACAATGTAGTAAAAACTCTCCCAAGAGATCCTCAATGGGAAGAGGTGGGATTCCCGATCAGGAACACCCAGTGCTAAACATCACTATTTTCAGCTATACAACAAGAGAATGATATGTGTCTAAACAAACCATATATTCAAAAATATAATGTTCATCAACAACCTTATCATGCTGCCATCCTCTTCCTTTTATAAGTTTAGAACTTGCAAACCCTAAACCACATTCAATGAGATAACTTCTTTCACACCAAGCATCTCCATCTAAAACTTCATTGCCTCATTGATGGCCACTCCTCTATGACAGCGCAGTAGATTTGGTCAAGGTTGACCGAGTCAAAATATCCAGCCCCTTTCACACCTAAAGGTGCTTGCTTACATAGCCAATATTTAGCCTTTTTCACATTTTGCTCTGATTTATTCTTTATTATGAGTTTTATGAACCTTGTTTACACTTTTATTCTTTAAACAAATAAATAAAACAAAATTGAATATTCCAGTTAGCTTAGGACTAATTAGGAATATTACAATCCTCCCCTCCAAAATGTTGCGTGTCCTAAAGCAACTGATAAGTTAAGTGTTGCAGCTCTACTCCTCCTACATTGGTGACACCAACATGAGATAAACTTCCTCCATAAGGTAAGTGTCCACCAATCCATCCCTCTATGAATTTATCCTCCAAAGTTCTCATGAGATGCAAATAGTCCATCCCATAAGGAGACAATATTTTATATGAAACAAACATGGTTTGCCCAATGTTCTCCCTGAAACATGTAGCATATATTACATGGAGAATATCCATCCCATAGGGCACATACATACCTTTCCCCCTTCCTCCATACATCCCCATAAAAAGTACAAGCACATCATCAATGTAGGGGATCAAAACAACATAGATTCAAATAGAAATTTGTGCATATGGAGGTGGGTCATAGTTCCACATGTGGAACCAGTGCAGTGCATCTCCTGACTGCATTAGATCAAGATGTGGTAAGTGGTTTCCCCACCACTTAATTTCTACCCATATCATCTCACCATGGCTGAAAGTGTGAGATATATTTGGTGCCTTAGGGAAGCGCCCATCATGTTGCAAAATCTCCCTTTGTCTCCCAAGGGAGTGGCCATATTCAGAAATAGTTTTGGCCCATAGTTGGCCATGAAGTTTATAAGGTACAACACTCCTCCTTGGATTCATGGCCTGCATATACATGGTACAAGAATAAATACAATCATAAAATAAAACATGATTTACATAAGTATGTTCTTCACCAACAATCCTCCTCAAACAAATGGAGTGGTTCATAGATCTATCTCCTCTCTCAAAAGAAGAAAGAGAAGGATGAAATAATTCTCTCATAAAGCTATATTGTTGCTCCATCTCGACATGGTACTTGCATCTTTGACAATGCTGATATAGTTCTCCTTCAAATCCCTCCCAATGGTAGCTCCTCGTGATGATGTTTGTTGAGCTTCATGGAGTATGTGTGGCAGAAACAGAACTATTCATAGGCCCTTTGTATAAACTTCTACTTGAGCTTGGAGGCTATAGACAAGAAGATCATACCATGATCATAGATGACTTTATCTTGTACTAAATAGCCCTCATCATTTAGTTGGTCATCAAGAATCATGCATGTGTGAAGATCCTTAGAATAATCTACCAACAGTTGGGATTTCCAATATGGATCTAGACTCGTCAACAATGATAGCACTGATGATCTATTAACTGAAATATTTGTCATGTGGTTTCTCCTTTCCTTGACATCTCTCGTGCCAAAGATATGTATTGGAAGTTCATCCCTTCCCTTCTTCTCTTCCTCGACACCTACCATGCCAAGGGTATATGATGGAAGGTTGCTATTCTCTCCTTTTTTCCTTTCTTGTATATGCACATGCTCAAATGAATATGGAAGTCTTTGGAAGTTATTCTCCCATGGAAGGCTATCATCTATCCAAAACCTCCTTGGTCTTTCCATAGTATGCATGTGAGGCCACCATCTTCTATCATGTATGGAAGATTTCTCTCCAAGTGAGACTATCCTCTGAGTATTCATAGCAAGGGACTACCCTCCTTGCCCCATGATGGTGTCTTTCTCCATTCCTGCAGCATCAGAAAATATTTCCCTCCTCCTTGAGCTCCCCCAACACTCTCAGCGTTGTAGTATGGTATTCTAATGCTCCCTTTCTTCTTGGATATATGAATGGAGAATCAAGGTGTGAGACATATTTCTCCAAATTTGAATCAGGTGGTCTCCTAGGTGGTTTACCACAAGATAATGATGTCTCATGGATCATCCCCATGTGCATAATAAATGGGATCATCATATACCTGCTTCCACTATGTAAATTCACCTCTGTTTTTTGTGTGGAAGTTTGATGAAAGTGGGGTATCACTCTGAAGGATGCAAGAGTGCTTCTAATTGGAGCAATTTCTCCATCCTCTCCTCCATGTAATGGTGGATCATCTCCTACCATTTCAACGATGTGATCCCTCCTTTGTTCTTATTCTCCTACGTTCTTCAAGATCGCACATTCTAAGGTGCTTTATTCAAATGTGATTAACCCATGTACACCCAACATCTCCTTGATGTCAAGAGTCTTGATCACAAAGGAATGATCTATCATAATGTGTGTTCCCAAGACTGTATGTAATGTTCGAACACATTTCCTCCATTTTTTTGTCGCATTGTCTATCATCATAGACACATGCTGCTTATGCTCTTCATATGTAAGATCCCTTGGAGCTTCTTGCAAAGATACAAGAGCCCTTCTAGTTGAAGCAATTTCTTCTCCTCCATCTCCAAATAGAAGTAGATCTCCTCCTACTGTCATAGCACTGGAGGATATTTCAAGCTCTTCCTCTTCCTTCTCCTCATCAATGGAGAATACCTCATAATTAAGAGATCATTTTTCTTTATCTCCCTTCGAAAAAGGACTCCTCATGTCTTCTTCTTGAGAAGAAAGTTCGTGCTGAAGTGGGGCCTTTGCCCTTGGAAAACAATGTTTGGTCTAAAATGCGAATGCAAATTAAAGTTTCATTTACTGTCAATCTGGGTAAGTAAACTTCGAGGATCATCCAATATATATGGACTTAGAGACAAGGTAAACTAAGCTACGTGAAGAAATGCCAAAGCTCCCTTATGGAGGTCTTTCATTAGGATCTCCAACACCTATTTAGTCATTTAACAAAATGAAATCTAAAGACATTGTGACAAGTGTAATAAATATTAAGGTTCCCTTACAGGAGACTGTTCATTAAAATTTCTAATCATCTTAATCAACAAATTATTTAAGCTAATGAAATTAAAGCACTTAAACGTAATTCTGATTGATTGCATGAAATGTTAAAGATCTCTTACAAGAGACTATTCATTTATATCTCAAGCATATAAATCTGAAACTTAACCTAATGAAATCAAACATTAAATAACAAATCAGATTCATTGAAGGAAAAATTATTACTTTCTTACGAAAGGTCATTCGTTAATATTCCAAACATATGAACCTAATAATTTAATCTAATGAAATTCACAAAAAAAAAAAAAAATACTACTAAAATAAAAGTGTACTTGCTAGGAAATGGGGATCCTTCCAAGGATTCTTAAGCACACCAAAATAAAATTCAAATGTAGAGGATCAAAGAAGCTCTGTCTTATTTATCATCAATTGCAAATTGCAATTGCAGCCATTACATTGATTCTCCAATCTAACTTCTCACTACAAACCTATAAGATACTAAGATTACAAAATGAAGAAGAAGATTAAGATCAAGATTACAAATCAAGATTACAAATCAAGATTACAAATAAAGGAGATAACACTCCTATTTATACAAAATCTATGATAACAAACTCATAAATGTAAATCCACTATTCCCTCCTTTGACCCACATATTTCTCAACCAATGGTGACACATAACCCTATCCTCCATGATCTCCTCCATGAGGTACATGATCTCCTCAAATTCGAATTTGAACATAGAGTGCCACATAAGGGTGCCTAGGAAGCTTCTTTTGTACCTACACATGTCAAAAAACTCATTCTAATTGTTAGGTATAAGTATAAGCATATTATTTTCTAAATTTTAACCATAAATCCACTTAAAAATGTTAAGAATTAATAAACTTTGGAAAAGCATAGTTATAACCCAATGATGAGGTAAATGTAATGATGTGGAGGTGGAATTAAGGTGACATGAAGGTAATATGGAAGTAATGTGAAGGTATTGGTGAATAATGGAGTGAGAATAGGGACTATTTTGAGGCCCAACATACCCCCAAACTAAAGGTATTGCATGTCCTCATGCAATCTATTACATTACTTTTTGATACTTGAGCTTTGGCTTAAACTCTGCATGATATCATTTACTTAACTTTTACAAAGTGTTTTTGATGAACTGCAACTTGGTTGGCTCTTGTGTTTCAACCATATTTTGTTTGTTGCATTCAATTTTAATGTATGATCTTTGCATATTGATAATGTGATTTTTATTGCAGAGTATTTTTGTTGGAATGCATCATGGTTGGTTCTTGTGTGACAACCATGATTGTGTTGGCATCCAATTATCTTTTAAGTAATTTTTGAAAAGCCATTTATATGCTCATGATGATGTAATAGTAAATATATTTTGAAAGTATGTGGGCTTTGAATGTGATATGAATGTTTTGAATGTTATATGAATGTGGCAACATATGAATGTGAATGTATTTCCCCCCTCAACTGATGGTTTTGGCAATTTGACAAAATGACGAAAGGAAGTGAAGTTTTTCCAAAAATTATCATTCTAAATTTTCAAGGAATTAAATGGTTAAAAGTTAGAAAATATCATACCTTAACTTACCCTTTCAAAAATGGATGAGAGTTGTGCACATGTGGCTGCAAAATTCTGTTAATAGTCTTCTTTACTTGGTTGTGAAAATGGTGGATGAAATTGAAAAAGTGAATCTTTTATTGTTGCTGCATTTGCTACTAAATCTGCTGCTAAATGTTCAGAATCTGCTACTAAATGCAGCTGAAAATGTATAAGGCTTGGAAGGTATACAAAATTCAGAATTTACACTGTCCCCCCCAGCCTTATTTATTGAATTGTCCTCAATTCATTTACATCAAAAACTGAAAAGTAATGAAAGTAATTATGCGTCCTCTGCTACAAAATGATTGGTCTTCAAGTCTTCAACACTCATTGGAAAAATTCTTGTCATGTGAATAAATGTTTCAATGTCGAACATAACAAGAAATTGTTAACTTAGTGGCCATTGATGCATGCCACTAGTCAACACGAGAGCTCCCATTTTTAATGTGGATGAGAGTCAAGATGTCCCGAACACATCTTTCTAAGTATGAATGATTTTGTTGTTTTCAAATACTCAGAAGATCCGATGAACAAGGTACATTGATGTATTCCATTTTTTTATTGGCATGATAGCTTTCCCTTAAGGCATGCAAGCTTCAAGGTGTTTTTAGAAAAATATTTAGACTCAAGGACTATGGACTCAATGGTGTATGGAAGCAAGGTTTTATTTGCAAGTGTAGGAAAAATGAAACTGACAATGAATATGTAAAGTGGACCAAACAGCCTGTAGATGACCTTGGTTGGTTTTATTGGTGGGTTAGGATTGAAGAAAAATGTAATGAAGTGTATGTGGTAATGGAAAATGGATAATGACTCTTGCTGGGAAAAAAAATGAATTATGGCTTCAATTTCTCAAATATAGCAAATCCGCTCTTTAATTTTGGAATTTTTGCTAAAATAGCTGAGTTTGACCAGCATTGACGAGCTACTTGTAGACGTGGAATTCAAGGGTGGATAGGTATTTCACCATCCTTGTACATTTAGGAAAAAACCCCAACTCTTTGAATTTTGCTAATTTGTCATGAAACATGTCAAACCATTAAGCTATTATAGGAAGTTGCAAGAAATTGTAACTTTCTGGAAATTTCATTTATGATCATGGACTGGTTCTTTAGAATTTCTCATGAAATTAGTCTTTTGGAAGACCAATTGTCATCACAATTTAATCTCCTTAATGATCACTTGATTAACCTGTAACCTGCAAAAAAAAACTTGGCAGAAAAAAAACATAAGTGTGTTCAAGAAGAAATGGCCATTTCCTTCATGATTCTTATGCAAAAATTTCGTACCAAATAAAACAGATTAAGAGAAATCAAAGTGTTGAAATTAACTCAATTCATGATATTAGTATCAATCCATTCTTAAAGAAATAACCATGAAAAGTAAATTTACTCCCTGTTTGTGTCAGATAACACATGTGCATGGCAAAGAGCTCGACATTATAGATTTGTTGTGTCCTGCATATTAGTATGTTATAAAGCATACAACAGTATGAAGTTGCCATGCAAATTACCATCCAACTGAATAAATTTCATTTGCGCTACGTGAATTTTGTGCAAAGTGTTTTTTATTTATTTTTATTTTTATTTTTTAATTTTGCCCCTGTACCAACTCTTGTAGTCTTAACCAATTCTTGTAATTCTCATGATTCTCTCAATTTTCATACCACCAAAGTTTTGTTTTATAAAAAAAAATGCCAATGTCCTTCACATAATTTATCATGCCAATATTCACCCTTTAAATCCTTCAAAACAATAACTGTCACAAAACACATAACAATTTTTATTATTATTATTATATATATTTTTAAAAAATGATAACAATCATAACATAACAATAAAAATCATAACCTAACATTATAAAACAATATATTAATATATTAATACAATTATAACCTAACAACATAACAAACATTAAATATATACAACAAATTACAACTAAAAATATAACAAATAACAACAAATTACAACTATATTAATATATTAATACAATTATAACAACATAACAATCATTAACTATAATAACAAATTAGAACTAAAAATATATAACTAAATACAAAAGTAAATACAAATAAAAACAAATTAAAAATAAAAACGCAAAACAAAATGTAAAACATGTGAAATAGCGGAATTGAAGGCATATGGAGGATTTTTTGTTGAGGCAGGATAGGAACGGTCGTGCTGCAAGAAGGACCAACCCTTTCGACGACCAAATTGCAGTGCAGAATACGCCAATCAGATTTGCGATTCACTGATAGGTTAACGGAGGCAGGGATTGCATCTTGATTGCAGCAACTGAACACTTCATATTCGAGACCGCAATATCTTCATTCCTGAGCTCGATCCAGCATTTTCGTTGCTCATAGCTCGATCCAGCATTTTCAAGCTCATAACAAAAAAGGCCCTTCTCCCTTCACTCGAGAAAGATTTTCTATGAAGTGAAAGCAGACAGGCGATCTGTGGCATACCTGCAATTTTCCACTTTGAGTTTGTCATCGGCACAGAAAAACCGAACTACGTTATGTAGGATAGGGACAGAAAAACCGAACTGCATTATGGAGAGAAAGAACAATAACATGTACTGCGCGAGCTAGTAACACGACCTCTAACATAGATAGCCCAGGTGTATATTAATCTTATTTGGCTCAGTGTTATATGTTATTTTTTATTCATCACAGGTATGAGCAAAGCTCAACGTTTGGTTTTACTGAAAATATAATCGAAACAATGCTCTTTCCATTTCCCATTCATCACCGATATGATCAAAGTTAAATTGTGTTGCTGTAATGTTTGCAGGGGCACACCATTTCCGCAAGGTCATGGATGCAAAGGCAATAGTATCAATTTGTCAAACAATGCATCAATTTACAAGGCAGTGGAAATTTTTAGTTTCATATGAAAAGCCGACACAGATTTACGAGGAGCAGTAACAGCTACAGTTGGAGTTGAAGAAGTCATCCTCCACTCTTTGCTATCCAAATCCAGCATTACCACCGATCCAGCACTCGGAATGATTTTCACACTGCCTTCTCTATCGTACGCGGCCACAACCCCCACTGATGGAAATTGTAACTTGTGTTCAGTCAAAATCTCCCACTGCCATGTTAAGATATTTACGTGCCATAAGCCCACTAAAGCGGTGCGAGGCCCAACATTACCTTCAAGTTCAACATTACCTTCGTGGCCAACCCTAACGCCCAACAAATATGTTTTATTCCTGTAAAGGACAATCCCAATAGTCTGCACTCTTAACACAAACAACCCAACAATATATCACGAGTTCTGCTTCAACCTTCTCCACCGACTATTGTAGAATGCATAACAACGAGCCACTCATATTCACGTTTGAATTTCCATCATAATCATCAAATCGCTCCAAATAAGGCTCAATAATTGGATCTCATAACTGGATTGCATATTTTGATAATGGTTGAATAATTAAATATATAAAATTAGCACAAAATCGAACTCATAATCTCCAAATAAATGTCATTCCATCAATGTCTGACACAGCATTTAACAAGAATAGCATTTTCCGCATCAAATGAGTGAGATCCCACATCTGTAGTGATGGCATTTTGACCAATTGTTGCTGGTTTCATCTATCAAAATAAATCGATAATGATGGGTTCATCTCTCGTTCTTTGAACAGATGCAAGAGAAAACTGTGGTGGCTTTCTCGGTGAAACAGTTAATATTGGCTGAAGGAGGTTAATGTGAAGAATATTCATGATGCAAATTTGTAGTTGAAGGTTTATTACCTCCTAGATCAAGTACGTCATCACATATGAATGTCCCAAATGTTTCATAGGATGAATTTGATGCACGGTTGGATTCACTTGAGCATATGAGATTTACATTATTCATTTTAGTAATAAATTGTTGCTAATATTTTCCAGCTCACAATCCTTAGGTTGAACAGATTTTTGATGCATGCCAAATGTTTGATGAAATGTTTGAAAGAGATGTAGTTTTGTGGACGACCATGATTACAGGGTATATGCAGCATGGGTTTGACAACGAAGCTTTCTAAATTTTTAAATAAATGCAATGTGCTGGCATGAAGCCAAACCAGTTCTCCTAGTTTTAGTCCAAAGTCAACGTATGGCTTCTTCATAAGGGACACTAAAATATTACCAAAACATGCACAAAAGGCTTCAAAATAACCTGTGGAACAGTGAAAATGTGAAAATCCATTAATTGTACAGTTGCCCTTATACCAAATGTTTTTACTGCTATAATGATATTCGGGTTTCTAGCCAATTTAAGAGTAGGTTCAATGATTATCTCATTCTCTTGAATGTCAAAGACTTTTATGCCTTGTAGTGTAGGCTGCATGGTCCCTAATGTAAGAGTTTCAAATTCAATAGATTCTATCTTATGTTGGCCAATTCAAATAAGATCGAAACGCAGATTCTTCAATTCACACAGTTCAAGTTTTTTTTTGTTATCTTTCTGGGGGTAATGGTTATCTCGATCCAAGAGAAAATTATGGCGCAGGAAAAATAGATTTAAATCGAGAAGCCAGAACTAGAGAATGTGATAAAAAAATTGAAAAATCAAACAATCATATGTGCATTAATAATTCCATTGATTCATTTTAATATGCTGCAAATTTAGTTTGAACAAAAAAAAATTAAATTGTTGCAGCAGATTGATATTGGAAGCTTGCAAATTTCATATAATCGATAGAATGTGCAGATTAATTTTCCAGCGAGAGTATTTTTATTTGAAATAAATCGATAGATTTTATGATCTTCCTGATCGCACGAAGCACAAGAAGAGAGCATACTAATCTCTTGATTTGTTTTTATTTATGCAGGTTAACCTGGATGGATAATAAACACAATCAAGATTTGTGACAAAACCTTGCATTGTCTATACTCTTTCTGCAATGTCGCGGGGGTGTTTAGACTCTTGGAAGACAAAGCTTTACGATAATCAAGCTCTTGGCTTACTCGTGATACAGAAACAAGATATAGAAATGAGATGATGAATCAACTCTTACTGTGCCATTGAATTTATTCATTTATTCATGATGATTTGTTATTTTTCTTATTTTTGAAAATAAGACTAAAAACTTCTAACAAGCTCGTTTTATTTTCCTAATTTATTCTATCTAACTTGCTTGAAAGTTTTTTTTATTTCCTAGGCAAAAGAATGCTTCCAGTGAAGCCACCTACGGAATAAGAATTTGAAAATTCTCACATCAAGATTTAAAACTTTTACCTTATGATTTGCAAGAATGTGAGTAACCTGTCTTATTTTTGGAGTTTGCACAAGGTTCTTTTGGAACCAGTCTTCAAGATTATTCTTTTTCTCCAAAATGTACCTGTTTAACATATTCAAATTTCTCATCCGTAAATGAATTAGTAAGAAATGGGGGGTTTAAAACTAAATTTGAAACTAAGTAAGTATGAAAAAAAAAAGCTTAACTTAAACTCCTTTATGAAGATCCTGTTGTCACCAGGTTTCACAAGTTAGTCCATAAAAAGAAATTGCAATAAAAATGTCTTCCTAAGTCTATCTCTAAATCATCCTCCCCAGAAACGTCGCCAAAATGTTTGGTCTAAAATGCAGATGAAAATTAGAGTTTCATTTACTATCAATCCGGTTAAGTAAACTTCAAGGATCATCCAATATATATGGACTTAGAGACAAACTAAACTAAGCTAGGTAAAGAAATGCCAAATTTCCCTTACAGGAGGTCTTTCATTAGGATCTCCGACACCTATTTAGTCATTTAAAAAAATGAAATCTAAAGACATTGTGACAAGTGTAAGAAATATTAAGGTTCCCTTACAGGAGGTTGTTCATTAATATTTCTAATCATATTAATCAACAAACTATTTAAACTAATGAAATTAAAGCACTTAAACCTATTTCTGATTGATTGCATGAAATGTTAAAGCTCTCTTACAAGAGACTATTCATTTATATCTCAAGCATATAAATCAGAAACTTAAACTAATGAAATCAAACATTAAATAAGAAATCAGATTCATTAAAGGAAACATTATTAATTTCTTACGAAAGGTCATTCGTTAATATTCCAAACATATGAACCTAATAATTTAATCTAATGAAATTAAAAAAAAAACATAAAATAAAATCCTACTAAAATAAAAGTGTACTTGCTAGGCAATGGGGATCCTTCCAAGGATTCACAAGCGCACCAAAAGAAAATTCAAATGTAGAGGATCAAAGAAGCTCTGTCTTATTTATCATCAATTGCAAATTGCAATTGCAACCTTTACATTGATTCTCCAATCTAACATCTCACTACCAACCTATAAGATACTAAGATTACAAAATGAAGAAGAAGATTAAGATTAAGATTACGAATCAAGATTATGAATGAAGGAGATAATACTCCTATTTATACAAAAGCTATGATAACAAAATCATAAATGTAAATCCACTATTCCCTCCTTTGACCCACATATTTCTCAACCAATGGTGACACATAACCCTATCCTCCATGATCTCCTCCATGAGGTCCATGATCTCCTCAAATTCGAATTTGAACATAGAGTGCCACATAAGGGTGCCTAGGAAGCTTCTTTTGTACCTACACATGTCAACAAACTCATTCTAATTGTTAGGTATAAGTATAAGCCTATCATTTTCTAAAGTTTAACCACAAATCCACTTAAAAATGTTAAGAACTAATAAAATTTGGAAAAGCATAGTTATAACCCAATGATGAGGTAAATGCAATGATGTGGAGGTGGAATGAAGGTGACATGAATCTAATATGGAAGTAATGTGAAGGTATTGGTGAATAATGGAGTGAGAATAGGGACTATTTTGAGGCCCAACAGATGATGACTGGTAGAGGATGGTGGCCACAAGTTCCGCCATCTTGAATTCAGGAGGGGGAATGTCAATGGGAGCAGGTATATCCTCAAGTTGTCCCATAGCATACTGCGCAAGTACGGGAGAGGCAGATTGGTTATGTTCAACCTCATACTCCCGAACTACCTCTAAAGAGGCGCGGTAATGCGTAAGGCGGGGATCATGGTGAAAGTAATGGCCATGGAGATCACACAAAGCACAAGGTTGGTTGGTGTGAATAGTCCTGTTGTTCTTGGCTGTAGTCGAGGAAGAAGTAGAGGCTTAAGGGACCGTAGACTCAGGGAACACGACTTTAACCATGGGCTTGATGTGGGGAAACTCAGGATAGGTATGGGTGGCGTGACTGACAACATCACACAAAGAACAGGGCTTTGGGGGCGGAGGAGGTGCAGGGTCAGTCGGGGCAACCTGCCTTGTCCTTTGAGGCCCTCTTATGAGCTTTTCCCTTCTTACCTAAAGCGGTCGCAATAGGATGTGGTTCTTGTTGAGGTGGCCGAGGCACTATAACAGCGGGAGAAGTCATAGGAACCAGTTGAACTGGGGTCAAAGCAAGATAAGGTTTGGGTTGAACAGGTGGGGTAGCGGCTAGGGGATCAAGGTACCAGACGGGAATCCCTAGGGTCAGGTTAGGAAGAGAGAGGGTATCCATAACAAGTGCCATGTAGACTCCTGGAGGAGGAGCTAGGAATAGTATCTGACCGGAGGGGTAATGGCCAGGCAGGATGGCTCCAAGATGGTTAAGACCTGGAGGAACCGTTCCAGGAGGATAAATAGGCTCATGAATACCAACTGAAGGTGATGGGCCAGGAGGAGGAGGTTTAGAAGGCTGAATCTAAGGGCTATGAGCAAGCTACGAAGGGTGGGGAGGCTGTTAACTAGTTGAAGCGGGCCGCTTGAGGGCAGCCTGAGACAATTGCATCATGCAAAAATTCGATGAGTTGGGATCAAAGACAGGAGGAGGGAGACCAGGGAATGTACCAAGAAAATAGGAGTCTTTGTAGATTCTATGTGAGACACTGGTCCAAGGATCGACGGTTTTCTTATTGGCCACTGAAGAGATGATGGACTCAAGGGAGGTCTGAGACTTTTGTTCGTAATATGTCAACTGGTCAATGGTGACTATATTTTCGTTATGAGGGAAGGACATCTTGTGGTGGACCACAGATGGGATAGTAGGCATCGCTTAGGTGTAGCTATGACCCAATAGAATGTTGTAATCACTAGTACATTTGGCGGAAATTCCAACACTTGGTTCCGACACTTTTGACCAAATGTCGGAAATTTCCCCAAATTTTTTCAATCCCGCCCGAAACCGTCGCTATACCGACGTCTAGAGAAATGTGTCGCAATACCGACACTTAGACAAAGTGTCGCAATTGCGACGTTTGAAGGAAGACGTCGCAATTGCGACACTATGCCCCAAAGCGTCGCAATTGTGACACAATGTCTAAGTGTCGCAATTGCGACGTTTGGAGGCAGCCGTCGCAATAGCGATGCTTTGTTTGCGAAACAATGTATAAGTGTCACAATTACGACGTTTAGAGGGATCCGTCAGCGACGCTCTGGCCGCCGTCAGTATAACGACACTTATATGCAATAAACGACAGTTATATGCCTTTGCAAAAATGGTCGGTTTACAGAGCAGCGCGAGGAGTAGTTAATGGAGGCACCTTTGCGATTGCGCATAATTTGGAGAGAAAATAGTAACAATGAGAGAGGCTCCTTTAATTGCGTCTTTGATTTGTGAAGGTATGGATTGTCCAGCCTGTAATTCTATGCTATCGAGAAAGACTCGCAATCCTCTGGAAACAAGACTGTTGTGAAGATGCCTGGTGAAGAAACGGAAATTGGGTTCACAACTATTGATGAACACATCATAGTCCGGCGAAGAAGGCACCAAGGAGGGTATTCTTAGTGAATGGGGGATGTTGAAATATTAATTTCAACTACATACACTGTCCTCTAGCCGCTTTCTAAATCTGTTTGAATGGCTCTGTCAAACAACCACTTTCTAAAACTGATGAACAATCAATTTTGGTTTTGAAATCACAGTCCCTGCACACTTAAAAACAGAGCGCTGTATTGTTTTGGAAACAAAGAAATTTAATAGTAAAAGCGGGAGATTTTAATTCAGAAGAACGTGGTCCCACATACCACAGACCAAATCAGCCATCCACGTGGAAGCAGGTGATTCGATCGCATTATTTTTTGGCTTGTCTGCATTGTGGAATTCCAGACCCAAAACATTATAGGGGGGAATTAATTCGATTTTCGCGTCACAGTTTTCCTCCATACGAAAAGCCAAAAAACGAACCCGAATTTTTATATGGCGTATTCTATGAATTTTTCGCGTCACAAATTAGGGTGACATCAGCAGGCTATTTTGGAACATGAATTTGTGATTGAAGTCGGGTTTATTTTTTTTGAAGTCCGGATGTATGATATAGTTTTATTAATATTTTGTTATAAGTTTTTTTTCACCTCCCAATAGTTATTTAAACCATTGGCTCATTTATAAAATATGCGCAAATATTTCACTTTGGGCATTTGTAATGTGGGCCCCAAATACTTTAAATAGGTACATATACATTAGATAGTTTAAAATTTTTGAGGATTGCACCCCCGGTGCAATTGTTTGTTTATAAGATTATATGATACATGTGAGATAAAGGTTTATTATTTATCATATATAAATAAATTTTATCAATATTGGACATTTACACTTTTATGAGGTGATGTTATAAGTAAATTCATAAATATCTCTTTTTAATCTTCATTTTACTCCATGAATATGTTTGGAAATGAAATTTCAATAGATTAATTTTCTCCTAACCTATGTATCATCAATATTGTACATTTACATTCTTAATTATGAGGTGATGTTATAGGTAAATCCATGAATATCTCCTTTAATCTTCATTTTACTCCATGAATATGTTTGGAAATGAAATTTCAATAGATTAATTTTCTTGCTATTATATGTTTTACGAAGATATGGTAAGGAATTCTCTCTTGCTCTTCTTAGAAATAATTATATATAATTTTATTTTATTTTTCAAAATAGATTAAAAAAATTATATGAGAAAAATTATTAATTCATCAATATGTGTGTGTTGTGAGGAATAATTTCATAGTTCAACTTGATGGTTCATTATATAATCATGTAAGCATCACCAATGATATATCTTAAAAAGCAACTGAAAAGCCATGTGTACAAAATCGATGTATACTCTAGAGAGTGGTTCTCATATCACTATGTAAATTGTTGTATGCTACTTCAACAAAATTATAAGATAAACTATAATACACATCATATATGCACCATAAAAATTGGTGCAGGGTAAAACCCACCTGCCACACCTTTGTACTCGATCCAATTTTCTCTGTCAACTCTTCTAGCTGTGGGAGTTTCCTCCAAGGATCATAATACCCCCAAGGCCTGTTATCACCCTAGTAATTCTCAGGTTGTGGGATAGGGATTTTTGTAGTTAAGAACACCAGGGGTAACCAAGAACCTCTTTGGGAATTCAAGATCTAGCCTTCTTTAACTCTAGAGAGGGATCTCTCCGTATGATTTAGATTTGTTTTAGTAACAGATATTAGGCTAGCTATGATAGTGTATTTGGGTTTGATATTAAAATATTTGTGGGAATAAAGAGATTTCAAGGTAAACCAGAAGGATCTACCAAAATATTGGGCAATGGAGTCAACTCTCTAGGCAAGCAGAACTAAGAAATAAGGCTCAGAGATGAAAATGTGCTAAGGGCAAGATAAGTGACCTTCTAAGGCTATGGTATAGGCTTGATTTGATGGAGTGGATGGAATCTGAGCAAAAGGGCACTTAAGAATCCTTAAGCTACAGATAAGAAGATTGACAAAGGGGATCTAACTGGGAACCGTAGAACTTCCCATAAGGTTTTACGAATAGGCTATTACTGGCCTACCATCTTTAAGGATGCCAAAAAATTTGTGCAGGCCTGTGATAGCTGCCAAAGGGCAGGACGCCCTGGGCAGTCTGATGAAATGCCTTTGAACCCTCAAATAGTGATTGAACCATTTGAACGCTAGGCACTTGATTTTGTTGGCCCTATTAGTCCTCCCTCAAACCAAAAAAAATACATCCTAGTTGCAACCGAATATGTCACTAAGTGGGTCGAAGCAGAGGCACTTTCAAAAGCTACAGAGGAATCTGTAGTACAGTTTCTTTTCCAAATCTTTGTGCGCTATGGTCTCCCAAGGGACATAATCACAGATGGAGGACCACAATTTGTAGGTAATAAATTAGCTGAAACGTTGCAAAACTACCACATTCAGCACAAGATTGCAACTCCATATCACCCACAGGCCAATGGCCAAGTAGAGAGCACGAACAAAGTAGAAAACATTAAAATGCCAAGTAGAGAGCACGAACTATAGTTGTCTTGAGAAATTTTATTCACACTTAATACTTCGAATTGTGAAGTATTTATACAAAAAAATGTTTACAAAATATCTCAGGAATTGAGATAATGTTTTAATAAAAAATAGGAAAGAAAACTTAAAAAGAGGGACAGCTGCAAAACAGTTTTCAAGTTGTTACCTTTTTACAAGCAAAAATATAACTGATTATTCTAATTTGAACTGATTGTTGTTGTGCACTTTAACCGTGTATTTTTACCATTTGAGGTAACAGTAAAAAATGAATTTCCAAGTGAATTTCCTGTTTTTTATCCATTAAATTCACAGCAGATCTGTGAATTCTTGCCACTTTTCTGCAGAGGGGATCTTCATAGTCTTCAATTTTCTGTAACTTTCATCTGCCTCTATATACTTGGAAAATTTAGGCTTGATAGTGAACATATGCCTTATCTCATTATCTAAAAAGAACAGATTTTCAAAATACTGAAGAAGTATTTTGCCTGTTGGTGATCCTTGAGGCAGTTGTTGTCTGGCTTGCTCTTTTGCATGATTTCTGATTTTTAGATCATAATCTTTCTGAGGCATTAACTTGTCATTCAATGTGTGAATATCAGGCAAACCTGCTTCTGACAATGTTTTGTATTTGGCTAAAAATCTTGAGATGGATAAATTCATGTCTTTACACCGGTCCTCTAGATTACTCATTATGTTTCTTTTGTTCAAGACCTTTTTGATTTGAAGAATGGCTTCTGTTCTATCAAAAATTTTCAATTCTTCCAACTCTTCCCTGGTTTTACTGTTTAAAAAAGCTATGAGTTGGATTGCTTGGGCTAGTTTTTTGTCAATTTCCCTCTTAGTCTTGTCAATCTCCGCACTAGCAACTTGAAGTAACTCCCTCTGTTATTCGAATTGAAGGCCATTGAGAATGAATGCCATCAATAATTTTGGTCCATAAATGATTTTTTATAAAGGCCACTTGATCTGTAAGATTTTCTTGTGCTTGTAGAATCTTTACCTATTCTTGTAGTTGATCAGCCCTTTGCTCATGTCCTCTAGAAGTAATCAAGGCATCATTTTTGGATTTTTCTAAATTTTTAATAGTGCCTTTCAAACTAATAATCTCTGTATCTTGGTCTTGTAGTGTGCTCCTCTGTGAGGATGAAAAAGAAGAGGCGGATATTAGAGAAGTAATTGGCACTGCAGTTGGTAGTACTCCTTTCGGTGCCAAGTGTTCTGCCAAAGTAGATGGTATAGCAGTGTTTACAGTGGGGATCACTGTAGGAATGACCATTGGTTGTGATTTTCTTAGTTCTTCATTATCTTTCATTAGAGCTTCTATTTGACTTTCCATTGTTTTTATCTGATCTGTCATTTGATGTACAAGCTGCTTTAAATCATCATTCTCTATTTTTTGCTGTACAATTTCTTTTGCTTGAGAGTTTTCACTCTGAGGCAACTTCAACTGTTTTCTAAGAGCAGCTATGTCCTCATTTTTTTGTTTAATTAAGACTTTTTACCCTTCAATGTTGGCTGGGTCACCCCCTGCTTCAATCACTATATCTTCTAGTGCTTTTATTCTTAAATTATTAGCATACAGTGAGGCTTTGTCCAACCTCATTTGATTTTTAAGGTTGAGCACTGTTTTCTCAAGCCTAATTGATTTCATAGTTTTACTGACACTTTTGGAATATAGCATTTTAGTATTGCTCCTATGAAATTCAATTTGATCTAATTCATGAATGGCATCTGCATCCAGTTCAAGATTTGTTTTGGAATAATTTGCCACTGATTTTGGCTCAGCCACTGTAGGCTTCAAGAATGACATTACCAATTTATTGGATGAATATTCAAATGATGAAAGAAGCCTGTCTTTGTTTCCAAGATTTTCCTTAAGAAATCTAGAATGAGCTTGATTCTTGAGCTCTTCATTCTTCTCTTTAATCTGTCTGAATCTGATCTAAATATCTGACTCTGTATTGTCAGTTTCCTGAGAAGAAGGAGGCAAATCGACAGTACCCTGGTTTTCCTTCATGACTGTATATTTTTGTTGTGTTCCAATTTTTACATTTTGAAGCTCTTTTAATGTTTGAGTGACTATTCTTGTTGCTTCATCATTTATATCAATATTTACAGCCTTATCCTTTTCTTCTTCTGTTGAATTGCTTCTTTTACTATAAGGAGTTCTGAATTTTATGTCCTCAATAGTCTCAGCTATGAAACTATCTCCTTCTCTGTCTCTTTTATGTACATTATCAGTATCTTTGCTTGTAGAAGCCACCTGTACTGTCTGTTCAATCTGTTTGCCTTTGCCACTGTCTACCTGTATTACCTGTACTGCCTGTGAATCATCATCAGATAAGGTGTTTGGTTCCCATTAAATTTTATTTACATATCTTTCAATATGGGGCTTAGGATCATGCAAGTAAACAGACAACTTACATTTTACCCTTGCTGCACTCAAAATACCTTGTGGGTCATACTTCCATGTAAAACTACATGGGAACTTATACTCTTTAAGTTTGACATTTATCTCATTGGCAGCTTCTCTGTTATTCACAATGAATGGCCCAATTTGATTTTTTAGCTTAAATTGGGTCTTTTTCTTGAAAGCTATGAAGTTGATTTCATCTACATTCAATAGTTGTCTCAGATATTCTAAAGAAAATATTTTGTAGTAACAAATCTGGGTAACTTATATGGGGCCAGGGATGAGCCATACACTCTGATTTCTGTATGATTTTTATATAAATACCAATCTCTAGTTTTGTAGCTCTTTGATAACTCCAGAATTCTTCTTGTCTCATTATTTATCCTAGGGATCTCCTCTTTTTCCAAGAGATACATAGCAGGGACTATAAATGAGTCATTGAAATCTGTAAAACTATACTTTCTGTTCCATTTCCTTAGAATAGATGACCAAAATACTACTGACAAAACTTTTTCTTCTGCATCCACTTTCTCACATTCAATTGGAAACTTATCTGTTTGATAATACAGGAAGAGGTGGAGTAGATAAGAGGAGTATCTGAAAACTCCTTCTTCTGGTAATCTGGATAACTGATAATGCATACATTCAGCAATAAATCTATCAAAATTGAACTGAATGGATGGTGATTGACTAGGGCTTAGAGTTGAAAAAAAACCTAGGATAGCCACATCAGTGAATTCATCACTAGCGTATCCTAGTATGAAGGAGAGCATTGAGAAAATCTGTCTAGTCTCATCTAGGAAATCAACGATGTCGAAAGGAGGATTTAACTTAGGAATATAAACTTGATTTGGACAAAAATTCTGGTATATTTTGAATCTAGTATTGAACTCCAAGTCAATATATAGTTGGGTTAAATCTTCTATTGATAGGGAAGCAAAATTGGGGTCATGATTCATTTGCAGCATGGAATTTATCGACTCTTCAGTGATGTAAAACAAGATATCTTTTTCTTTGTTTACAATACATCTTTGTTCTGGCATATAATAGGCTTGGCATAATCTGATAAAGTCAGGAACAGAATGAATGAGAGGGACAATATATCTAGGCAGATTGGATTCCCAAATTGGAATATCTTTGTCACTCTTTTCCACTGATTTGCCATAGCACCAATTATAGACATCAAGCAGGTTAAATTCTACATTAGGGTCTAGTATTCTACAGTCCAGATCAACTAAAGGGTTGTTCTCTAGAGAAATGACTGGAGGCTGGACTGGTCTAACCACTTCTGTAGAATCAGCCGTGAGTACAGGAGTTGGTTTGTCGATTTTGAAGGACATAGGATGAGGAATCTTTGCAGAAGAATTATTTTGAGATTTTGAGCCTCCATTCTTGGGGGTTACCTGATTCTTGGTCATTTTTAATAATGAACAAAGTGAGCTTAAACGGTTTGCTAAGTTCCTTTACGAGAAACAGGGGTTTCTTGGCGAATTTCTACTGAAAATGGGGTTTCTGAGTAGGGTTTTTAGGAAATGAAAGGAATTTAAAGCTCAGAACGTGTATTTAAAATCAATTTCAACAGCAAAACGGACCAGGGTATGGAAAAAACTGCGAGAAAGGGCAATTAGGGATTCCAGGGAAATTTTTACAGAGTTTCCCCTGAAAAATGGACACTTTTTTTGCAGTAACTTTGGTAATTATTTGAAATCGACAGGAATTTTGAAATCTTAGAGGGAAAATTCGAAGAAAAGTACCTGGAGAACCAGCAGAATTCGGTTGAAGATGTTGCAGAGGTGCTCAGTCTTCAATTTTTTGAAAATGGCTTCGCAGAGGACAATGTAGTGTTGTGTAATGGAAATTCAGGGCAATGGGTGTTGAAAAATGGTATTGGTAGGTTGAAAATGGCTCTGCAAAGTTTCTCAGGGTTCAAACGGTGTGATTTTGAGGAAAAACGGTTCTACAATGTTTTTACAGGTTTAAAGCGAAAAGGTGAAAATTTGAATGAAAAATATAATTTTAATGTATTAAACGATGCTATAACCATATTTAAATGACATTAAACTCGGGTTAAATGGGTGAGGTTTAGGGAATACTGCCAATGGTATTCACAAGGGTAAATGGTGGTAAGCAGAAACTAGATTTTAGAATGCGATACAATGTGGTGGCGACATGCAAGCACGGGTGGTTTGGAAAAACCACCCATTTCGCGTGGCTTTGCCAAAACATCAAACAATTACTTTATGAGCGCGAAAATGTATTAGCATCGTCGGATCTGGATTCAACGAGAGAACGGCCACGATCAAAAGGAAAGGTGCGGGGAAAAGGTAAGTTATCGGGTTCACTTTGGGCCATTGATCTTGGGAAACCATTGCTATACCGACATTTAGAGAAAAGTGTCGCAATATCGACACTTAGAAAAAGTGTCGCAATTGCGACACTATGCCCAAAAACGTCGCTAGACGGCTGCCTCCAAATGTCACAATTGCCTCCAAACGTCGCTATTATATGTTTTACGAAGATATTCTAAGGAACTCTCTCTTGTTCTTCTTAGAAATAATTATATATAATTTTTTTTTTTTTTCAAAATAGATTAAAAAAATTATATGAGAAAAATTATTAATTCATCAATATGTGTGTGTTGTGAGGAATAATTTCATAGTTCAACTTAATGGTTCATTATATACTCATGTGAGCATCACCAATGATATATCTTAAAAAGCAACCGAAAAGCCATGTGTACAAAATCGATGTATACTCTAGAGAGTGGTTCTCATATCACTATGTAAATTGTTGTATGCTACTTCAACAAAATTATAAGATAAACTGTAATACACATCATATATGCACCATAACAATTTTCATACAACTAATTTGTTTTAGGATACATGTGGCATTCTAGGGGTAAATTCTATATGATTTGTATATCAATCTATTAGGTGTTGGTAAGTTGTGAGTATATAAGAAATGATAAGGAATATCCATACATCATGATCTTGTAATGTGATTATAAATTGTGTCTATAATTTCCATAAAATGTATAAATGATTTGTTTAAAAAAAATCAACACAATAAACCCTAAACAATGCTCATGATGTGGAATGTCATTGGCGAAACCAAAATGATGGTCACATGTCCCATTTCTATGGTAATGGTGATCATATATATGTTGTAGCGACACTTGATGAGTAATTAAATAAATCTCAGTGTGACTCATTGTGCCATATTTTTTTAAAGCATGATTTGTTTTCCTAGTTTTTACTAATTTGTTAACATATTTTATTCATTTGGAAAGCTAATTAATGATGCTTTAAGTAATTAGGACCTAATGAGAGATCATCTTCACATCTTCACTGAAATATATTTGGTAATTGTAGTCACTATATGAACCACACATCCATGCTACTTAAGAAAAATTGAAATATAAACTATAATACACATCTTATATCCGCCATAACAATTGTCATACAACTTATTTACTTCTAGATACATATGAAATACTTTAGGTAAATGCCATATTATGTGTATACCAATATAGTAGGTGTTGGTAAGTTATGAGGATCTAAGAAATGATAAGGTATCCACACATTAGTAGTGCCCTGGTGAATTTTTTGCATAATTTTCTATTTGTTGTAATTTTGTTGCCTGGATTTGTTATAGATTTCAAATAATATATACAATTATCTACCAATTGTTCTTTATAAAGAAGAAGTACAATAAGTAGTCACCTAAAAGTGAGCCATGTGAAAATATTGGTAACATGAGTAACCTGGTAAGCTGTAAATGAAAAGTTAATAACCTCCACTTACCAACAAGTGGCAGGCAGGGTTGGAATTTGGATTTCTCTTTACCTGTCACACAGTTTTTTTTGACGTTTTGGTCATTATTTTTATAGTCAATAAACGTTACGTTTAAAATTTTTCACTTCATTAATGATGTTCTTGTAATAAATTAACCCTTCACCAATAAAAGTTTGATTAAAAAAATTGAACGCTCTTCCATTTTCTTTGGATTTTGGAGTGTGATATATATGTGTCATGGACTTTTAATACCTAAAGTTTCAAGAGAAATAACTGATTCTTTTCAAACTAATATTTCCTCAATATATGCTATGATCTACTAAAAATTACTTCAAAAATCAAGTAACCTTCCAATATAAAGAAAAAAACATGAATGAGCTTTCCCTAAATTGCAATAAATTTATGTTTATTATTAATATTGCATAATTTGTCTTATAAAAATTGCATAATCAGACTAAGAAAAAATCCTCACTGCATTTTTTATTGTTGTTGTGATTAAAAAAATGAGCCAAAGAACGCTAAGGCACTCAGAGAAATCAATCTATGTATTATTTCTCACAAAATCATGTTGAGTAGTGGAGACTAAGCGCTAAATTTTTTTCTATCCTCAATCTCTCTATTAATTATGTCTATGTAGTTATAAGAATAACAAGCCAAAGAAATCTCAGGCTTCCAGAGAAATTAGTCTCTGTGTGCAGAAATTGATGATTAATGTTGACTAAATGTTATACCATTTGAAATTGCTCAGCGAAATTAATCAAGCCATGATGTACCATTTATCAGTATCTATTTTCTCATGTATGAAAGTTTTTTTTTTCTAAGTAAAAATAATTCTATTAAAAAAAGGAGTACAGTAAAGCGGGCCGAAGCCTGATCATTGCTGAGTGTTGTGGAATTTGAAACAAAAAACCATAGTTTGAAGACTACCCTGCAAGAGGGAAACCAGTCTGAAACAGTTCATTTGAAAAATCCCGCGCAGGGGACCCAGAGAATTGTAGTATTGGAGACCATATCGAAGCAAAAAAAACAGATGCATTTTCAGAGACAACAGGAAACACATGAACAGGCCCATGAGAATTGGCAGAAATAGAGCAAAAACCCTGAGTGAAGAGGAGGAACTACTCATCAGGAGGTTCATAGACAAATCTGCACTAGAGTTCATCTGGTTCCCCGTCAGCATTATACAGGTCAGCAATAGAATGGATCACCTTCCTAGGAGGAGGAGGAGTAATCTGTGCCTCTCTCGCTTGCACTGCATCCTGCCTCTCAGTAGGTTGACCCACCGCTTCCTTTTTTGTCAGGTCCTGCGTGGCCTTGCCCACCTGACGTTGCACGTCCACACTATCAGGGTGCCTCAGCCCAACAAACTGCGCCGAATCCTGAGCTGCCGAGAGGCTGCATTCCACTGGGCGAGAACTGGGAATAATTTCCTGAGGCTCTTCACGAAAGATGACCATAATTGAGGCAGTCACCTTGGGTCGATTGAGAGTGTTGTGAAAGGAAAAATGCTCGGTGTGGGTTTGAGCAGGAGGAGCGGAACGAGTGGGGGAAGCAAGGTGACGGCCCAAGCGAAGAAGGCGCCCTCTAGGCTGAATGTCAGAGTGGGAGGTAGACACAGAGGAGGTTCCAGAGGTGGAGGGATAACGTCGAATTTGGCGCCTCATGGAGCCTCTTCGGCAGTGCATTCTCTGCCTGAGGCGCGGCATAGTCACACTCGAGATAGCGGGGCAGGGAGGAAAAATATGGACAGAATACTGAGGCAAGAGGGACAACAGGGCGACAGAAGCAAGCTTTCAGGAACCAGCGTGGGAGAAGTGGATATTTTCTCCAAAATCCAAACAACAATTGAGACAGCTCCTCTTACTAGTTACAGTGCGAACATTAGAAATCCCTGCTCCTGGAGCGCACCACAGATTCACAGGTGGGGGAATTCTGTTCAGACCAGAGGGATGCTCCATAATAACAACCCAGTCTACCGTGAAACTGTGAATCGACTGCAATAAACCACCATAAGTATGAACTGGAGGCTGAGCCATGTCGCGGCATGCGAATGTGTATTGAGGAGTGGGACTATGGTTGATTCGAGCCCCAGGAGTAAATGGCATTAAACGCCGATCAGTCGACATTAATAACTGAATGACAGCACTCTTGCGGGTGGGCAAGTAGCTTCCCCTTATGTGACACCCCCATTCCATCACGTTAAACACTACCAACTTCACCCGCATCCGGGTTCTCATGTATGAAATTTGATGTACCATTGAAAGTTTAATAATTCTATTGAAAGTTTAATAACTATAATAACTATATATATATATATATATATATATATATTTTAATTTTTTTTTAATTTAATGATTAATAAGAATTAAATTAAAATTCTTAAAATAAAAAATAAAAGCCTAATAATCACGAACTATTATGATAATTTAAAAATATAGAACTCGGGCTGAACATAGTTACAAAGATACCAAGAAAAGAAGAGTGCATGTGCATGATAACCTCTTTCTTGAAAACCTATGAATGCCATTCTCAATGAAGACTCAAGACTCAACTGGATTGGACTGTGTATCAAAACAGTAGGAATGAATCAAAGTTCAATGAATGAATAACTTGATCGAGAAAATTTATAGGGAAAGGTAACTTGACTATCAATCTACTAAACCTCACTTCCATGATTAAAAAAACACCCCCACCTTCTCAGTGGTCCCATCATGGTCCACCTATTGAAAAAAAACCAACAAAAATTATTTTTTATATATTTTTGCATGGCCATTGGACAATGATTTACTATGGTTTTCCTACTGAATTCCAATGGATGATTATTCAAAAATATTGAGAATTAGTTTAGTCTCAAGGCATAGCCAAGAGTCTTACTGGATAATTATAGATTACCTCTCCATTGGATGATTGTACATTTTTCATCTACTTTTTCACGTGAATTTCATTTGATGTTAGATCTTTGCCTTCTATTTCTTTAGTGAAGCTAAGAGTTAACTTTGATCTTACATTAATAACTATACTTTCATGAATATCCATGCTTTTATACTTCCCCACTGTGGTCAATGTTGATTTATGGTCTTGGCCCATTGATCTTACAATTAACTCACTATTCATATTCAATTTTCTCCAGTTCAACCCAATAAAATAAGGAAAACAGAAAATGAAGTCCTGATTTATCTTTCCAGTGCTCCTACATAATACAAATACTCTTAAAAACAAATTAATATATAAATTTTCATCATTCATGCTAAAATCAGTTTGAATTTTTATAATGAATCTACTTACAATTAATAGATTACATTGCTCACAGAATAAGAGATAATTTAGAACTATGATTTCACAATAATAAATTATCGGGCTCCCATAGGGCGATGAACTTGGTCGGATGTGACCCTTCTGCAGTAGCTCCTGAATCTGCCTCTTGATTTCATCGTTCTCTAGAACAGAGCACTGATAGATCAGTCCGTTGGGTAGCGGCGCACCTGGGGTTAGATCAATCGGGTGCTTGACTTGATAGTGTAGAGGAACCCCTGTGGGTGAAGTGAAAATGTCCCCGTACTCCTCCACAACCTTATCCATTTATTTTTTTCGTGCAGAGGAGCCTTTTCTAGAGGTCGTGGCCATAGTCTTCTTCTTGCCTTGGGGGCGGATCATTAGGAAAACGAATTCCCTGGTTTGGGAAATGAGCTTACTGCATTTTTTTGCAGTAACCAAAGAGATAGTAGCAGGAGGTGGTACCTCTGGTATCTTGTACAACTTATTTCCCAAAGTAACAATAACAGCACAAGGCCGAGACTCATACACCGCATGACGCTTCCACAAGTATGGTTTTCCTAATAATACATTAGAAACATCAATAGGAACAATGTCGCATAATACCTCATCTGTGAAGGGCTTGATGCTATAGGGAAGGCAACACTGCTGGCTAACTCGGAGATCTTGTCCTTGGTGAAGCCACTCGATGGTGTATGGATGTGGGTGAGATGTGGTCATCAAGCCCAACCACTTCACGGCATCTGCTGAAATGAGGTTCTTTTGGCTCCCATTGTCTACAATGAACTGTACCGGGGAGCCTTTTACCCACATCTGGGAGTGGAAGAGATGTTCCTCCTTCTGGATCTTTGTAGTGGCAACAGTGGCATTGGGCTCCGCATCAATAGTCTGTTTCCCTTTGTCATTCCCCTTGTCAGGTTCTGATTCAGAGTCAAAGCATGCATCTGACTCAGAAGCCATCATCTCGGCCACCAGCGACTGCTTGGCCCGACACTCACTTGTGTTGCGAGTGGAGCTCTTATGGAACTCACACCACTTTCCTATGTCCTTCTTTGGCTTTGCGGTGTTGTTCTTTTCTTGTGGCTTCAAGAGGTTGTCTTGAGTCACCGTTCCTAGGCTTTTTCTTTTGTTCTATGGTTTGGGAGCACCTTTCCCTTGATTTTGATTTGCAGATCCAAAGTCTCTCTTCTTCTGTTTGAATTTCTGCTCAATCTTGGCAGCATACCGGTATGCCGTACCAAGCGAGGAGATGTAGAGGAACTCCATTACCTCCTGAATGTATCTATGTAGACAACTGCGATACTTTAGCACCAATTGTTTCTCTGAATCTTTGATACCCAACTTGGTGCGCAGGGCATGGAATAGATTCGTCAGCTCATGCACATCTTGATCCCTTTGTTTCCGCAGCATGGTCCATTGTATGTACTTGTCCTCATAGCTCCCCACGGGATAGTATTGTTCCTTGACGGCGTCTTGGAAATAATTCCAAGTGGGTATGACCGAGAATAGAGAGGGTTTTGTCTCATCCTTTTTATCACAGTGGCTTTCCCACTAGTCCTTGACATGGTGGGCAGTTTTGAGGAGTGCAAAAATAATCTTCTCCCTATCGGAAAAGTCATGAACCGAGAAATATCCTTCTAATAGATTCAACCATATATCTATGGCATCTGCATCTATTTGATCCTCAAATATGGGAATGTCAAAATTTACTTGTACCTTAAAAGGAGTCACACCTCCAGAGTGGCTGCTGGATGCAGATGCGCCACCGGTGGGCAACCGTTGAAGGATCTGGGAAAATTTATCCATCATCACGTTCCTTTGTTTTTCGAGGGCCTCCTTGAGCAATATTTTGATAGGATCTCCTGCTCCCTCATATTTCTTTTCGTCCCCCATGGGCGTTCGTCGGGGTTTGCGAGGCTGATCTTGCAAAGGTGATGAGTAACCAGCTCCAAAAATAGAAGAAAAGAGATATCAACGCCTTATAAATAAGCCACTTCAAGGGGGAAACCTCCAATACATTACATAAATGAACAATTCTTGGATGATACAATTTACAAAACCTCCTTTCTATATATAGGAGTCCATGGGGCCATCATGTAATCCTAGTGGGCCACAATGTAATCCTAGCCGACCTAACAATAATTATTTAAGGGCACAATAATAACAAAATGGGGGTTACAAGGGTACAATAATAACAATAAGGGGGTTACACTAACAACAATAAGGGACTATACTAGTAATATAGGGACCTAACATGCCCCTCTCCTTCAAAAAAGTGTTCTCCTCAACACTTGAGTAGCTCTGGGTGCTTCTATATAAAATTTTCATCCTCCCATGTAGAATCTTCAGTGGGTAAGTTCTTCCACTTGATGAGATACTCTGAAATTGATCGATTCCATAATTTTTGAGTTCTTGTTTCTGTGATCACTTCAGGTTCCAATATGATTTTTCCTTCCTCATCCAGTTCTGGCAAAATTGTTTGAACTAGAATATTTTCACCTATAACCTTCTTTAAGCATGAAACATGGAAAACTGGATGTACTCGCGAAGAAGCAGGAAGCTCCAATTTGTATGCCATAGTACCAATCTTTTGCAACACCTTGTAAGGAACATAGTACCTTCACGATAATTTATTATACTTCTTAGCTTGCTTGAGGGACATTTGTTTGTATGGTTGTAGCCGTAAAAATACCCAATCTCCTACATCAAAACTTCTCTCGCTGCGATGTTGATCTACCTGTTGTTTCATTTGATTTTGTGCCAAATTCAGGTTATCCTTTAAGAGTTGGAGAACTTCTTGCTGATGCTCGATGTGATCTTCCACTGCTTGAACCTTCGAATTTTCCTTAAAGATGATGTGATGGATGGTGGATGATATCCATAAAGTGCCATAAATGGGGTCATTTTTGCTGCAGTATGGAAGGAAGTGTTATACCACCATTCAGCTAGAGGTAACCACTTAACCCATTGTGTTTGTTTATCAGATACAAAACAACGAAGATATCCTTCCAAACATTTATTTACTATCTCAGTTTGACCATCAGATTGAGGATGATAAGATGAGCTATGAGAAAATTGAGTACCCAAACAAGAAAATAACTCCGTCCAAAAATTTCCAGTAAAAATGGGATCTCTGTCGCTCACAATAACCCTTGGGCTTCCATGTAGCTTTTGAATTCTGTCCATAAATGTAGTAGCAACTGTACTTGCTTTAAATGGATGACATAATGCACAAAAGTGTGCATACTTGGTAAGTCTATAAACTACCACCATGATGACACTCTTTCCTTCAGACTTAGGTAAACCTGTGATAAAATCCATTGAAATCTCCTCCCAACGTTGACTTGGAATGGATAAAGGTTGTAGAAGTCCCGGGGTTTTAATTGTTTCCACTTTATTCTGCTGGAAAACCAAACATTCCGCCACAAAATTTTGAATATCAAATTTAAGGCCATCCCAAAAAAATTCTTTCTTCACCCTGTGGTAAGTTTTTAAAAATCCTGAGTGTCCTCCTAAAGGAGAAGTGTGCAATTCCAGAAGAATATTTTGTTTTAGTTGAGAATTCTTACAAAGATATAAGCGATCTTTGTACCATAAGGAATCATTTTTCCAACTAAATGTATCAGATGTACTAGGATCTTGCTGCAACTTTTGAATGAGTGTCCATACATCTTTATCCTTCTTCCATTCATCTCTTGCTTCGGTTATCCAATCTGGTTGGATAATATAAATGGCACAAAGCAATGCTTCCACCTCTTCATTCTTTCTTGAGAGTACATCTGCAACAACATTAAGCTTTCCTTTTTTGTAGATTATTTCAAAGTCATAACCCAACATCTTTGTGACCCATTTTTGCTGCTCTTCTGAAGATAGTCTTTGCTCCAAAAAGTGTTTAAGACTATCATGATCAGTTTTCACCTTGAAGTGTCTTCCCATTAGGTAAGTTCGCCATTTCTTTAGTGCATGCAGTATTGCTAACATTTCCTTCTCATAAATAGGTTTATGTAAATACTTTCCATTTATTGGATGACTTTCAAAAGAAATGGGTCTTCCTTCCTGCATTAAAACCGCACCAATTCCATTTCCTGAGGCATCACATTCCACAATAAATGTTTTTGTGAAGTCTGGCGTAGCTAAGACTAGTGCTAGGCACATTTCCTCTTTAAGATGTTAAAAGGCCTTAGTTGCTTTAGGAGTCCATGAAAATGCATCTTTCTTCAATAATGTTGTTAGAGGTGCTGCTATTCTCCCATAATTCTTAACAAACTTGTGATAATACCCTGTTAACTCGAGAAATCCTCGCAACTGATTTATGGTTGTAGGGACTTTCCATCAATTAATGGATTTAATTTTGTTAGGGTCTACTTTAACACCCTCGTGAGATACAATATGACCTAGATATTCCACCTCTTGTACTCCAAAGAAACATTTGGAAGTTTTTGCATATAATTGTTTCTCCTGCAATAGTTTGAGCACCCTGTCAACATGTTCAACATGATCCTTCCAAGACCTGCTATAGATTAGTATATCATCAAAAAATACAAGCACAAATTTTCTAAGGAAGGGTTTGAAAATGGAATTCATCAACCCTTGAAATGTAGAAGGTGCATTGGTAAGGCCAAAAGGCATGACCAAAATTCATAATGACCCTCATGAGTTCGAAATGTTGTTTTTGGAATATCTTCAGTCTTCATTCTAATTTGATGATATCCTGAACGAAGATCCAAATTGGTAAAATAAATTGCTCCATGTAATTCATCCAATAATTCATCAATCACAGGAATGGGAAATTTGTCTTTAATGGTGAGCTTATTGAGGTCCCTATAATCTGGACACATTCGCCATGATCCATCCTTCTTGTGTACCAATACTACAGGAGCAGAGAAAGAACTTTGACTAGGTTGAATTATACCTGCCTCTAACATTTCTGCAATCATACGTTCAATTGTGCTCTTTTGGAAGTAAGGATATCTATAAGGCCTGATGCTTGGAGGAACACTTCCTGGAATCAAATGAATAGCATGATCATGATCACAAATAGGTGGGAGTCCTTTGGGAGTTTCAAACTGCTTGGAATGATTGTCCAAGACTTGTTGGAGATTTGCAGAAATAGATGATTTTGATGTCAGAACTTCTAGTGAGCATAATTGTGCAATTACACCTCGTTGTTCTTTCTTTAGAAGCTTTTTCATGACATTAGAGCTTATTATCCTTCCTGGCTTCCCTTCAATACCCCATAATTCGACTTCCTTTCCTTCTAAAAAATATTTCAAGAAGAGTTCTTGAAAATTAAAAGCGACCGTCCCCAAAGATTGTAACCATTGTACTCCTAGTACAACATCAGCACCTCCCATAGGAATGGAAAGCATTGGACTATTCAATACATATTCCCCCATGGTTAGCTTGATATTATGGCATTTTCCAGAGACATTTATAGTTCCTTCATTTGCAACCATCACTTGACATTCTGGTGCTGGGTATAGGAAAAAATTTAATTCCTTGGCTACCTTACAATGAATAAAATTATGGGTGCTACCAGAATCAATCAACACTATTACCTTTTTCTTCTTGATTTGTCCTTGTATCTTAAGAGTTTGAGGAGTGGTAATTTCTGCCAGCACATTACATGATATGGTCGGATTCGTTTCTTCCTCTTCTAGGGCTGGTTCTAGGTGTATATCCTCTTCTTGTTCATTTTCTTCTTCCTTTTCATAATCTATGTGAAATAATTTCTTCTCAGCACACTTATGACCTTTAGTGTATTTGCTATCACAACTATAGAAAAGCCCTTTTTCTCTTTTTTCTTCCAATTTTTGTGGTGTCAACCTTGTAGGTTGTGGAAATCTAGGCGTAGCAACACTTCCTTCTTTATAGAATTGAGTGGTAGGCTTCCTTGTCGCCATAATTTTACATTCAACTTTTCTTGCCAACCTGAATGCCTTCTCCAATGAATCAGGTTCCAGAACGCAAACTTCATGTTGTATGTTATCCTTTAAAGTGCCTATGAAGAGATCAATCCTGTGTTCCTCTGGAATTTCAGTTACCCTTATATTTAATTTTTGGAAGTCCTTAATGTGCTACCCCACTAAACCCTTTTGTTTGAGATTTATCAATTGGCTAAAGAAGGTGTTTCTCTTTGTATCCTCATATTGTGCTATCATTTCCTCCGTAAAAATTGACCAAGTGACAATTTTTTTACGGGAGCAAAGCCATCGATACCATACAAATGTATTTTGTTCTAAATGTAAAGTTGCAATGCGTACCTTTTTTGTGTTTTGCACATTATGGAGATCAAAATATTGCTCCATCTGTAGTATCCATGTTACAGGATCCTTTCCATCAAACTTCCTTATATCCATTTTTGGAATATGGTGGTTCTTCCCGCCAACATTAGAGTTTATGAAATCACGATTAACATTTATTTTGTTCTCATCATGAGGTTATTCTACTATATTTTCACCATTAGGAAACGTTTCTTGTATCAACTTTGTCAAACCTTCCATGTCTGCTTTTAGAACATTCTTCATGTTCTCCATTTTCTCATCGATCTTAACTTCCATGTCATCCATCTTAGATTCCATGCCAGCCTCCATGCCATCTATCTTAGATTCCATGCCATCTATCTTATATTCCACGCATTTCTTCAAACCATCCATCTTAGTTTCCACACCTTTCTTCAAAACTTCCATTTCATTTTTTGTTGCTCTTTGCGAGAGCGAAATTTGTTACACTTGCTCTTATAATTTTGATATGTCATGTTGCCATTCTTCATCTTCATGAGTCATAGTAGAGCTTTCCAAAGGCTTAATGGGTGTTTAATTATTTTTAGGGGCCATTTTATAATCCAATACTGATATCTATTCTAAAATATGACCTTTCAATCAATTCAACTTGATTCTTCAAACAAGACTTATGCAATTCGGAAAAAAATTACACACCTTTTACTTGCTTTTGAGGAGCTCGATATTGAAATTCGATTATCTCTGTGATTGCGACTCTTCAATATCTAAAATTCAGCACTGAAGTCACCCTCTAAATTATAATTTTAATGCCACAGGTCTGACTTGATTTGGTTTCTCCAAGACAAAGTTATATCCAATCTCCCACAATGACCTAATTATGGACTGGTTCAGTATAGCGAACTTGTATGGCTTTCCACGTGTCACTGTTTTGTCCTTCACCTATAAAATTGATAACTAAGAAACCACAGTCCGTTTACTTGTGACCACTTTTACGTAACTCCAATCCGATGCTCAGAGAGAGAGTTATTGAAATTTTCCCACGATCACCTCTTTGAGATGAAATTCGGGAGCCTAAAAAAACACTACCTTCCACAGATCATATCTCCAAACATATTGTGAACAAAGCTTTGAAATGTTTTGAAGAGTTTCCTTAGGATTTCATCTTTGCACCATAAAAATTGCAGATTCTGAACCTCAGGAGAAAAAAAGTTATAGCGCAAATGCCACGATGACCTTTCTAGGAGCCTGAAAAAAGACCTAACTTCCACAGATCATATCTCCGAAAATATTGCGAACCAAGCTCTGAAATTTTTAGAAAATATTCCTCAGGATTTTTTCTTCACACCGTAAAAATTTTAGCTTCTGAAACTTTGTAGAAAAAATGTTATAGCTAAAATTCCACGATGACCTGTTTGGAGCAGCGAAACCCTAGAATCCAAAGCTCTGATACCAAATGTTGAGTAACCAACTCCAAAAATAGAAGAAAAGAGATATCAACGCCTTAGAAATAAGCCACTTCAAGGGGGAAACCTCCAATACATTACATAAATGAACAATTATTGGATGATACAATTTACAAAACCTCCTTTCTATATATAGGAGACCATGGGGCCATCATGTAATCCTAGTGGGCCACAATGTAATCCTAGCCGACCTAACAATAATTATTGAAGGGCACAATAATAACAAAATGGGGGTTACAATAGTACAATAATAACAATAAGGGGGTTACACTAACAACAATAAGGGACTATACTAGTAATATAGGGACCTAACAAAAAGTTCCACCAGATCGAGCCCTAACTCCTTATACCTCGACCTCGTTGGGGACATGCAAAGAAGGATCGAGAAAAATCAAACCGCTCTGATACCACTGATCCAGATTTATGCAGGAATGCAACAGAATAAACACGTAACCATAAATACAGATATGCAGTGGAAATAACACTTCATTTTATTAATATCAAAGAACTGAAATTTGCTTATAGACAGAATGGAAATAAAACTAGCTAGGGCGCTGGTAGCTATCTCTGAGGAGAGATGTGGCGGCTACAGGCCTCTGAATTGAGTTACAATTAGGCTTCAGGGCATATTTATTATTGAGAAATAATGGAGAACCCTAAAAATTCAAAAACCTAACCCTAGGAGATGAAGTGCCAAAAATATGGGCCCCGTTTGGGTAAATTGGTGTTTCAACTTCCTAGGGACGTATCTTTGGCATACTATCTCTGTTTGATGCACATGATACATCATTAGAAAGATCTATCTGAGGAATAAAAAATTTTCCACGAATATAATTCTGGAACAGAATGATACAAAATGACATTCGCCGGAGGCGCGTTGCCCAAAAAACATCGTTTAGGGCCTCAAAACGGCTCCGGAAGTTCAGGACCCGAAAAACTACTAAAAATAGTAAGTTGTGCTGAAACTTAAAAACTAAAAGAGACAATGGCGGGGCCCCAAGTGGAATAGGCGGGTGGCCACCAGTATCCACCTGGATCATTGAGTGAGCCAAAAAACTAACTTTCCTTACTTTTTGAGTACAACCTTGCAATTGCGAAGAGGACTAGTGTTGCAAAATTATTGGTAAGTGGAAATTAAAGGGCGTAAGAACGTTTTTGGAAAAATTTCAAACGTCAAAATTAAGTCTTCTATCCTTCCTAGCACCTCATGGAAAATGGGAATCCACAAATTCTAGTCATCAAATATGTGTAAAATGCCTTATGACAGGAAAAATGGAGGACCGGTCCTATGCTGCTACATGAGTTAGGGTTTCATGTGGCAACAGGGAACCTTGTATATTTTTTCAAGGATAGGAAAGGAGAATATTGTCAGTTAATCATCACATGAAACTTCATCACCATTTGAAAATTGTGTCCTAATTTGAAACAATAATACTACCCAACTATTTCATTATTTAATTTTGATTGTGTAATACAAAAAAATATCCTAGATAACTTAAATAATGTAAGCACTTTTACAAAAAATTAGTGGAGAGAACCTTCAATTACATTTAATTTTAAGTTCCACTTGCATTTTAAGCCATTTTAATTAGTCTTTCATGGTTATCTAGTAAAAATTTCAACCTCTTGTAGAAATTTGTTTGTCACTTGTATTAGAAATGCAAAAATCAAATGTAAATAAAAATTATTTGAAATGCTAAAATTCAAATGCGCGCTACATAAAAATGATTTTTTAAAAAACTACATTAACGTCTGATATCATGCACACATTCACCCTCAGCTCTTGCAGAACATCATTCGCCCTCAGCATTTGCCCTCAGCTCTTGCAGAACAACATTCGCCCTCAGCATTTTCCCTTAGCTCTTGCAGAACAGCATTCACCCTCAGTTCTTGAAAAATGGTAAGCTCTTACTGCAGGCCCTTCCTCCTGTAGTAGGATTGACCCTATTTGGGTTTTTTTGGAGCCTCTGAGAATACAAAGGTTGTGATTGATTATGGGGCACTGCCTATATTTGTGGAACTTCTTACCTCTGGGAATGATAATGTTCGAGAACAGGTAGCACATTCATTTTAGAGGCATAAAATTATTCTTCCCAACTATCTTTATATGTCTGTAATTTTGGAATTTGATTTAAAAAACTACTACCCAACTTTCTCAGTCATGGAGCTCCGAGGCAGGTGCTTGCCCAGTTGAATGATACTGCCAGAATTTCAATGATATGAAATGCTACATGGGCTCTGTCAATTTTTTTCCGTGGTAAACCCCAACCACTATTCAAACAGGTAAGCAGAATACATTTTCTTCCTCTTCTTCTTAGTTCACAGATACTGTGGATTTTTTTTTATATATCTTGGTGCTTGGTAGATTTGGACGTAATATGGACCTAAGCGCTTGTTCATTACAATGACTCCGTCATCAGGTTTTAGAAAATGCTCAGAAATTTGGGTTTCACAAGGGGATTACCCTTGCTTGCAATTATCGATTATCAATCACATTCAAAAAAAGTCTTTTGTAGCATTGCTGAGCTCTTTGTAGGTGAATTTTCGAGGCAATTTCACAATATCTGAACTAAATTTGTCTATCCTTTTCAATACTCTGCGCTTGTAACAGAACCAGACAAACAATCTAGTGGCCAATGCAACAACAACAACACCTCCTGTTGCAATGCCTACAATTCACCCTCTCTGCATGCATGAATGACTATGGCACCCTCTTTTGTGAACAGGTACTGGAGTTGAAGGTACTGGTTTCCATTAGGATCATGGAATTCAACATCCAAAATAGTATCAAATTCCACTGCAATAGTATTCCCCAGCGAGGGCAACAGTTCATTGAGACCTATTGGACTCATCACCCCCAAATAGCCTCCAGGGCTACCCAGAGTGTGATCATCTGAAGCAATAAAAAATGCTCATCCATCCCCAATTGAAACAAGAACAGGACCCACATTGGTTACAGAAAAGGAGAAACACGTTTTGAAAGAAGAAGAAACTTTTGTATTAGGGTCCAGAAATCTAACTAGTCTATTGTATAATGCCCTACCTGCACTTAAAATTGGTACTCCCAACTCCATGCTAAGGCTCACTGTGCCATTCTTCAGATGAGCATCTTAACCTGAAGTTTGATTCCAAAAAACCCAAGTCCCCTGTTCTATGCCCAAGACCTCTGTTACAATGAGTAGAGTTCTGAGCGAAATATTTCACAATAGGAAGCAAAAGAAACATCGCAAAATTTCTCCACTTTAGACTGATAATTTTCTGTGCGAAAATTCAACTGTGGATAGTAAAAACATAATATCAAACACAACCAATCCACAATGGAATTTGAACATGAGGATTTATAACCACAGAAAACCCTCTCCAGGTTAAAAGAATTCCAGAATGGCTTTAAGATTCTACTAATGAGCACTTACAACACCACAGCAATTACTGTCACAATGAAATCTGCTGGAAGCAAAGCCCTTGTACAGTTTCTACATTTCCACAGTGGAAGCAAGAATCTTGCTATCTCTCATGATCTGGTTCTGTGGTCAAATCCTTTGCTATGGCTGTCTTGTTCTGCTAAACGTGGATCTGTCTTAGCTCTGCCTCTGGTTCTCATTTAGGATCGTGGCTATCTGATATTGTTGTGGCTTTGATTATACAAACTTGTTCAATAGGAAAATGTTGACTCTGCTATATATAGGAGCTTCAATGGGTGCTCTCAAACACTTTTTTGGGCAGCTTTGTTTTGTCTCTGATTCAAGGCAGAACTATGTTGGCCTTGGTTTTTTAGTCCTTGGAACTTATTTCTCTCATATTTTCCATCCTATCCCCAGTTTTCTACCAAGAAATACATAACTTCACGATATCAAAATTGATTATTTTTGGCCATTTATCTTTAGTAATGGTACAGCCTTAATTTGGTGCATTCGTACAGTATCTGAAGAGCACTCTCAAGCTGTTATTCAGTATTTTAGCATAACTACTACATTTAACTGCCATTCTCTAATATTTATATCAACCATAAGCACTCTTAAGGTAGTTCCACGTTTGTGAAGCAGAAGGAATGCTTCTGACAGCTTCTTATCATAGTGGTACAATTCTGTTCGCAGTTTATCTTTTATAAACCTCCAATTTTCCAAATGTAGTAGAGACTACAGTTTGCATCTAAAATTTTGGACAAATCTATTTAGTATTCTACAGAAAATGCACTAAGAATAAAAAAATCCCACAATTTTTAAAAAGCCCACAATTTTGTAAAAAGCCCACATTTTGTAAAAAGCTCACAATTTGTAAAATGCCCACTTTTATTTTCTTTTTGCTTATATATTGAGCTCCCATTGAGTTCAACAAGTCTTGGGTTTTCTACACCATTGAGAGAGATTTATTGTTTTCTTTATAGGATCATTTGCATCAATGGAAGAAAACATTGGAGCTGGAAAAAAAATTCAAAAGGGTGAAAGGCGTGATGGCAGAGTTTATTGCCCTTGTAAAAAATGTTGTATGAGAAATAATGTTAGAGTTTTAATGCAACAGAAACAGTGCATTGTAGGAAATATGGGCACATTGATGGTGGATCGAATGACTATCGTCCCGTGGTAATTAATTATCTATCTTCATTTTGATTATATCATAAAATTTTTTATTATTTTAATATTTTTTATATGCGCACTAATGTTTAATTATTAATGTTTGTAATTTTCATAAAGGCACAGTTGCCCCCCAACTTTTTGCAAATGATCAACCAGCTTCCACAGCAAAATAGTAGTAGATTAGATGATGTTGCACCAGTACAAGAGAATATTGCAGCAAATATTAGTATTGGAAATGATGTTGTACAAGGTGAAGAACATGAAGCGAATGATGAAGGTAATTTTAATGATCCCATGGAGGTAGATCATGATGACAATAATGAGACAATTCACATTAATGATGGGACAAATCAAATGCTCTAAGACTTGTATGGTGAGTCAGATGATGATGGTGGAGATAGCAGTGACGGTATTTATGATGTACCTTTGATTGAAAGGTCAAGTGAACGACTTTTTGAACACTCAAATGCAACTCTTCTCTCTGCTACATTGTTGCTGGTGAACTTAAAGGTTATGAATAATTTGTCAAACATATGTATGACACAACTCCTAAGGTATGCAATATGTATATATGATCACATATATGTAAATGTTGATTATTTTCCCTTTTTTTAGTTGTAATAAATGTGTAAAATAATAACTTTTATATATATATATATATATATATATATATATATATCAAAACCGGTTGGTCAGGACGGCTGCCGGTTGGAACCGGCCTTGCAACCCGGTCAATAGCCTATTCTCACCTATTTTGGCCGGTTAAACGGACCTAACCGGCTGGTTAAGTAAGGAACCGGCCAGTTTATGCATAAACCGGTCAGTTCTGTACTTAACTGGCCGGTTAGGTGCTCCTCCATGAGTTGCAAATTCCTTAGTGTCTCCTCCATGAGCTGAAAATTCCTCTATTATACTAGCAACAAACTTGTCTAATAACTCATACTCAACACCTTATAGTAGCAACAATACACATGATGACTGATAAATACAAGGCTGGCTAGCATAAAATCCCTGGCAGCATGCAACTCATCAAGTGTACTTGATGACAATTTATCTTCTCAAAACAATCAGCAACAACCTTATTTCACACTCAGCTAGGAACTGTCAGACCCTCTCTCTCTGCTCACACATAGCAACAACATAAATACAAAACCTTTCACACATCATACAAGCAATTTGATCATGGCATCAAGACTGATGCAAATGGTCTGATGCCACTCAAGGGACAACAACATACAACCCAATGAAAATGTGACTGTAAATAATAAATTGACCACTAGAAAATTCCCGCTTGGAAATGCACTAAACTAGCCACTGAGTTTTCTGGGTTTTAATGAATCTTTTCAGTGATAAATTTTGTCAAACACATTGTGAGCAGACTTTTGAAGTTGTAATGCTCTCTCAACTTGTTACAAATAGCACTAATAGTGGGTTTCATAAACCAATTCAATACCTCTAAGTGTTGTAGATGTTTTTCTAGAAATGTATTGCCAAGCAAACATAGATAATGAAGAATACAAGATCTTCAAAATGCTGGTCTGATATATATATATATATATACTGAACCCAGAATTGTCTTTAAGGCTTATACAATGAATTGACAACAAATCTGAGAAGGGACAGATTGTATATTATAATATTAACTCAGCAATAAAACACAGTGAATAATATAAGAGAAACCTAATACATTACTTCAACAAGTTTGCTTATGTATTTTTCGATGATATGTATTGCATTTGGTGCCATTTTGATATATTCACCTTTGCATGGTATATAAATGAGCAAAATTTTCATATTTTGTCTCTATTGGCTTGGAATCATGGTTGCAAATCTTAAAAATAGTTTTTATTTATTTTTATTTTTTTTCATTTTATTAAAAAATAATTATTTAATGTATTTTTTTTAAAACCGGTTCATTGAGATCTGATCGCTACCGGTTAGATCGGTTCCGGTTCGAAACCCGGTTCATTAGCTCCACCGATCCGGTCACCGGTTCTGGTTTTAATAACTATTATATATATATATATATATATATATATATATATATAGATATCTATGATTAATAATCTTTACAAGACACTACTTTTTGTTTCTGTTGTAGATTGTTGGGTGAATATTTGTTACCATCGCCAAATACTTTACCTCGAACATATCGAGATCTACGTGCTATTATGAAACACTTTGGAATGGAATATAACACTATATATGCATTTCCTAAAGATCATATTATATATTACGGAGAACATGCGTTGAAAACAAAATGTCCGAAATGTGGTACCAGAAGATATCGAACAAATCAACTAACCAAAAAGGTGCCTCAAAAGGTTCTTCGTCATATTCCCATAATTCCACGTTTGCAGCGAATGTTCAGGTGTAACAGCATAGCACAGTTTATGGATTACCATTCAAAGAATAGAAGTCGAGATGGTGTTCTTCGAATGCCTGCAGATGGTTCTGCATTTAGAGAAATTGAGGAAAAATATGTAGATTTTAAAAATGAACCTCGTAATGTCAAGCTTTCATTGGCAGCTGATGGTGTTAATCCATTCGGAGAGCTTAGATCTACTTACTCAGTGTGGCCTATTTTCGTTATCAACAATAACTTTCCTCCTTGGATGTCAATAAAGAGGGAGCACATAATGTTGACTATGATTATTCCAAGTATTTGATACATTATTTTTTTGAATGTAACATTTTCATTTCTCTCGTTGTTTGCATAAATATATATTTTATTTATTTACTTACTTATATATACATATATCATGGGAGTAATTATTATGTACCGTAATTTTGAACAATTAGGTAAGTACCAGGTCAAAGATATGAATGTATATATTGAGCCTCTTATCGATGAGCTAAAACAGTTATGGCATGGCATCACTATGTATGACATCACTAAACCAATCAAGTAGAAGAGATCTCAATGTCGTGGAATACTTGTATGGACAATTCATGATGCCCCCGGACTAACACATGTTTGTGGTATGTAATATTTCATTTCACTTTAATATAACACATAATTATCTAAATTAGATATACCATATTGCATGTTTTAAAAATGATCTCATAGTATATTAATTGTTATTGGTCCATCTATTGCAGGTCTTCAAACAAAGGGTAGATTTTCATGTCCAGTTTGTGGCCCTAAGATGAGGTATCGTCATTCGCCAGACTTAAAAAAGATGGTGTTTGATGAGTTTAGGCACTTCCTCCCTAGGAACCATAAGTATTGTACTACTGAAAAACATCTTTTCAATGATAAAGAAGAAACTAGATTAAAACCACGAAGAATGACACCTCAGTTGTGGATGTTGGAATATAACAGAATTAATAATCGTCGAGCAGCTGGTACGTAATTTTTGTGTATATATATATATATATATATTATTTGTTTATGTAATGTTTGGAATTTTTGTTTTAACTAATGAATTTATTTTATTGTATTTTATAATTAATATTGTTCTGATTTATTTTATTCTTTGATATCAAGGTCATCGTCGTCGTGAAGGTACTAATATTGTACTTCCACCTGGAATGAAATGTTATCCTTCTCAATTCACGAGGTTGCCCTACTATAAGGACCTAAAAATAGCTCATTTGTTTGATACAATGCATGTCGGGAAGAATGTGATAGAAATGTTATGGCGAACCATAGATGGTGCACATGATAGAGATAAAATTGACAAAATTTGTGCTGACATTGAGAAATCAAATCATGCAATGAAAAGTGTGATCGACGGATCAAATAACAATGGAGGTCAAAATTATAATAATATTCCATGGTTATTAACAGAACAACAAAGCAATGATGTAAAAGAGGTCGTTAGAAGAAATAAATTTCCAACAGGTTTTGCTTCAAACATAAATAATATCTTAACGAAGAAAGGTGACTTTAGTGGGATGAAAACACATGATTGGCATACTTTTGTTAAGGTAATTTTTTTGGTATACGTTTTTGTTTGTTATTGCTTGAATACATATTTTAAATTTTCCTTTTTTCTGTTTAATTTGGAAACCAATTACGATTCATTTTTTATTGTTATAGTATGTTCTACCTGTATCTCTCCCAAACGACTTCGACAACAATGTCAAACAAGTTATATATGGTCTTAGTAAATACATGAGGTAAGTAGTTTTGATTTACACGCAAAATCTAATTGCTACAATTTCTTTTCGTACTTGATGAAATGATGTATTAATTTACTTGTAATGAAATATATATTATGTTTCATTGAAATAACCTTGCGTAATGATTTGCAGATGGTTGTCATTGAAAGAAATCCATCAAGATGAAATAAAGTATTGGAAGAGAGAAATTCCTTGGCTAATGTGTGAAATGAAAAAGTATCTACCTCCAACATTTTCAATGCACAAGAACACTACTTGATACACCAAGTTGAGGAGATTGAAATGTGTGGACCAGTACACACAAGGTCAATGTGGATGGTCGAGAGGCACCCGAAATCCTTGAAGGCTTTGGTTAAACAAAGAGCACGACCTGAGGGTTCTATGGTGGAGGGATATGTGGTATATCAATCCATGGTGTATATTAGTCATTATCTTCCTAAATTAGCTGCGCCAGTCATGAAGGCGGTGGATTGCATTTGGGATTTGAACTCCATCAAAAAATTTGAAGAGGTGCACCTGTTGGGAAAAGGTAGAATGAAGAAAGTGAGAGGTAAAAGATTTATTATGTATAATACATATAATGTTTCATTTTTTTACATCATGTATATGATCATTATATTCATCCAGGTTTTATTCTTTCATAGTTTATTAATTAATATAATTTACCATGGTTATAAGTAATATTTATTAATATTGGTGAATTATTGTTTTTTTATTCAGGTGCTCAAGATTATGAGGCACTACTTTTATACATTGCAAACAATCTTGAGTGGATGATTTAATGGATTGAAACATGTAAAGCACGTAATGACGGTAGGTTATCATGGTAACTACTGTCTGAATTGATTAGAGAAGCATATCGTAGTGGAGATGGGAACGTTACGGACAGGGAAATCGATTTAGCATATGGTTTGAAAGATAGAAAGGTAAGCAATCAATTCACCTATTTTATTTATTACTTATTTTATACTATATTTATAATGTGACAAGAAGTTTGATTTTTCAGTTAATTTTCATGCTGTGTAAATTATATGTTTCATTATTAATTGAGAATGCATCTTTTTCATGTTTGGCATATTGCAGTTGAAACACCACAAGGCTATGTGGTGCAATGGTCGTCAATTTCGCATTAAACAGTTGGATGATAACAGGAAAACTTCTTATAGTGGGATAACTGCAGTATTCCAGGTCACTAATGTTTCCTCCAGGAGTGACAGACATCCTCAAGAATCTGAAAATAGATATTATGGGTTCTTAGATGATATAGTTGAGTGTGACTTTAATTCCTTCAAAATAGTTTTTTTCGACGTCAAATGGTATAGGCTACGAATGAATGTACGTGATGATGATAGAACACTTATTCAACATGACAATGGATTTCCAATGGTTAAAACATCGCAGTTTGAAGCAGGAAAAGATCACTATGTTTTTCCAAGCCAATGCGAACAAGTCTTTTACTCAGAGGTTCCAGGTGAGAAGGAATGGTCATTTGCTATTAGATATGATCCAAGAGGAAGGCCGGTAGAGTATAATGTAGAGGAAGAAGATGATATTGATCAAGAAGAAGATGATGCAGTGGCAGATGAGCAGGAAGATGCATGGACAGATGAAGAAGATATCTTAGAAGATGAACCAGGCATAGGAGATGAGGCAAAAATTATTGATGATGATGTCGATGAGGATATTATTGAAAATGACATAATTGATGATGATGATGATGACATGGTCGATCATTTCAACACCGTTTCTGAATCAGATGTTGATATAGATGTCGATCAGTTGGATGAAGATCAAGAAGATACAGAAGAAGAATATTGATACAGATGTTATGTTCGAGTATGAGCTGGTATGTTATAACTTTATATTTTAATATGTAGGAATTATTATCTGTTGGGAAAAATAATGAGAGGGGGGGTGAATCAGTATTTAGGGCTGACTGAAAAATTTTCACCAAAGATCTTATTATGCTGTTAATTCTTTACTTAGATTATTGCATCATTCTTTTAGTAAACATGTGAAAAGAAATAACAGAATAAGCCATTACACAAAAGGAACACATATGAACACCAGTATTTAAGGTGGAAACCCAATTTGGGAGAAAACCACCGTTGTTGTCATCTCAGTCTTCAATATTTATTATAAAGAAAACATCTCACAATTTTGTGCTGGCGCAGACTCATACCAGCACGCAGGCACCAACCTGCAGAAGGCTTCAACCTTCTCTCGTTCTCCAGCCTCTTCTGGAAGGGAGCTTCGACCCCCTGATTTAACACCAGCTTGAACTGGCAGAAAGCTTCCACTTCTATGCAAAAGACTTCAACCCTCAGATCCACCGAATTTCTTCAATTTCTTCATCAGACTTGCATCATATCTTTATTATTTCTTTGCTGATCTTCCTAGAGCTTTTTCATTTCCTCGATCAACTCCATAGGTGCATCATGGATTCAGCGTTATCAGACAACAGAGTTCGATCATGCAGATCTCATAAAGAGATTTTTATTTACAATGCCTCTGCATGCACACCTCGTACTATGATTCTCATCACCTTATATAGTTTTCGCCTTTATTGAAACCATGGGTCAAAACCATTCAATTTCTAATGGTATTATTAAAATTCAAACCAATCCAAATTGAAATCCTGATCTTTGTTCTTCCATGCTCGAATTGTCCCAAAGGTAATCTCTATCTCCGCCAAATAATACTATAGCCAAGGTAAAGTACCAATAACGTGCCGCTGATGGTTTTCTTTCTTTTATTTATCAAATTCGTGGAATTTGATAAATAAATATTATTCACAACCTTTGGAAATTAAATATATAATAGAACTTTATAGTAATAACCAGCGCTTTTATCAAAAGGCTTTTAAATAGACCTTTGGTTTCGGCCCCACATACATAATCGACAGCCCAATCAATATAATTTAAAAAACTGGGGCCCATCGCTTACGATCGTTTCCATCTGATAGCGGAGAACACATCGCTCGGCATCAGATGATCCGACGGATATCGTTCGTTGATGATGCACGGATGATAACGCGCGATGGCGCGCCGTACCTTGGGTAACTTTCGCGCATCTATAGCAAATGAACACCGTATGATGACCCCTTCCCAGACCAACAGTGCTTATCAATATCGTTGGGCATCCTGGGTCGAGCAATAACGCGCGATGGCACACAGTGACAAGCATTTTTGTGGAGTCGTATAAGGACGTGTGTCGCGCGTTCTATGGAATCGCTCCCAACCTCTTGAAAACTACTTGTCCGTCGAAGGTGGTGCGATAGAAACCACAAACCACCTTTACTGTTTTCTCGGTCACGGTTCCGCTCTTCCACAGAGGGTTTTGTCGCACTTCCGTTTGTTATGTTCCACCTCTTTCCTTCTAGGTTCCGTTCATGATTCCAAAGGGTTAGTCCGTGTTCCACCGAAAGTTCAATGCCAAATACTCTGTTTTATTTCTTTCGCGTTATAACTGGTTTGCTCTCGCTCCTCGTTCCTTTCTCCATGAAAGCCAGTCAGCTCCTTACTAATAGCGTAGACCCTTCCATCATATATTTAACGAATATATATAACTCCATTGTCTACCAGTTTGGATACATTGTCAACCGTATTAACATCGGTTCCTCGATCAACATACAGAGCACAGAGTTTCTTACGGATGTCAATTATCCTTCATCAGGATGCATACATATGTTCACACATGAATTAAATCTTCCTTATTTATATCGATTCTCCATTAAATACAGAGCTTAACATCAAGGATAATCATATAATAGGATACAGGAAACATATTGCCAACATTGTCTTTAAATAATTTACTAATTATGCGGGTTTGTTGCATGTTGTTTATTATTTCAAACCAATAAATAATGGCCTTACTATTGTTTATTATTTCGCAGGATTCGCAAGATTCATTTGATTCTATGGTCAGGTCTCTGAAAAAACCAATTAAACACTTAAATAGTCAAGATCTGGAAGACAGGCTTTACCCCCACCATAAATTGTTGAAAAACCGGCCTTCAGTTCAGCTTGCTGTGCTGAAGACGAGGGTGTATTTGCATGATCAGTTGAATGAAAATGAATCAGATATTCGGGATGCTTTTGAGGGTAGATCCATAAGCCCTATAGATGAAGATCCCATTGATGCAAAATTTCTGTCTGCGTTGAAGCACAAGTATAGTGTTGTATCGGAATACAAATTAGAGGACAACTATACCAAGTCTAAATCAACTGAATCCAGTTCTAGTGCTCTTTAACTTACCGAATTAAAGCCAGAAGCAGGATTTACAATCTCTAATGGGAACGAGTATGGTAGTTCCAATATTGGATTGGATGTCTGGAGCTCTGCAATAGGCACTGGACCTGATTGTAATGAACCCCAACTAATTCAATGTGATGAAAATATGGACTTTGATGATGATCAGGAAAACAAGCTAGAGCATTTTGGCAATATTGAAGAAACTGAAGAGGTTTCCTGTGATCGATTGAATCAACTTAGCCATAAGACATCTACTGCAGGCTGGTTTGTATCAGAAGGAGAATCGGTTTTGCTTTCCCATGATGATGGATGCTGCTCTTTTCACGATATAGCAAATTCATAGGTGTGGAGGTTTTAATTATTGTACTTAATTTTGGGGTTTATGGGTGTTATAATTTATACATTTTGGGATTTTCTATTAGAAATAGGGAAAATCCTAGGGGTTAGATTATTCTCATGGTTTAAATTTCTATATTTGAAATAAGATTCACCAATTTCTATTTAAAAAAATGATTTGCCTAAATATTTGATGTAGTTTAAATAGGATGTAGTTCATTTCAAAGACTGTTGAAATTTTCTAGAAACTATGATTGGGATTTCAAGAATATTTATTCACTCTTTAAATTTTCCCTTAACATAAAGGGTAGTTGATGTATGAGTAATACTCAGTATTGTTTTTTTCCAATCTCCAGGAGAAGGCTGAATATAAAGCTCCATATGGGCTTACCCCAAACATGTGGGGTGATTGTTGGTTGATCAGAGCAGCTGGTTCAGATGGTCGCTCTGGTAAATATGTTGTGGTAGCATCTGCAGGTTGTACATTTGACTCAGGTTTCTGTTCATGGGACTTTTATAATAAAGACATTATGGCATTCCATACTGAATCAGAGGCCTTCACTTCAACGTCCAGTACCATCTCTCTAGTTTTGGCAGAGAGGGATGTCTCGGGGAGAAATTTTGGCTTTGCAAATGTTGTGCCAGAGAATCAACATTGGTGGTACAGGCCATGTGGGCCTCTTATGGTATCTACTGCCAGTGCCCAAAAGACAATTAATATTTATGATATTCGTGATGGAGATCCTGTGATTTCAATGTGTTTGTTTTGAAAGTTTAGGTTTCATAGTAAACCATCAATGTGCTCTAAAATAAGGCCACATTGAAATCTTGAATACATGTTTCATGCCAAAATTAGTTGTATCTTCCATAAATACACAATCTTGGACCACTCTGTATAAATCTGCTTCTCGGACAATATTGCATCTCCCTCATTATACAGGTGGTGTTCTTACATGCATAGCAAAGGCATTGTTTTGGCAATCATTTTTTAAGTCACTAGATATTGTGGGTACAAGGATCTAGGGTCTCCACATGAAACTGTGTTGCTCGGAGACTCACTCTGCTTGTCCTCAAATTTGTAAACATAGTAGTATGCCAATGCTTCTTTCATTTTGTATGCATAAGACGATTTTTTTTCAAAGTCAATAATTGTTTTTAAGTTTTATCCATCCCAGTTTTGTTGTGAATGCACAGGTTTTTGGCTCAACACATATCTGTTATATCTTTGTACTTTTCATTTACTAACTATTTGAAATTTCTAGCTATATTTAGAGGTGTCTTTTAATGGATGAGGGGAATTACTTGGATTTAGTGCTGCCAGGCTTATCATTTATTCTCCAAATGAAGCCCTGTAATCTGTAACACTATATGGGCATGCAGCTCACTTGTTAAAATATAGTTGATACAATATGTTGTACATGAAGCCTGGAATTGTGTACATTCCTGGAATATATTAATTTGCAGGCATGCTTAAAAGAGAGATAGGGTTTGATAAAATCAAAAACCCTGAACATGAAGAAAAAAAAGAGGCAATTATTTTATACAGATGGAACCAAGACACTATCTCCTCATTAATAACAAAACCTCAGTCCAAAAATCATATGTACAAATTCTAGAAGTCGAAAGTTGAAAATTTATGAAATGGAACCAGGCCCTTTTCAAAAGAATAAATTTAGTAAAAACGAGGGTGAAGAAATTTATATTATCAAAATTTCCACATACCGTGTTAGCAAGGAATGACTCCAAGTCTTGAGCAGTGAGACTGAGGAATTGCTCTTTTGTTGCAGGTTGCAGTTCTCTTCTCCAACACGATGAAAAGAAAATTCTTAGCTTTGGAGTCTGAAGCCCAAGTCACAACTTGGAAGTTGGTAAGGAAAATTATCAGGGTTGTTGCCAGTTGGCTTGGAGTTTGCAGCCTCATTAATTTTCTTTAATGCATTTCCTTCAATGCTGCAGTTGTCACTGGCCAGCAACCTTTACAATAAAATTTATTAGACCCGTCATGCTACGAGGAAAATTTGACGTGATCACTAATCATTGATTTCTTATTGTGATAACAAACATTGGAGATTTACTGTCCTGTTTTAAAGTTTCATTTTTTTTTTTTTTAAATTGAAACCATCGTCGGTATACCGACGCCTTGTAAGCGTCGCTCTTCTAACGTTTTGAACGATTTCCATTTTCGTCGGTCTTGTGACGTCCGTCGATATTGCGACAGTTCTAGAAACATCGGAAGAGCGACAGCGCAAAGACGTTGGAAGGGCGACGTTCAAAATTTCAGACCACATTTCGTCGGAATTGCGACAGTTCTTCCTAGCGTCGATATTGCGACGCTTCTGGAAAGCGTCGGTCTTGTGACACTTTTGCAATACGTCCGTCTTCTGACACTTTTGTACGGCGTCGGAAATGTGACAGTTTACACACGTCGGAAGAGCGACAGTATCAAGACGTCGGAAGAGTGACGTTCAAAACGTCGGACGACATTTCGTCGGAATGGTGACACTTTACAAACGTCGGAAGAGCGACGTTAAAAACGTCGGACCAAATTTCGTCGAAATGGCGACACTTTACAAACGTCGGTTTGGGAAACGTCGGAAGAGCGACGCGTGTTTGGAAGCGACGGAAAAAGTGTCAGTAGTGTGACACTTTGTAAATGCGTCGGAATTGCGACCGCATGACAAACCATGTTTTTCCTGTCCTCGAGCTGTCGCTCTTGCGACGACTGTGTGTCGGAATAGCGACGATTTGGCCTTCAGAAATTGCGCCAAATTTTCTAGTGTAGATAGGGACATCCTTAATGGCCTGGAGAAGTGGTATCTTTACACACAAATTTTCCAATTCTCCCAGGAGTTCAGTCTCCTCTAGGGTGTGCTGACTAGGGTGGATCAAGTGCTTGGGAAAAGGATTTTTTTGGATCTGAGTGTTATCTTCTTCCTTTTCCCCCTCAACCTCTATAGGTGGAGATGGGGGATGGTTATCTGGGAGTACTCTTCCCAACATAATATTAACCTCATGTATCTCCACAGCATAAGTTGGATGCTATGTTTATCCACTGTGAGACTGTTGTGCATGTTTTTTGTTCGGGTTTGCATTGGGTTGTGCAGGTATAGGTAGCCTAGGTGGAGCATCGTGAGTAAGCTGAGGTTGAGGTTGGTGTGGAGGCATTAGAGTAGGTAGTTTATTTAGTTGAGGCCTCCACCCTTAGGATGGATAGTTCCACTGAGGTTGATGTGGAACATACTATTGAAATGGTTGGTTTACTGACTGAGGATGATATGAAGGGTTGGAAGGCCAAGTAGGAGGTGTAGACTAGGATGGAGGAGTGGGGGTGTACTAAGGTTGCATGGGTGAACTCTGATTATTGTAATAGTACGAGTGAGGTGCACCTTTCATACCTTATTGATATGGTTGAGGGCTTTGAGGCCTTATCTGGTTCATGAAACATAACTGCTCTGGCATTGTTTCCCCACCTTGATATACATATTTAAGTCCAGGTAAGGAGGGACACTTGTCTGTGGAATGATTCTCTTCATGGACTAAGAAAACCTCTATGAAAATCAGTGGATATTCATTTCTTGGGTGTTTCCTAGTACATCTAGGACAAAATATGGCTAGGGCTCTCTCTGCTTTCTCTTGCTTCCTTTTGACCTGAATTGTGTCCATTTTCAAAGAAAAGGTGTGCAAGATGTCACTCTTGAAGTCCTCTAGTGTGTTTCCAATCTCATGTTTTATGAAGGTGGAAGAGGAAGGGGTATTGGATGTACTTTGGCTAGCTCTACACTTCTTCCTAAATGCCCTAGAATGGTTCTGAAAGATAGTTTTGATTGTTTCATAGGGTTGTTAGTAGATATCTCCTCCTGATAACATATTCAATATTTCTAGGATCTAGCCTTCCTAGGGTTCAAAGATGGCTCTCTCTTTCAAGTTTAAATTTGTTTTAATTTGTGAATATTAGGCTAGTTATTAAAGTGCAGATTTGGTTTGGTTTTGTTGGATTTGGTGGGAAAATTTCAATTGGAGAATAGATAGAGGGAAATCTACTTGTCCATTGGGCTATTGAGTCTAATTAAACCTAACAGAACTTGGATCAAGGCCTAAAAGGTCAAGTGTCTTCAAGGCAAGATAGATAACCCTTCGAGACCTTGGAAAATTGGTTTTTGAGGTGGTATGATCGGGATAAAGGGCACTTAAGGATCCTTAAATCCGTAAGATAGAGGTAAAATGGGAGAGGGAGCAATTAAGAATCCCTACACCATAAATCATAAGAAAACAAAGAAATGATAACTAGTTAAAAACAAGCTGCTATTAACATGTCTTGTAGTAATACTCCTAGTTATAAATTCAGATTTAGAATTAAAACACAGATGTATGCATGAAACAAAAGAAGATAATAATGACAAGTTTAAGAGAGTACTTCACTTCAGATATCTTATCACAAGGATCCTGAAGTATGATGCCAAATAGGTGATCCATTCTGCTACTCAAAATCGAAATCCAAAGCCTTCAAGTCAACAAAATATCTATAGTAATCTCCAGCAATTTTATTCCACACAAAAATACTTCAAAGAGTGAAGTATTTATACATAGTGTTTGACAAAATATCCTAGATGATTTCTAGGAATTAACTTAGGAAAATAAAATATCTTGAAACAATAATAGTGACAGCTTGCTCAACAAATTAGCTAACTGTCCTATTTTATTCAAAATAAATAGAAATTCTTTTAAGATAAGAAGCAGCTGGCTGCTTATGTGTCTTCATTGCTGGCCTTTTAGATATTTTTCAGAATCTAACTTGCCTTCACTAATACTCTTTCTCACTGATACTCTTTCATTTTGGATACTCTTTACCTTCAGTAAAACTACTTTTTGTTGTAAAATTTGTTTTGATAGTGACAACAATAAACATATTTTTTCTTCTTCATTTGTTTGCCTTTCATTCTTCAAAGCAAATCAGTCAATGCTTTCCACTCCTCATTTTTATGAATTCTAATATTCTTGAGTTTCCTAAAATTCTCATCAGCCTCAGTGTACCTAGAAAATGTGGGCTTGATGAAAAATAAGTGCTTGATTTCATACTACAAATAAAAAAAATCTTCAAAACTTTTTAACAATACTTTTCCTGTGGGAATACCTTGACCTGTTGTCTTGTTCACCTGCTCCTTGGCATGTCTCTTATATTTTGTCATAATCATTCTCAGGCATTATATTTTCATTAATCACCATGATATCAAGAAGTCCCTTTTGCCTTAAATTGGTGAATTTAACCATGAATCTAGTGATAGCAGTATTCATTCCTTCACATTTCTCTTCAAGTTGCCTCATCAAATTTCTTTTGGTGGTTACTTTCCTAATTTCTAGGATAGTTTCTATCCTATCATTGATTTTCAATTCTTCAAGTTCCTTTCTATTCTTGCTTTTGAGGAAATTTATTAACCTTACTACCTGTTATGTTTTATCTGCTAAATTAGCTTGTGTCTTTTGGATCTCTAGCTGGGCTTCCAATAGTAATTCTCTATGTTCAAAAATTACCTGAATTGAAGGCCAAACATCATGGATGGCTTCAATCACATTATTACATAGGTAATTTTTAATATATGATATCTGATCCTTGAGAGTTAATTCTTTTTGGAGCTTATTTACCTCTTCTCTCAATCTGTGGGCATTTTGCTCATGTATTTTAGCATCTATCTGAGCTTATTTGTTTGTCTTCTCAATATTTTCAGTTATCTTAGTCAATCTATTGATTTCATTGGTCTTCAAGGACATCTCTTCCATTTATTTTACTAGTTGACTTCTTTCATCTGTAGGTGGAAACACTGTTGTGGAGGATTCAACTACTGAAGTTGTTTAAGAAGTCACTGGCACTGCAGTGGCTAGTGGCTCTTTGGGTGCCAACTTTTCTCCTAAAGTGGAAGGCACTGTTGCTGTGATGACTGGGATGACAGTGGGAATCACTGGTTCTTCAACTGTCTCCTTTTCTTGGACAAGTTGGTCCATTTGTACTTCCATTTCCTTAATTTGAGCTATCAATTGAAGTATCAAACTCATCATTTCATATTTTTCCTTTTGATCCTATAAAACTTCCTTTGTCTCAGGATGCTCACCTTGGGGAAGCTTGAGTTGTTTCCTCAAGGCATATATGTCCTCATTTTTATTTTTAACCAATGCTTCTGCTGCTTTGATGTTTGTAGGATCATATCCTACTTGTAATAGTAAATCTTCTAAGGCCTTTATCCTCAGATCCTTTGCATATAATGAAGCTTTATCCATATTCATTTGGTCCTGCATATTAGAGATGGTATTTTGAAGCCTATGAGCACTCATAGATTTTTTTGTGACTGTGGAATAAAGCATTTTTGAGGTTTGCCTATGAAACTCAATCTGATCCAATTCATGGATTTTGTCTGTAGCTACTTCCATATCAACTTTCTTGTAGTCAGAAACTGTCTTTGGCACTGATACTGTGCACTGTAATACTGACATAATCAATTTATTAGCTGAGTAATCAAATGCTGATAGGAATCTGCTTTGATTACCTGGATTTTTCTTCAAAAACTGAGAATATATTTCAGTTTTTAATTCCTCATTCTTCAATTTTATTTTCTTGTATTTCTCCTTAATATCTAAATATTTTTCCTCAATTGAATCTGAGGAAGAAGCCTCCATACTTTGGTGCCTTTCCATCATCTATGTCTCTTTATTATTCAGTTGTTCTTGATTCTGATTTGGATCACTAATGATTACAGTGGCTACATTAGTCTCTGGTTGTTCAGTGTTGGTATTCAAGGTCTATGTTTCTTCAACATCTATTGTTACTTTACCTTTAGCTGTTGTATCCAGTTTTGGCCTCTTGTTGTAAATGATTTTAAACTTTGTTTCTATTGTAGCCTCTGCAGTATAAGCTCAATATTCTCTGATTCTCTTAGTGGATGTCTCTTGCTGTTTAGAAATTTCCAAAGTGTGACTAGTATTCCTTTGGTTAATTGCCTCTGTTAAAGTATTTTCAACCCACTCAATTTGACTAGCAAACTTCTCTATTTATGGCTTTGACTCATGGATAAAGGGTGTCAATTTACATTTTATGCTTAATTTACTTAAGATCCCTTGTGGATCATAATTACATGGGAAGATTTCTTCTAATTTATATTCCAGTAGTTGACTTGCTGCTTCCTTTTCTGCATCTCTTTGATTACATATGAATGGCCCAATTTGATTTTTGAGTTTAAATTGAGTCTTTTTCTTGGCTGCCATAAAATTAATTGAATTTGAATTTAGGATTTGCCTAATGTACTGTAAGGCAAAGATCCTCATTGATTGATGCTTAGGTAACTTGTAAGGCAATAAGTTAGAACCAAAAACTATGATTTCAGTGAATTTCTCATACAAATACCAATCACCTACTTTTCTTTGCTCTGATAGCTGCAAAATTTTCTTCATTTCCTCACTGATTCTAGGCTGCTCTATTTTTGTTAAGATGGTGATCAATGGATGTACAAACAACTCTGCAAACTCTGAATAACTGAATTGTGTGCCTTCTTTTCTGAGTATAGATGTCCAAAAGATAATTGATAGGGGTTTTCCTTCTATATCCAACTTTTGAAGTGAAATTGGAAAGCTTTCTGATTGGAAAAATAGAAACAAGTGGAATAGATAGGAGGTATATCTTAATACTCCTTCCAGTTGTAAATTAGTCAATTGATAGTGAATACTATCAGCAATGAAGCTAGCATAGTCAAATGTAACTGAAGGTGGTTGACCTGGAGAAAAGGTTGACAAAAATCCCAAGATAGACTCATTAGTGTGCTCATCAGTGAAATACCCAAGTATGAAGGAAAGCATGGAGATTACATGCCTTGAACCTTCATGGAACTTGGAAGTTGAATAAGGAGGGTTTAACATGGGAATTTCAACATGCAGGGGCATGAAAGTTTGAAAAATCATAAACCTTTTAGGGAAATCTAAGCCACTGTATAGCTTAGTGAGGGCTTCAATAAACAATGGGACTGCTTGGGGGTCTGGTTGAAGCTGCAACATTTGGTTTATTGACTCTGCAGTGATGGTAACTAGGACCTCTTTATTTGGATTCACAATAGCTCTTTGTTCAGGAATGTAGTACTAGTGACATAGTCGGATAATTTCTTGACAAGGGTGAGTCAGGGGGACTACATATTTGGGCAGATTTGATTCCCAAATTTGAACTTCTTCATGATCATCTAAAGGTTTTTCAAAACAAAAGTTGTGGATATATAATAGATTGAATTCAACTATAGGATCAGCTATTTTTTAGTCAATATCAGCTAGGGGAATATGCTTAATATCAACAACTAGGGGTTGTAATGGGTTGACTACAATTGTAGTATTTGGAGTCATGGAAAGAGTAGGTTTAGGAGTTTTTGAACCTTCAGACTTGTTTACACTCTGTTTTTTAGGCATTTTGATTGGCTTCTACAAGTTTAAATTGTTTGTCGAGGCAATTTTACTATAACCGAGGCTTGATTGGGAAATTTTAGCAAAATAGAATGTCCTTTTTGATTTTATGCTCAATTAGGTCTCTCAAATGAAGTTCTGAGCCTAAAAACTAGTCTAAAACAGAAAACATGGGTTTTCTGAGTTTTTTGATTGAAAAATGAGCTAAAAATCTGTTGAAAAAGGATTTTCAGAAGATATAGGGCACCTACAGAGGATTTCTAGCCTTTAGAGCTTGAAATTGATCATTAATCTGTGAAGAAATGATAATTTTATTTGAAAATACTGTGCAGCAGACAACTATGGTTCCTGGGAAAATTTTGCCAGAGTTTGGCCTGTTTCTGGGACTTTTGGGCAATTTAATTTAATCAATTTCTTGATTTTGAACTGCTTTCTCTTTCTTTTAAAGATTTTTTGAATTTAGTTGTAGGTTTGAATCTCATAAGAATACTTGTTTTGAATTAGGTATTGGCTTTTAAAAGGGTTTCTTTAATCTTCTGATCGAATTAATGGATTTCAATGGTTGAACTAGAGCAGGTGCGGATCCTCAGTTGTTTTTACAGGTCTCTTGGGCAAAGGTTTGCAAGCTTTAGGCGTAAATATGGCAGAAAATGGCTATCAGGGGCTTTTTGCAGGTTTATACAGTCGGGAAGGCAAAAACAATGGTTAAACGTGAAAGATAGGTAAAATAACGTATTTAAGAAGGTTTTATCAAAATGTATGATTTTGCATTGATCAGCATTGAATGCGAGTCACGATCAGGCGGGAAGGTAGTTTTGGAATTACAAAGGCATAGAAAACTGACGGTTTATCGCGTGGCTAACGAGCAGTAAGTGGTTTTATTCAAAACCCACGCGATTGAATCAGAAGAGGCCACGTGGAGGGGAGGGGTCAATAGGAAACCACCCATTTCACGTGGCTTTTGCCTTGGGGCAGACGTGTATCTAATCTATGCGATATCAACCCTCAACCGTCAGATCTGAGAAATGAACGCGAACGGTGAGGATTTGTTCGGGAGTTACATTGAAGAGTAATGGTGGGACTGGGATTTAGTTATATAATCGCAACGGTTTAATATGTGGCAGGGGCTTATGATAGGTTTAAACCTTTATAATATGTCCAAGGGGTAATTAATATAAAAAGTACATGATATGCTTTTAAGGATGGTATATGCGGGTTTATCGTTTTTTATTTAAAACATTTGTTAAATGTTTTTAATAAAACATAAGCGGGCGGGTTTATATATGTATTGATATAGTTTTCAACCATTTTCGATAGTTTAAAAACTATAGGGCAGGATACATTAGAATAATGATAATATTTTTATAACAAAGGGCTTTATTTTTTGGGTTTTTCTTTTACGCACATGGGATAATATACTTTGGTCAAAAGTTTATAATAGTGGGTTTTTGGGGTTTATTAAATATAAGGGAAATAATAACTAGGAAAGGGTATTTCTTAGGGATTTAATAAAATATGTTAAAAGTTAATATGAGAGGGGAGTGAAATGTAAAACAAAATGCATATTATCTCTAAGTATAGTACAAAATCAAGCATTGCTCATCTTTATATTTCCTTCACCAATACTTAGGATAAATGTAATTTTGTGGGTTTTTATGAATGCTTATGAAGGGATGAAGTTAATTATTCTAGGGTTATAATTTTAATAAGTAAGAATGTGCTTTTACTTAGGAAAAAGGGGTTTTAATACATGAATGAAGGCTAAATGACGGTAAATGAGGATTTAGCATAAGAACTCAATATTTTTAACTAACCAGTCATAGAGACTTGGGTCTGGTCCGAACAAAAGTCAGAGAAATGGTCTGAGCCTGTTTGATTGATAGCTTAGAATACTGAATACTCATGGGGGGGGGGGGGAATTAGTGATTTTTCCTGATGATGTATTATTTACATGATTTCTCCACTGCTTTCTACCTACCCAGCTTTTATTTCTAACATTTGTTCTTCATTTTGCAGGTGCATTTAGGCTTGCAACCTTAAAAAAATTTCTTTCAAAGCATAAAACTAATCTAAATCTACCTTATTTCATTCGAGGGCTCAGATTAAACTTGTTGAGCTCATCATTATTCTCTACCTATCTACTGATTTTTCAAGTTTAAACTGTTTGACAAATCTTTGTTCACTATCTAAAACATGAAATTGAAAGCATGAAAAGTTAATATTTAAATGTTTAACTGATCATGGATTATGGCATTTATTGACACTCTGCACATAATCATTGTTCTTTGCGATAAAAGTAAAAAGTAGTGGCATTTGGACTTTCTCACTTTCAGGTCTTATTTTCATCTCTTTTTCTTTTGGGGTATATATTTTTCTAAGTCCTTTGATCTTTCTTTTAGGAATTTTTACCCCCTTTTTGATTTTTTATTATTTTTCATTTTTTCAAAATATGGGAAAACAAATTGCAGAAAGAAAGGTATGTACATATATACAATACTTATCAAACTCAATTCAAAATTTTATGAACCCTATTATTATAGGACCCTAACAGTGGCTCCACATGGAGATGACATTTCCTGGTGAAATATCAAGAACTCTGAGACTAGTAGCCTTTGAAAATTGTTTGTGATGACCATGTAAATGTCTTCTGATATCTGCAACTTATTCATATTTATGATATTCACCTTTTCAAAGCTTAGGGCCTTCTCTTCGGGCTTCAACTTTGCTAAGGAAACATCCAATCCAATCTAAACTTTGCAATGTATATGTACAATGATCAAAGTGAATAAAAACTAACTATTGGTTAACTCAGGTGAGTAGTAGTGCTTCATCATTTTGCCATTAACTAGTCCTTCTTGCAGATTTGTTCCATCCAATTCTTTCAAAAAGAAAGCATTATTACCTCTATATCCATAAATTACATAAGGTCCTTTCCATAGAATATCAAATTTTCTATGTTTTCCTTTGTCTTCTCTTCTAGAATCTCATTTTAAAACTTTATCTCCTATGTAAAAATCATCCTCTATAGTCTTTTTATCATATATTTTCTTGATCTTATCCTGAATGTCTTGAGATTTGATATAAACTTATTCCCTTGTTTGTTGCAAGTGAATAGTTTGATTTATCCTCCTTTGGATGTCATTTGTTTCAACGTGTAATTCTTGGATAATTTTCATCACTGGTGTACCTAGGGAGGAAGGAAAAACAACATCCATTCCATAAACTAGTTGGTGAGGTGAAGTACTAATAGATTTCTTGGTAGTAAGTCTATCTTTGGATTGTCTGAAGGGCATGGCTTCAATCCACTTGGTAAAATAATCAGTGATTGTAAAATTCCACTTATGTTGGCCTGAAGAGGGGGGGTGAATTTCACCAATGAAGTCTAAACCCCATTGTTGAAATGGAAATTCAGTTGAAATAGGCTTTAAAGGGAGGGGTAATAATTTCTTCTTACCCTCAAAATTTTGGCACTTATGAAATGAAGTAACATATTTTTTGACATCAACAAACAAGGTAGGCTAGTAAAAACCAGCTCTCAAGATCTTGTGAGCAGTATTTTTCTAATATAAATGTCCTCCACAGTCACCTGCATGAAATTCTTCAAGCATTTTGTCAGCTTCTTCCATTAGTAAACAATTTAGTAAAATCCCACTATGATCTCTCCAAAAAATTACATTATCTAAGATACAAAATCTTATTGCTTTAAGTTTTATAAATTTAGCTTTGGTTCTTGACAATCCAAGAGGAGCTTGTAAGTTTTGGAGTATAAAAATGATATCTGTATACCAAGGTGAGTGTGAAAAGGCTTCGTTGATCGATGGAGTCACCATCTCTTCCCGATCATCAACTTGAGCAATAAAATTTATATTTAGGGCATTACAATTGGATTCAGCCATAAGTCTGGCTAATCCTTGACCATTAATGAGCTTGGTGGGTTTTATCTCTATGTCATATTCCAAGATAGTGGCAATCCACTTACCTCTTCTTCCATCAGGACCATCATGAGTAAGAATGTCTTTAACTACAGAATTTGGGACATAGGCAATAATGTGTGAGTAGAGGATATAAACTCTAAAGTCTTTAATGGCCTTAACCAAGGCTAGGGCTTGTTTTTCCATAATTTTTTAATTCAAAGGGGCATCTCTAAGGGCCTTACTGAAAAAAGCTATGGGTGGTTCAAATCCTTGGTCATTTTTCTGCAGTAAAACTGCGGCAATGGTGTGTTCTGAAGAAAATGAAAAAAATCATGAAATCTTTCTTAAAATCAAGACTTATTAGGACTGGATTTTAGGTTATGGCTTGTTTGATAGAGTCAAATGATTGTTTATCCTCAAAAATCCATCTAAGAATTGAATCTTTTTTTAGCATGTTATTCAATTCTCTAATTATCTCATCTAAATTAGATATGAATCTTCTTAAACAAATTATCTTACCTAGAAAAGCTTGTAATTATTTGATATTTCTTGGTGGGTTGATGTTCAGAATTACTTCTATCCTAGTAGGATCTATCTTGATTCCTTCTTTTGAGATTATATGTCCAAGTAACTTACCTTCTTCTAATCCAAATAGACTTTTCTTAGGATTTAAAGAGATGCCATATTTCCTACACTTAATAAAAACTTGTCTCAAATGATCCAACTGTTCATTATCTGTTTTGGAAAACATAGTAATGTCATCTAAGTGAATTACTAAGAACTCATGTATTTCCTTTGAAAAAACTATGTCCATAGCCCTTTGAAAGGTTTCTCCTACATTCATTAGACCAAAATGCATTTTTATATACATAAAAGTGCCCCAAGGAGTAGTAAATGTTGTTTTAGCTTGGTCTTCTTCTTCAACTAGGATCTGGTTGTATCCTAAAAAACCATCTAACAATGAAATCCTTGAAGAACCTACTACCCTTTGTAATATGTGGTCCATTTTAGGTAAAAGGTAATTATCCTTTAAGGATACTTTGTTAAGATTTCTAAAGTCAACACACAATCTAATTTCACCTTTTTTCTTTCTTGTAGGAACTAGGTTGGAAACCCAATCAAAATATCTGATTGGTGCAATGATATGGGAATCATACATTATTTTAACTTATTTTTCAATCAAAGGTAATAGCACAAGGTTAATCCTTCTCAAATTTTGCTTGAATGGATTTTGATCTTCTTTTATTGGAAATTTGTGTTGGATTATGTTTGTATCATAAGATTTTAAATCTTCATAACTCCAAGCAAACATATCTTGATATTCCTTTAAAAGTTCAATATATTTATCATTTTCTTGTTGAGGTAAAATTTTGGACAGTTTGATTATCTTTGATTTTGACTCTGTACCAATGTTACATTCTTCTATTTCATATATTACTAGCTCCATTTTTGGTTTTCTAGCTACATAATTGGAGTCAAAAAGATCTTCTAAGGTGGTTAAACCTTTAGGTAAAAAAATATACTTAAGATTTAATATGTCTGATTCATCTTCAATAATTTCTTCAATCTCTACTTTCTCTAAGCTATCTATGTCAGCTTGAATAAATCTATTAGGTTTATTAAACTTTATTTTATTTACATCTAAGTCATTTAAATCTATTTCACAATCCAAATCATGATTTATTGTACAATCTGTATCTATAATACAATTCTGAAATTCTCTTTCATTGTTCATAAACTTGTAAATCTGTTCATCCTGAGAGAAAAAAAATCCAATACTTAAGATTATCTGGAACTATTGGCCTATGTTTTACTTCAGCAATATATATGTGATTAGGTTGGAATTGTAAATTGCATGTACTAGCAAAATTTGCAAGACAATGAGCTTGTATATTTTGCTTTCTAGGTATAACAACAAAATTACATTCCAACAAATCATTAGTTAAATCTATGACAGTGTCTCTATATATGCTTAGTCTAGGATTGTAAATAGAATAAATTCCATTTGCTTGTTTTAAGATCAAATATGAATCTCCCATGATTAAAATTCTTTTTCCTCCTGAGTTCCTAATGATTTGGAGTCCTAGGATGAGGGCTTCATACTCAGCCATATTGCTTGTACATTTTAAATTTAGCCTAAAAGCATGACCTTCAAAATGATTGGTCTCCATATTTGTTATCCAGACACTTTCTCTTGCTCCTAAATTATTCACTGAACCATCAAAGTCTAAATTCCATTGAGATTCATTAAAAATTTTATCATTGTTTGGTGCTCTCTTTTTATCTACTAGTTCAGTTTGGATTTCATTTGTTTCAGAGTTACATAGGATAAAAGAATCAAGGTCAGTTGGTGTAGAGTAAATGGGGTAATTTATAGATCTTTCAGCACTACTGACCATGTACTTCATTAATGTTTACCTATATAACTTTTTAGGTTGGCCAAACATTGATATAGTAGCATAAGACATGTCCAATTGTAGAGATCCCTGCAAATTTTCTCCCCATGAGCGAGAAAGTAGCATACCATATTTTGGTGGGATATCAGCTACTACAATGTCCATTAATATACTCTTACCAGGGTATTGAACTAGTGTTACATACAAATCCTTGATTAAACCTAAGCATTTAAATTTACTTGAATCAAAAGAAAACAAATCTTTGTATGGCCTTGTAATTTCTAGATTCAAAGTTTCCATGATGGCTTTTGGCATTAAATTATGGGAAGCTCTTGAATCTAGCATTGTGTCATGTATAATTTGACCATGAATGGTGAGACTGATATAAAATGGAAGAACTGCACCATTTGCATGTTTTCCATTTACATCTGGGCCAAAAATCAACTCTGGCTGATCATCATTTAAATTTATGGAGTCTTATCCATCATTCATATTTAATGTTTCAGATATGGTTGATTTATACAAGTTATTTTTTACCAATTCAGTCAAAGGAATTGGTATTTTAAGTTTTGCAATTTCTGATTGTATGTTGAATGCAAATTGAGATTTACTGATCTGAATCAGTTCTTCTTTGGTAACTATAGTTTGTGTTGGTTCGTCTTGCTTTTCTACAATTATTTTTTCATTTTCAATTGTTTTAGGATTCTCTGTTTGTGTTTCGTGTGTTTTACTACTTCTAACTTTCTTTTCAGGGATTGTTTGTGAAGTAGTAGATGTTCTTTCTGACTTAGAATTTTCAGCAGATGTTTTTGAAGCAACAGTTTTTGGGTCTACTATTTTAGGATCAGTAGAAGGTTTTTTGGGATCTAAATTTGTTGTTTTTACATAATTAGAAGCTTTAGCAACAGTAGATTTTTTATAATTTTTTGCAGTTTGAGCAACTTCATAAGTAATATCAACAATTTTAGGGCCTGGTGCTTTCTTAGGACTAGAAATGTTTTGGGAGGAATTTGAGTTTTTCTTATTTTCCCTTGGGAGAATTTGCAGAAATTTGTTTTAGGGGCTTCTACTGTTTTCTGATTCTGAGTTTCGGAAGCTTTTTTAGTAGAAGACTCATTATTTTTCTTGTTTCTAAGGTTATACTGGCTATGTATTTCATTTATTTCATAGTCATAACCTTGCTTATAATCAAAGGATTCGCTAGAATCTAATTTAAGATGTTGAAGTTCAAATAATTCCTGATCTTCCTGAGTAAGGAAAATAGTATTGTTGTCATCAATTCCCGTTAGATTAATAGTATCCTCCTCATCATCATTATTATTCTGAGAACTTTCAGCATAGTTCTCTTGGAATGGTGGCCTAATGGTTTGGTCTGGGGATGTTTCTTTTGCTTTTCCAGAATTTATGTTTTTTCTAAAATTGGGATTTTTTATCTGTTGTTGGTTATCCCACTGAGGTCTTCTCTCCATATTATCTAGTCTATCAATCACCCTTTCTAAATTTTTAGCTATAACATCCATTTTTGTGTCTGAATTAGCATTTTCTTCTTTATTTTTCACTCTTATTTCATTTCTAAGTCTATCTTTTCTAGCTAGAATGTTGACTTCTACACTAACTACATCAGTTTGCATTTTTTCTAAGGTGTCTGCATCTCTTTCCTTTAATTGGTAAGCCATATCTTTGTCAAATCCATCAGGGAATTTGAGAAGAACTGAATAAGGAGTAGGTTTAAGATTTGCGGGGATAGAATTATAGACACTATTATATCTGATGCAGTAACCTTGGACTGACTCATTTGGAGCTCTTTTCAAAGAATCAAATTCAGAAAAAATTTGGAGAGGATTCTTTTTCTTTTCCCATTTATTTAAAACAAAGTAAAAAAATATAGCTAAATCAGTTACACTACCAGCAGCTAAATCTTTAAACCACTTCTTAACTGCTCCTGTTAAAGTTTGAGCAAACAGTGGTATTTTATTTTGATATTCTTGTGGCATATCATGAAGTTGTTGTGGTAGGACAAGGGGAGCATATTTAGCAGCCATAGCTTGAAGTTTATCTTGACTAGGAGGTAAGGTAGCACTGCTTGGAGCTGTGTTGGAAATGATAGTGGATGAACTATAGATTGTATTTGAAGTGCTGGGAAATGAGGATGATGTTTTTAAGAAATCAAAAGGTGAACTAATGGATATATTTGATGAAGTGATTGGTGAAAATAACACTCTAGGTTGTAGAGGTAACCTAGGGATAAATGGATCTGTATATGAGCTGGTAGTAGAATTTATGAATGATGTAACAGCATAATGAGATGAATCTCTAGCTGGAATTATTATGGTGTGTAATTGAGAAACTGGAGGTCTGTTTGCATAAGTCAATAAATGAGCTAATTCAATAGCTTCATCAATATCCTTTAGAATAGTAACATTAATTTCTTCAACTTTGGTCTGATATTCAGATTTCTTAGATCTAGAACTTACTGTAATAGATTTATGTTTTGCATTCAAAAATGAAATAAAAGCAGGGTCTGAAACAGCAGTTTTTAAATCATTTTCAAATTTACTTTTAAATCAAGAATGCTCAAACTTCAGATCAAAATCAATGTCTTGCAGACTTACTAATTCACTTGGTAATGAACTGACTCTTACTAATGAGATTTCAGCCTCTAAATTTTCTGTTTGTTTTTTATTTTTACCAATTCGGTCTGGGTTATCTACTATAACAGCAGGTTTAGGATCTGGGTTAGACCTGGTATAGTAGGTTTTCCTAGAAGCCAAAATTACAAATTTTCAATACCCACAACCTATAAAAACAATATTAATGTAAAAGGATGAATTAAATGATTCCTTCAAGACTAATTTTATGACTGAGGACTAGTTATGTCCCCAGTACGGTCGCCAATAATGTTATCACTCCAGTAAATTCTTAAGTTGTGAGATTTTCGTTTTTAGTCAAAGAATGCTAGAGGTATCCACAAACCTACTTCAAACTCTAGGATCTAGCATTCCTAGGGTTCAGAGAGGGCTCTCTCTTTCAAGTTTAACTTTGTTTTAATTTGTGAATATTAGGCTAGTTATTAAAGTGCAGATTTGGTTTGGTTTTGTTGGATTTGGTGGGAAAATTTCACTTGGAGAGTAGATAGAGGGAAATATACTTTTCCATTGGGCTATGGAGCCTAAGTCAAGCTAACAGAACTAGGATCAAGGCCTAAAATTTCAAATGTCTGCAGGGCAAGATAGATAACCCTTGGAGATCTTGGAAAATTGATTTTTGAGGTGGATTGATCAGGATAAAGGGCACTTAAGGATCCTTAAATCCAGAAAAGGGAAGTAGAAGATAGAGGTCAAATGGGAGAGGGAGAAATTATGAATTCCCTACACCAGAAATCAGAAGAAAACAAAGAAATGATAACTAGTTAAAAACGGGCTGCTATTAACATGTCCTGTAGTAATACTCCCAGTTATACATTCAGATTTAGAATTAAAACACAGATGTATGCATGAAACAAAAGAAGATAATAATGAAAAGTTTAAGAGAGTACTTCACTCCAGATAGCTTATCATAGGGATCCTGAATTATGATGCCAAATAGGTGATCCAGTCTGCTCCTCAAAATCAAAATCCAAAGCCTTCAAGTCAACAAAATATCTATAGTAATCTCCAACAATTTTATTCCACACAAAAATACTTCAAAGAGTTAAGTATTTATACATAATGTTTGAAAAAATATCCTAGATGACTTCTAGGAATTAACTGAGGAAAAAAAAATATCTTACAACAATAATAGTGACAGCTTGCTCAACAAATTAGCTAGTTGTCCTATTTTATTCAAAATAAATAGAAATTGTTTTAAGATAAGAAGAAGTTGGATGCTTATGTGTCTTCTTTGCTGGCCTTTTAGATATTTTTCAGAATCTAACTTGCCTTCACTCGTACTCTTTCTCACTTATACTCTTTCTCACTGATACTCTTTCATTTCAGATACTCTTTACCTTCATTAAAACTGCTTTCTATTGTAAAATCTGTTTTGACAGTGAAAACAGTAAACAAATTTTTTCTTCTTCATTTATTTGCCTTTCATTCTTCATAGAAAATCAGTCAATGCTTTCACCCCTCATTTTTAGGAATTCTAATATTCTTGAGTTTCCTAAAATGTTCAGCAGCCTCAGTGTACCTAGCAAATGTGGGCTTGATGAAAAATAAGTGCTTGATTTCATACTACAAATAAAACAAATCTTCAAAACTTTTTAACAATACTTTTCCTGTGGGAATACCTTGACCTGTTGGCTTGTTCACTTGCTCCTTGGCATGTTCTCTTATCTTTTTGTCATAATAATTCTGAGGCATTAGCTTTTCATTAATCACCATGATATCAGGAAGTCCCTTTTGCCTTAAATTGGTGAATTTAACCATGAATCTAGTGATAGCCGTATTCATTCCTTCACATTTCTCTTTAAGCTGCCTCATCAAATTTCTTTTGATGGTTATTTTCCTAATTTCTAGGATAGTTTTTGTCCTGTCATTGATTTTCAATTCTTCAAGTTCCTGTCTATTCTTGTTGTTCAGGAAATTTGTTAACCTTACTGCCTATTCTGGTTTATCTGCTAAATCAGCTTATGTCTTTTGGATCTCTGCCTGGGTTGCCAATAGTAACTCTCTCTATTCAAAAATTACCTGAATTGAAGGCCAAACTTCATGGATGGCTTCAATTACATTATTCCATAGGAAATTTTTAATATATGATATCTGATCCTTGAGAGTTAATTCTTTTTGGAGCTTCTTTACCTCTTCACTCAATCTGTGGGCATTTTTCTCATGTATTTTAGCATCTATCTGAGTTGATTTGTTTGTCTTCTCAATATTTTCAATTATCTTAGTCAATCTATTGATCTCATTGGTCTTCAAGGACATCTCTTCCATTGCTTTTACTAGTTGACTACTTTCATCTGTAGGTGGTAACACTGTTGTGGAGGATTCAGTTACTGAAGTTGTTGAAGAAGTCACTGGCACTGCAGTGGCCAGTGGCTCTTTGGGTGCCAAATTTTCTCCTAAAGTGGAAGGCACTACTGTTGTGATGACTGGGATGACAGTGAGAATCATTGGTTCTTCAACTGTCTCCTTTTCTTGGACAAGTTGGTCCATTTGTACTTCCATTTCCTTAATTTGAGCTATCAGTTGAAGTATCAAACTCATCATTTCAACTTTTTCCTTTTGATCCTGTAAAACTTCCTTTGTCTCAGGATGCTCACCTTGAGGAAGCTTGAGTTGTTTCCTCAAGGCAGCTATGTCCTCATTTTTATTTTTAACCAATGTTTGTGCTGTATTGATGTTTGTAGGATCATATCCTACGTGTAATAATAAATCTTCTAAGGCCTTTATCCTCAAATCCTTTGCATATAATGAAGCTTTATCCATCTTCATTTGGTCTTGCATATTAGAGATGGTATTTTGAAGCCTATGAGCACTCATAGCTTTTTTTGTGACTGTGGAATAAAGCATTTCTGAGGTTTTCCTATGAAACTCAATCTGATTTGATTCATGGATTTTGTTTGTAGCTACTTCCATATCAACTTTCTTGTAGTCAGCAATTGTCTTTGGCACTGAGACTGTGGGCTGTAATACTGAAATAATCAATTTTTTAGTTGAGTAATCAAATTTTGATGGGAATTTGTTTTGATTACCTGACTTTTGCTTCAAAAACTGAGAATATATTTCAGTTTTGATTTCCTCATTCTTCAATTTTATTTTCTTGTATTTCTCCTTAATATCTAAACCTTTTCCTCATATGAATGTGAGGAAGAAACCTCCATACTTTGTTGCCTTTCCATAATCTATGTCTCTTCATTATTCAGTTGTTCTTGATTCTGATTTGGCTCACTAATGATTACAGTGGCTACAATAGTCTCTGGTTATTCAGCGTTGGTATTCAAGGTCTATGTTTCTTCAACATCTATTGTTACTTTACCTTTAGCTGATGTATCCAGTTTTTGCCTCTTGTTGTAAATGATTTTAAACTTTGTTTTTGTTGTAGTCTCTGTAGTATAAGTTCCTTCTTCTCTGATTCTCTTAGTGGATGTCTCTTGCTATTTGGAAATTTCCAAAGTGTGACTAGTATTCCTTTGGTTAACTGCCTCTATTAAAGTATTTTCAACCCACTCAATTTTATTAGCAAACTTCTTTATTTCTAGCTTTGACTCGTGCATAAAGGATGTCAATTTACATTTTACCCTTAATTTACTTAAGACCCCTTGTGGATCATAATTCCATGGGAAGCTTTCTTCTAATTGATATTCCAGTAGTTGACTTGTTGCTTCCTTTTCTGCATCTCTTTGATTACATATGAATGGCCCAATTTGATTTTTGAGTTTAAATTGAGTCTTTTTCTTGGTTGCCATAAAATTAATTGAATCTGAAATTAGGATTTGCCTAATGTACTCTAAGGCAAAGATCCTCATTGATGGATTCTTAGGTAACTTGTAAGGAAACAAGTTAGAACCAAAAACTCTGATTTCAGTGAATTTATCATACAAATACCAATCACCCACTTTTCTTTGCTCTGATAGCTACAAAATTTTCTTCATTTCCTCACTGATTATAGACTGCTCTGTTTTTGTCAAGATGGTGATGTACAAGCAACTCTGCAAGCTCTGACTAACTGAATTTTTTGCCTTATTTTCGGAGTATGGATGTCCAAAAGATAACTGATAGGGTTTTTCCTTCTATATCCAACTTTTGAAATGGAATTGGAAAGATTTCTGATTGGAAAAATAGAAACAAGTGGAATAGATAGGAGGTATATCTTAATACTCCTTCCAGCTGTAAATTAATCAATTGATAGTGAATACTATCAGAAATTAACCTAACATAGTCAAATATAACTGAAGGTGGTTGACTTGGAGAAAAGGTTGACAAAAATGCCAAGACAGACTCATCAGTGTGCTCATCAGTGAAATACCCAAGTATGAAGGAAAGCATGGATACATGCCTTAAACCTTTAGGGAACTTGGCAGTTGAATAAGGAGGGTTTAACTTGGGAATTTCAACATGTAGGGGCATGAAAGTTTGAAAAATCATAAACCTTTTAGGGAAATCTAAGCCAACATATATCTTAGTGAGGGATTCAATAAACAATAGGACTGCTTGGGGGTCTGGTTGAAGCTGCAACATTTGGTTTATTGACTCTGTAGTGATGGTAAATAGGACCTCTTTATTTTCATTCACAGTATCTCTTTATTCAAGAATGTAGTACTCGTGACATAGTCTGATAATTTCTTGAAAAGGGTGAGTCAGGGGGACTACATATTTGGGCAGATTTGGTTCCCAAATTTGAACTTCTTCATGATCATCTAAATATTTTTCAAAACACCAGTCGTGGATATCTAATAAATTGAATTCAACTATAGGATCAGCTATTTTGTAGTCAATATCAGCTAGGGGAATATGCTCAATATCAACAACTAGGGGTTGTAATGGGTTGACTACAATTGCAGTATTTGGAGTCATGGCAGGAGTAGGTTTAGGAGTTTTTGAACCTTAAGACTTGTTTACACTCTATTTTTTAGGCATTTTGATTGGCTTCTACAAGTTTAAACTATTTGCAGAGGCAATTTTACTATAATAGAGGCTTGATTGGGAAATTTTAGCAAAATAGAATGTATTTTTGGATTTTATGCTCAATTGGGTCTCCCAAATGAAGTTCTGAGGCTAAAAACTGGTCTAAAACATAAAACAGGGGTTTTCTGATTTTTTTTTACTAAAAAATGGGCTAAAACTCTGTTGAAAAAAGGATTTTCAGAAGATATAGGGCACCTGCAGAGCATTTCTAGCCTTTAGAGCTTGAAATTGATCATTAATCTGTGAATAAATGATAATTTTCTTTGAAAATACTGCGCAACAGACAACTAGGGTTCCTGGGAAAATTTTTCTAGAGTTTGGCATGTTTCTGGGACTTGTGGGCAATTTAATTTAATCAATTTCTTGATTTTGAACTGCTTTCTCTTTCTTTCAAATATTTTTTGAATTTAGTTGCAGGTTTGAATCTCAGAAGAATACATGTTTTGACTCAAGTATCGGCTTTTAAAAGGGTTTCTTTAATCTCCTGGTCGAATTGATGGCTTTCAATGGTTGAACTGGAGCAGGTGCGGCTCCTCAATTTTTTTTACAGGTCTCTTGGGAAAAGGTTTGCAAGCATTAGGCGTAAAGATGGTAGAAAATGGCTAGCAGGGTCTTTTTGCATGTTTATATAGTCGGGAAGGCGAAAAAAATGGTTAAACGTGAAAGATAGGTGAAATAACTGATTAACCAAGGTTTTATCAAAATGTATGATTTTTCATTGATCAGCATTGAATGCGAGTCACGATCAGGCGGGAAGGTAGTTTTGGAATTACAAAGGCGTAGAAAACCGACATTTTATCACGTGGCTAACGAGCAGTAAGTGGTTTTAATCAAAGCCCATGCGATTGAATCAAAAGAGGCCACGTGGAGGGGAGGGGTCAATAGGAAACCACCCATTTCGCGTGGATTTTTCCTTGGGGCGGTCGTGTATCTAATCTATGTGATATCAACACTCAACTGTAGGATCTGAGAAATGAACATGAATGGTGAGGATTTGTTCGGGAGTTGCCTTGAAGAGTAATGGCGGGACCGGGCTTTAGTTATATAATCGCAATGGTTTAATATGTGGCGGGGGCTTATGATAGGTTTAAACCTTTATAATATGGCCAAGGGGTAATTAATAAAAACGTATATGATATGATTTTAAGGATGGTATATGCGGGTTTATCGTTTTTATTTAAGACATTTGTTAAATGTTTTTAATAAAACATAAGTGGGCGGGTTTATATATGTATTTATATATTTTTCAACCATTTTCGATAGTTTAAAATCTATAGGGCGGGATACATTAGAATAATTATAATATTTTTATACCAAAGAGATTTGTTTTTTGGGTTTTTCTTATACGCACATGGGATAATATACTTTAGTCAAAAGTTTATAATAGTGGGTTTTTGGGATTTATTAAATATAATGGAATTAATAACTAGGAAAGGGTATTTCTTAGGGATTTAATAAAATATGTTAAAATTTAATATGAGAGGGAAGTGAAATGTAAAACAAAATACATATTATCTCTAAGTATAGTACAAAATCAAGCATTGTTCATCTTTATACTTCCTTCACCAATACTTAGGATAAACGTGATTTTGTGGGTTTTTATGAATGCTTATGAAGGGATGAAGTTAATTATTCTAGGGTTATAATTTTACTAAGTAAGAATTTTTTTTTACTTAGGAAAAAGGGGTTTTAATACATGAATGAAGGCTAAATGATGATAAATGAGGATTTAGCATAAGAACTCAATATTTTTAAATAACCAGTCATAGAGCCTTAGGTCCGGTCCCAAAAAAAGTCAGACAAATGCTCTGAGTGTGTTTGACTGATAGCTTAGAATACTGAATACTCGTGGGGGAGGGGAAATTAGTGATTTTTCCCAATGATGTATTATTTACATGATTTCTCCACTGCTTTCTACCTACCCAACTTTTATTTCTAACATTTTTTCTTCATTTTGCAGGTGCATTTAGGCTTGCAAACTTAAAATATTTTCTTTCGAAGCATAAAACTAATCTAAATCTACCTTATTTCATTCGAGGGCTCAAATTAAACTTGTTGAAATCATCATTATTCTCTACCTATCTACTGATTTTTCAAGTTTAAACTGTTTGACAAATCTTTATTCACTATCTAAAACATGAAATTGAAAGCATGAAAAGTTAAGATTTAATTGTTTAACTAATCATGGATTATGGAATTTATTGACACTCTGCACATAATCATTATTCTTTGTAGTAAAAGTAAAAAATAGTGGCATTTTGACTTGCTTGCTTTCAGGTCTTATTTTCATCTCTTTTTCTTTTGGGGTATATATTTTTCTAAGTCCTTTGATCTTTCTTTTAGGACTTTTTACCCTCTTTTTTATTTTTTATTATTTTTCATTTTTTCAAAATATGGGAAAACAACTTGTAGAAAGCAAGGTATGTACATATTTACAAGACTTATCAAAGTCAATTCAAAATTTTATGAACCCTATTATTATAGGACCCTAACAAATTTGTCAGGGTCCTCAGAGGTAAGTCCATGGAAGTGTGGAAGAGCTGAGGGGCTAATGTTTTTCATATTAGTGTCCCCATCTGCCTCTCTTATGGGAGAGTCTCTCTAGGTCCCAACCATGGTTAATATAGGTGAAGCAGGTCCCTCAGTTGAAAAAAGGTCTTATTCTTCTTCCCCAATTGGATCCTCAAAATATTTAGAAGGTTCTCCTATAGGGGGTTCAATCTCACTGCCACTGAAGAAGAGTGAAGGGTGGCTAGGAGGTGATGTGGGGGCTTTAGGTATGGTTTGTCTTTGAGTATTCCTAGTCCTATGAGGCATGAAAATCATATCTTTTTATATTTTTTCAATATTTCTGAATTTCATGAAAAGAAAGGAAAGCAGAACAGAGTGCTAAAAACAAAATCAAAACATCTACTAGACACCTCCCCGACAACGGCGCCAAAAAGTGGTGAGCCCTGGTATTGCACCAAGAGTGTTTCAACTCCTAGGGGCTGCCATAATTTACTTTATCAACTCGGGGTTCATACAAGCTTTGAGGTGACAGTTTTACATACAAAACAAATGCATTATGTTCATGTCATCCTCTTCTGCTTTACGAAAGGTTGTTATTTCTAAGGGTTCACAGTGAAGTCTATCACACTTCAATGAAACTAAAATCAATTTCAGAAAGGAAATGACAAAAGGAAACCAAATTAAATCACTGAAAATAAATGACAGAATTGAAACTAATTTAATTTGCAGAAAAGGAAATGACTGAACTTAACTTGGCCAAACAGCTAAATGCACTCTACCTATCCTATGATCTATCTACCATACTCCTATCCATGCATCTAAACTATCCATGCCTTAATTTTAATTATAAAGAATTAATTTGCAGCTTAGAGGAAATAAAAAGGAGCTAAAAGGGCTAATGGGGGGTTTAACACATGAAACAAGGTTTGGAAGTAGAAAGAGGGGGTTAGATCCTTAAGAAACCTTATTATAATGCAAGAAATGACTTTGGAGGGGTAATAACTCAATAATGTGATTGCAGAATGCAATGGCCAACAAAAGTTGCGATGTGCAATGTCGCAATCGCAACTTTGCAAGTTTAAATAGATAACAGTAAGGATTTAACGGAATGAACTAAATGGTGCGCATTGCGAAGTGCGAAGAGTGACGTGGCAGGTCGCGAATCGTAATATCGCAAGTTTACAAGGATAGCGGTAAGGATTAACGGGAATAAACTAAAATGTGCAAAGTGTGAAGAGTGACGTGGCGGGTTGCAAATCGCAATATCGCAAGTTTACAAGGATAGCAGTAAGGATTAACAGGAATAAAATAATATGTGTGAAGTGTGATTTGCACTGTGGTAAAGGTTGCGAGCTGCGATTTGCGGTGTGGTAAGTTCTACGGGAGGCGATTTACGATGGGGATGACGTGGCGGTGAAAAGAAAAAGGAAAAAGTTGCGGGTTGTGTTGTATGATAGGATAAGAACTATGGGATGTGATTTGCGATGTGGTAAGTTCCGTAGGATGCGATGTGTGATGGGGATGACGTGGCAGTGAAAGGAAAAAGGGAAAATTAGCGATTTGAGGTATGCGATGTCACAATATCGTGATCGCAAAGAACAAGTGGTAAGAGTTAAAGGTAAAAGCTAAGGGTTGCAAAGTGCGCTTTATGATTTCACAATATCGTAATCGCAAAGAATGAGCGCTAAGTGTTAAAGTAAACGTTAAATGTTGCAATTTGCGAAGTGCGACATACGGTGGTGGGAGTCTCGATTTTTTTGTGTTAAAACGAGTTCGGAAATGGTGACTGATAGAACGAAGGAATAAGGCAGGCAATTGATGAAGGAGAGTGGTAAGTCTGGAAAAATTTAAGCGGTGTGAAGTGTGATTTGTGATTTCGCAATATCGCAATCGCAAGGAACAAGTGGTAAGTATTAAAGGTAAACGTTAAATGTTGTGATTGTGAAGTGCGATGTACGGTGACGGGAGTCACGAGGAGCAAAGGTGGAGGTTGGGTATGCGATGGTTCTGTATGGTTTTTCACGTGTTTTTTTTAAAAGGGGTAAGGCGATCGTGAACGAATAAACACAGAGAAATAAGGTTGAAAGGCTTAAGGGTGTTCGAAATAAAGGTAAGTGTAGTGCTAAGGTGAGAAGTAAGGGAGGGGAATGGAAGCATAAGAGAAGTGCTTAGAAGTGAAGCACACATGTGGATTCATGCACGAGAAACAAACAGAAATGCAAGGTGAAATAGTGAAGGAAAGGCTTGGACTTGGTAAAAAAAAATTCTTCCCTAAACTCGAACAGAAAGAAATTTTTTCCTGTGGGAAGGTCTACCCTACTTGAACTCTATTGAAAAAGATGAGAGGGGGGATACTTGACCACAGTTTTGGAGTTTTTCCTCTATTTCATTATGCATAAGCAATTAAAACTACAGCAGCACCAAAACTAAATAGCAATGAAACTTATCAAAAGCAGATGTAACTTAAATGATAGAGGTAAAACTAGCTAAATGACATAAAGGAAAAAATTATAACAGCGGAGAAGCTAAGGCACGTGGATTGGACCCTAACCCAGGAGCCTAGCCCTTTGAACTTAAATCAAACAAATGAAATCAGCCTGCTCATTTCATAAAAGAATAACCACATACAACTCTGAAAGTTTCAATCCCTGAATAAAACAAAAAAGCTTCAACAGTTCACAACAATAATTCTGAATGGAATCGAGACTAGGATAGACTAACTCTTCCTAGATCTAGCTCTGCTCTATTTATTATACAGGGCAGCTACCAACAGCTCCCTATAAAATGGTGATTGAGTCCACTGGACTCCAAGTAAACCAAGATTGAGTACTCTCCTCTTTGAGTGACTCAACTGCCTCTAGAATTCGAGTTGCTGGAGAGAATTCTTAGGGATCCTTTGGCTGCTTGTGGAATTCAAATTGCTGGAGAGAATATTTGGGATTTTTAGGCTGCCTTTGAGGGTGGAAAATCATCCCATAATTTATCCTTGATGTCTCCTCCAATTCTTTGTGATAAAATATTTATAAAAATGCTTAATAAATCATGATTTTATGCACTTAAACTTATATTAGGCACTCAGAGTATGTTAGCCTTAATCACCACCTATACTAGCATCATAAATCCAAATAATAATAAAAATGCAAGAAAAAGAGATCTAAGAAGGCAAAAAGGTGACGATTAACCACTCCAAATATGTATAATGATGGAGCTCATCAGTGATGTTTGACCCTCATGTGGAATAATATGATTATTCCACACCTCCTTTTTATATTTCTCTTCTAATACACACTTTCATTCTTCACAATTGTATGTTGTGCTAGGTCCCTATAATAATAGTGTATACCCTTATTATTATTGTCAGTGTATCCCCCTTATTGTCAGTGTACCCTTATTATTATTGTCAGTGTATCCCCCTTGTAGTCCCCATTTTTTTATTATTGTGCCCCATAGAAGCCCACTATTGTTATTTTTGTGCCCTTACATTGTTATTTTTATGTCATCTAGGATTATATTGTGACCCCTTGGACTCCTATATATAGAAAGGAGGTTTTTTCATTTATATCATCCAAGAATTTTTCATTTATGTAATGTAAAGGAGGTTTCCCCCTCGAAGATGATTTCTAAGTCATTGATCTATCTTTTCTTATATTTTTTGAGTTGGTTTCATAACATTTGGCATCAGAGCTACTACAAACGGGTCATCACGGAATTTTCGCTATAAATTTTTTTCTACGAATGTTCAGAAGCTCAAAAAAAAAACCCATTTGGACCGACATCATGAGGAACGTCATGTAAAAATTTCAGATTTTGGTTCACCATATTTTCGGAGATATAATATATGAAAGTTAGGATTTTTTCAGGCTCCAAAATTTCATCTCAAACAGGTGACCGAGGGAAAATCATCATAACTTTCGTTTCAGGAATCATATTGGAATTCTGTAAAAATTTACCAAATTTGCATGGACTATAGTTTCTTATGTATCTATTTCATATCTAAAGGTTGAAACAGTGACTCTTGGCATGTCGTAAAAGTTCGCTCTACTGAACCAGCCCATAATTAGATCATTGTGGGAGATCGGGCATAATTTGGTCTTGAAGAATCCAAATTAGGTGTGACCTGTGGAATTGGAAATAAGACTTAAAGGGCTACTACATGACCTAATTTCAGATATTAAAGATCTAAAATCACATATATAATTCAGGTTCAATATCGACCTCATAAAAAGCAAGAAAAATGTGTGTATTTGTTTTTTAAAATTGCATAACGTTTGTTTGAAAAATCAGTTTAAAGTGATTCCAAGGGAATATTCAAGCATAGATATAAGTACTAGAATATAAAAATCCTCCCAAAAATATTTCCATGCCCATTAAGTCCTCAGAAAATTATACTATGACGCGTGAAGAGGAACAAGTACAACATGATATATCAAAATTACGAGACAAAGTTCAACAAATGTCACTCTCGCAAAAAGTAACCAAAAATGAAATGGAAGCTGAATTGCATGGTTTGAAGAAAGGCATGGAAGATAATATGAATGGTGTGGAAGCTACTATGGATGTCATGGAAGCTAATATCGATGGTGTAGAAGAAAAACTAAAAGCAGACATGGAAGGTTTGAAGGAGGTTTGACTAAGTTGCTACAAGAAATGATTCCTAATGGAGAAAATATAGTATAGGAAACTCATGATGAGAAAAAAAAATAAATGTTAATCATGATTTCATAAACTCTAATGTTGGATTGAAGACCCACCATATTCCAAATATCGATATGAGGAATTTTTATGGTGATGATCCTGTAACATGGATACTACAAATGGAACAATATTTTGATCTCCATAATGTGAAAAATGCACAAAAGATATGTATTGAAACTTTATATTTAGAAAAAAATACATTTGTATGGTATCGATGGCTTTTCTCTCGTAAAAAAAATTCACTTGATAATTTTTTACGGAGGAAATGATAGCACATTATGAGGATACAAAGAGCAACACCTTCTTTAGCCACTTGATAAATATCAAACAAAAGGGTTCAATGGTGGATCACATTGAGGACTTCCAAAATTGAATATAAGGTTAACTGATATTACAGAGGAACACATGATTGATGTATTCATAGGGAATTTAAAGGATAACATCCAACATGAGGTTCGCCTTTCAGAACCCCAATCATTAGAGAAGGCATTCAAGTTGGCAACAAAATTTGAAAGCAAAATTATTGCGAAAAGTAAGACTACCACTCATAACTATAAAGATGGAAGTGTTGCTACTCCTAGACTTCCATAACCTACAAGGTTGACACCACAAAAATTGGAAGAAAAGAGAGCAAAAGGGCTTTGTTACAGTTGTGATATAAAATACACTAAAGGTCGTAAGTGACTTGAGAAGAAATTATTTTACAAATGGTTGTGAAGAGGAGGAAGAAAATGGACAAGAACCTTCAAAAAAAGAGGATATACACCAGGAACCAACCCTAGAGAAAGAATAAATGAATCCGACCATATCTTGTAATGCATTGCCAGGAATTACCACTCCTCAAACTCTTAAGATAGAAGGACATATCAAGAAGAAAAATGTAATAGTTTTGATTGATTCGGGTAGTACCCATAATTTTATTCATTGTAAGGTAGCCAAGGAATTGAATTGCTTTCTATACCCAGCACCATAATTTCAAGTGATGGTTGCAAATGGAAAAACTATAAATTTCTCTAGAAAGTGCCATAATATCAAGCTAACCATGCGGGAATATGTATTGAATAGTCCAATGCTCTCCGTTCCAATGGGTGATGTTGATGTTGTACTAGGAGTACAATGGTTACAATATTTGGGGATGGTAGCTTTTAATTTTCAAGAACGTTTCTTGAAAAAAAAAAATGGAAGGAAAGGAAGTTGAATTACAGGGTATCATAAGGAATTTGGGAAAGATAATAACCTCTAATGTCATGAAAAATATTCTAAATAAATAACAATGAGGTGTAATTGCACAATTATGCTCACTAGAGGTTCAAACGTCAAAATCATATATTTCTCCATATCTCCAAAAAGTCTTGGACAATCATTCCAAGGTGTTTGAAACTCCCAAAGGACTCCAACCTATTTGTGATCATGATCATGTTATTCATTTGATTCCATGATTTTCTCCTCCAAACATCAGGCCTTATAGATATCCTTATGCCTAAAAGGGTGAGATTGAACGTATGGTTGCAGAAATGCTAGAGGCTAGTATAATTCAACCTAGTCAAAGTTCTTTCTTTTCTCCAGTAGTACTGGTACACAAGAAGGATGGATCATGGCATATGTTTCCAGATTATAGGGATCTCAACAAGCTCACTATTAAATATAAATTTCCCATCCTCGTCATTGATGAATTATTGGATGAATTACATGGAGCAATTTACTTCACCAAGATGGATCTTCGTTCTGGATATCATCAAAATAGAATGAATACTAAAGACATTCTGAAAATATAATTCAAAACTCATGAGGGTCATTATGAACTTTTGGTCATGCCTTTTGGCCTTACTAATGCACCGTCCACTTTTCAAGGTTTGATGAATTCCATTTTCAAACCCTTCTTTAGAAAATTTGTGTTAGTATTTTTTGATGATATACTAATTCACAACAATTTTTGGAAGGATCATGTTGAACATGTTGACATGGTGCTCAAACTATTGGAGGAGGAACAATTATATGCAAAAAACATCCAAATTTTTATTTGGAGTACAGGAGGTGGAATATTGGGGTCATATTGTATCTCATGAGGGTGTTAAAGTATACCCTAACAAAATTAAATCCATTAAGGAATGGAAAATCCCTACAACCATAAAGAATATTCGAGGATTTTTGGGGTTAACTCGATATTATCACAAGTTTGTTAAGAATTATGGGAGAATGTATGCACCTTTAACATCATTATTGAATAAATATGCATTTTCTTGGACTCCATAAGAAATTAAGGCCTTTGAACATCTTAAAGAGGAAATGTGCCACGCACCAGTCTTACCTATGCCAAACTTCAAGAAAACCTTTATTGCGGAATGTGATGCCTCGCGAAATGGAATTGGTGCGTTTTTAATGCAAGAAGGGAGACCAATTACTTTTGAAAGTCCTCCAATCGAAGGAACGTATTTACTGAAACCTATTTATGAGAAGGAAATGTTTGCAATACTACATGCACTAAAGAAATGGCAACCTTACCTAATGGGAAGACACTTAAAGGTAAAAATGGATCATGATAGTCTTAAATAATTTTTGGAACAAATATTATCTTTAGAAGAGCAGCAAAAATGGGTCACAAAGATGTTGGGTTATGACTATGAAATCATCTAAAAAAATGGAATAAAAATATTTTTGCATATGCACTCTCAAGAAAGGATGAGGATGTGGAAGCCTTGCTTTGTGCCATTTCTATTATCCAATCTGAGTGGATAACCAAAGCAAGGGATGAATGGAAGAATGATGAAGAGGTGTGGACACATTCAAAAGTTGCATCAAGATCCCAGTACATCTAAAACATTTAGCTGGAAAAATGATTCATTATGGTACAAACATCACTTATATCTTTGTAATAATTCCCAACGTAAACAAAATATTCTTTTGGAATTGCACACCTCTCCCTTAGGAGGGCACTCAGGATTTTTAAAAAATTACCACGGGGTCAAGAAGGAATTTTTTTGGCATGGCCTTAAATCTGATATTCAAAAGTTTGTGGCAGAATGTTTGGTTTTCCAACAAAATAAATTTGATACAATTAATACCACGGGTCTGTTACAACCTCTATCCATTCCAAGTCAGCGTTGGGAGGAGGTTTCCATGGATTTTATCACAAGTTTACCCAAGTCTGAAGGAAAAACTATCATCATGGTGGTAGTTGATATATTTACCAAGTATGCACACTTTTTTTTATTATCTCATCCATTTAAAGCCAGTACAGTTGTTACTGCATTTATGGAAACAATTCAAAAGCTACATGGAAACCCAAATATTATTGTAAGTATCATAGGTCCCATTTTTACAGGAAATTTTTGGATGGAATTATTCTCTCTTTTAGGTACTCAATTAGCTCATAGCTCATCATATCATTATCAATCTGATGGAAAAGTTAAGATAGTGAACAAATGTTTGGAAGTATATCTTTGGTGCTTTGTATCTAATAAACATACATAATGGGTAAAGTGGTTACCTCTGGCTGAATGGTGGCATAACACTTCCTTCCATACTGCCGAAAAAAATGACCCCATTTATGGAACTATATGGATATCATCCACTCTCCATCACATCATCTTTAAGGGAAACTTATAAGGTTCAAGCAATGGAAGATTACATTGAGGATCAACCACAAGTTCTCCAACTCTTAAAGGATAACCTCACCTTGGCACAGAATCGAATGAAACAACAAGCAGCTCAACATCACAGTGAAAGAAGTTTTGGATGTAGGCTAATGGGTATTTTTACAGCTACAACCATAAAAACAAATGTCCCTCAAGCAAGCTAATAAGGATAATAAATTATTACCAAAGTGCACCCAATTTTCCATGTTTCATGGTTAAAGAAGGTTATAGGTGATAAGCTCCCAGTTCAAACAATATTGCCAGAACTTGACGAGGAAGGAAAAATCATATTGGAACCTAAAGCAGTCATAGAAACAAGAACTCGACATCTATGAAATCGATCAATTTCAGAATATCATCAAGTGGAAGAACTTACCCGTTGAAGAGCTGATATGGGAGGATGAAAATTTTATACAAAAGCATCCAAAACTACTCAATCGTTGAGGACAACACTTTTTTGAAGGAGAGGGGCATGCTAGGTCCCTATAATACTAGTGTATACCCTTATTTTTATTGTTAGTGTAGCTCCTTTATTGTTATTAGTGTGCCCATGTAGTCTCCATTTTGTTATTATTGTGCCCCATAGAAGCCCACTATTGTTATCGTTGTGCCCTTACATTGTTATTGTTATGTCGGCTAGGATTATATTGTTAGATCTAAGACTTTTGTGATCCATAATGTAGATAGAAAATATTTTTGATTAATGACATCATTTTCCAAGGGACCTCGGATAGAATTGCCTATGTCCTTAGGAGAAATAATGTTGCCTCTTCATTTAAGCCTATCAGTACCATCAAAAATTCTCTCGGATCAATTAAGGACCCTATAGACCCAAAGGACATGAAAGGTGTTTATTTAGTTCCATGCTGTTGCAGAACTCCCTATATTGGGGAAACTGGTCGATCCATTAGACATAGAATCCAGAAGCATGTTGCAGACATTAGGCACAGTCGATCTCGCACTTCTGCTCTTGCGGATCATGCTAGGAAATTGTGTTACCATGTATGCATTGAAGACTCCAAAGTCATTGCTAGGGTGGATCACTTCCATCATAGAAAGCTTAGGGAGGCTATTGAAATTGAGAGACATCCTAAAAATCTCAACAAAGATGATGGGTGGAAACTAAATAAGAGCTGGACTCCGGCCCTCTCAAGGTGACTCAACCCCTGTGCGATGTTTTCCTTTGGTTCTATTCTCTTCCCTCTTTTTTTTTTTTATAGTGCTATATTATTATATTATCTCATATATATATATATATATATATATATATATATATATATATATATATATATATATATATATTTATTTATTTATTTATTTATTTATTTATTTATTTATTTATTTACTTGATCATATATATTTTTCCTCCCTCTCCGCTCCTTATAATAATAATTATAAATATTTCCCCCCCTTTTTATTTTATTGTTTGTTATTCTTAATTTTCTCTTAACTTCTTCAATATTTTAATATTATTTCCTATACTATTATTTACCCCTTCTCCCTTACCATTTTACCAAATTATTATATCATTCATAATTTAATCATTTTAATGTTATCCCCTATACTATAAGTTACCCCTTCTCCCTTATAAATTTTATAAATTAAACTTTTTTCTAAATTATTATATTTTAAATAACTAAAAACTTTTAATTTTATAACCAATTAATTAAATAAATTAAAAAAAAATTAATTTCTAACTAATTAATTAAATTAAAATTAAAAAATTAAATTAAATAAATTAAATAAATAAATAGATAAATTTCTAACTAATTAACTAAATAACGGCTAGTTTTAACAGCTAACTCCAGGCAATGAGGCATCCTTACTATTTATTCATTGAAATCAATTTCCTTCTTCACCTTGTCCTAAGGATGAACCACATTAGATGGTTCAAAAAATTTTTTTGACCAAATCCTAATGATGTGATTAGGCCGAAAGATTTTCTATCTAGGATTATATTGTGACCCCTTTGACTCCTATATATAGAAAGGAGGTTTTTTCATTTGTATCATCCAAGAATTGTTCATTTATGTAATATAAAGGAAGTTTCCCCCTCGAAGAGGCTGATTTCTAAGTCGTTGATCTATATGTTCTTCTATTTTATGAGTTGGTTATATAACATGTTGGATTCAAGGGCTTCTCATAATTTAATGCCCCTCTTAGTTATGAAGAAACTTAATTTGCAGATTACAAAACCTTATAACGACATGTATTATTTTTATTTGAAAAAGGTAAAATGTGTGGGGCTTATTAAATATTTGGTGGTTTCATTGGCTTAGATTCCAACCAGAAGCATTGTAATGGATGTTTTTGTTGCATATATTATAGCTCTATTTGGAATGTTACTTCTAGATCCTGGGGAGTCAAATTGGGAGGAGTACTCAAACTAGATTTTACATATTCTATCATTCTGATTTTGGGTGGGGAAGAAAGGAAGTTGTATCGGGAGACCATATTTGTGAAGGCCATTACCAAGGAGGGTTCAATTACTTCTCCTATTTACTGTCAGGAAAAGGATGATTTTTCTTGTTTCATGTTGCAATAATGTCAGGAAATTGCTTAAGATACAGAAGTGTAGGTTCCTTCAGCATTTAAAATCAAGGAAGTGGTAGACAGTGGAATTTGGAAGCTTTATTTTGATGGTGCATATTCAAAAGAAGGGAATGGAACTGGGGTTCTTCTTCTTTCCCCTAAATTTAATATTATTCCCTTCTCTTATACATTATAATTTGACTCCACAACAATATTAGTAAATATGAGGCTCTAGTTCTTGGTTTACAGGCTGCTAAAAATATTGGAATACAATGTATTTCTGTTTTTGGGGATTCTGAATTGATTATTAAATAAGTCAAGAATAAATGCCAAATCAAATATCCAAGGCTTAAAGCCTACAGAAATGAAGTGTGGAATTTAGTGGATAATTTATTTTCTTCTTTTAATATACAATCTTTATCGAGGGAAGGTAACAGATTAGTTGACTCATTAGCAGTTGTCGCTAGTACTTTCAATCCTCCATTAAATCCCAAGCTCATATATGAAGTTTCAATTAGGAGCAGACATTCCATTCTAGGTAATATAAATTACTAGAAGGTTTTCCAAGATGAAGAGAAAATTAAAATATTTCTGGAAATGGTAGGTGAATTTTCAAATCTAGAGATCGATCAAAAGGTTGAAATTGAATCATTTCAAGAAGAAGAACCAAATAGTGAGATGCCTTTGAATAATTATGTGGGAGGTCATAAGATAGTATAGTTGAAAAAAAATGACATCCCTAAAGGTTTGGTACCCTTGGAAAGGTTGTTCAGTACAAATGATGTTGTTGTTAATGCAAGGAAAACAGATTTAGAAGATGATCTTGAAGATTGCAACCTTGGAACATAGCACCAACCAAAGTTGGTGATGTTGGCAAAGGACATTCCAAAATAATATAAACATAGGTATGTATATATTTTAAAAAATTATGTTGATGTGTTTGCATGGTCTTATGGATACCTTAAAACTTATGATACCAACATTATTCGGCATAAATTTCCTTTAAAATGAGGGGTTAATCCATATAAGCATAAATTGAGGCAAATAAATCATTTATTGTTGCCATCAATTGAGAAGGAAGTAAAAAAATTATTACAAGCAAAGATAATTGTCCCTCTTAGGTATTCTGATTAGGTGGTTGATCTGGTACCTGTGAGGAAGAAAAATGGGGAGAGTTGGTTATGTATAGACTTTTAGAATTTGAACAGAACATCATTAAAAGACAATTATCCTCTCCCAAAGATGGATCACATTTTACAAAAAGTAACAGGATCTTCCAGATTAAATATGATTTATGCCTTTTCAGGCTATAATCATATTTCAGTGCATCCAAAAGACCAAAAGAAGATAACATTCACAACCCCATGGGGAACTTTCATGTATGCAATGATGTCATTTGGGTTAATGAATGATGGTGCTACTTTCTAGAGGGCTATGGACATAGCCTTTGCAATGGAAAAGGAGAAGTTTGTGGTCATTTCTTCAGATGATATTACAACTTTCTCTAGGTTTGATAAGGAGCATATGAAACATCTGCAACAAACTTTTGAAAATTTTAGAAGGTATGGATTATCTTTAAATCCCAAGAAGTATGGATTCTCATTTTTTTTTTAAAGAGGGGAAAATACTTAGGGATATTGTGTCTAGAGAAGGAGTAAATATTGATCCTAAAAGGGTAAAAGAAATTAAAAATATACCTCTGGAAATGAGTAAAAATGAAATCCAAATTTTTTTGGGAAAAATAAATTTCCTCGGGAGATTTATCCCAAACTAGGCAGAAATTGTAAAAGAAATCATTGATATGTTGAAAAAGGATGCAGAATTCAGATGAACCATGGCTGCCAGAGAATATTTTGCAAGAATCAATGAAGATTTCAAAGAAGCTCCAGTATTGGTGAGTCTTGATTATAAGAAACCTTTTCAAAAAAACTCATTTGCTTCTCCTTTTATTGTTGCAGCAATACTTTTGCAGAGAAATCAAGATAATAAGGAACAACCAGTAGAAATTTTTAGCAGGGTATTAAGGGATTTATAGCTGAAGTATAATATCCTATAAAATCACTCTTATGTTCTAGTTAAAGCATTAAAATCTTTTAGATTTTATGTTATTCAGTCTCATATTAGTGCATATGTTCCTAATGTTATTGTTAAGGATGTGCTGACTCAGAGTGATAGTGATGGAAAAAGAGGAAATTGGATAGAAAATATCCAAGAGTATGACATGGAAATCAAACCAACCAAGTTAGTAACGGGATAAGGACTAGTGACAGAAGCCAATTATAAATCTATGGGAATTAACATGCTCAATGAATTTGTTGAATCAAAAAGTGCATAAGAAAAAGTTAAGAATAAATATCCTGATAAAAAAATCCAATATAAGTACTTTTTTTTCTCAATGGTATAAATATATTGTCCATTACCTATGTTTTCTTAGCTATCCAACTTCCTTAGATAGAACAAAGTGCAAAGCTCTCAGATTAAAATCCCAAAAATATGTGATAACAAATGGTAGGCTATATTGGGAGGATCCTGCTAGCATTTTGTTGCTATGTTTGACATAAGGGGAAACTATAGAAATTTTTAATGAGTATGATGGGTGTCTCTGTGGTGGAAATTATAGTTGGAAATTTAAAGCACATAAAATCTTGAAATTTGGTTTCTATTGGCCCTCTTTGTTTTCAAATATTTACAAGTTTGTAAGAAGTTGTGAAAAGTTCCAAAGGTTTGTTGAAAAGAATAAATTGGAACAATTACCATTGGTTCCTATGTTTGTTGAAGAACCATTTAGACAATGGGGTTTGGACTTTATAGGAGAAATAATCCACCTTCTAGTGGGAAACACAAATGGATCCTAACATGTACATAATATTTTACTAAATGGGTGGAAGTTGTTCCAACTAGTAGGCAAATTGATTCAGTGGTAATAAAATTTTGGAGGAGAATATTTTCACTAGATTTGGTTGTCCAAAGAAGTTAGTGGCAGATAATTCTCAAGTGTTCAGGTCTGCAAATCTGATTGACTTTTTCCATAAATATCATGTGATACTCTCACATTCTACCACATATCACCCTCAGGGAAATGGGTTGGAAGAATATTCAAACAAAACTTTGGTAAGAATCCATTGCAAAAAATAAGAAAAATCGAGATTCACAAGTAAATTTTTCCTTATGGGAAAACAGGGTGACTACAAAGAGGTCAACTGGAAAGTCACCTTTTGAATTGGTATATGGAGAAGTTGCATTTTTTCCCAGTCAGTTATAAAACCATTTGTGGCACTCATTCAAGATGTTGAGGAAGAGACAAATGTGCTAACTAGAAGGATGAACCAGTTAGCAGAATTAAATGAACATGGAGAGAAGTTATTGGAGAATTTAATCAGCTACCAAGAAAAGATAAAACTGATTTTTGACAAAAAATCCAGAAATACTCCTTATCGGCCTGGAGATTTGGTTCTTAGATGGGATGTGAGAAGAGAGGATAAGGGAAAACATGGTTAGTTCAATCCTCTATAGTTTTTTCCTTTTCAAATAGCAGAATTCAGAGCCAATAACACTTTTATTATGGAGAACTTAGATGGTGAACTATTGTAGCTTCATGCCAATGGGTAGTATTTGAAGTATTAATACCAACATTGATCTCATTTTATTTTACCATTGTACATATCGGTTTGACCATTGTGAATACTCAATGAGTTCTTCATTATAATGTTTTAAGCTATGATATGACTACATACTCGAGGTGAAGGAACTAATCTATGGTTATTAGTGTTTTGGCTCAAAACACTATCCCCGAGTGGAGCTAGATGTTGTAGCTCGTTTTTAATTTATCTTCATATGTTGAGAAAAGAAAAATTATATATGTATTCATACAAAATTTTAAAAAAAAAATTTATATATATCAAAATAAAGTCTTTAGCTTTAGGATTTTGATTAAGCGTTAACGGTGGGTTAAGCAATAATTGAGATTAAACTGCAGTATTAAGTTTATTAATGATGGTGGACCCGAGTGTATTAAATTTGGACGCAGATTAAATGTCGAACAACTTTTCGGCGGAAATGGAACGAGGATGTCGGACCCATGATATGGCTCAAACTCAATGACACAACATACGCGATTTTTATGCCATTGAGTGCCCCCATAAAGCCCATCAACTATATTTTTTGACTGCATATCAATGGTGTATATTGATTATGGGAGCACCTCGGAAGATTTCCTCCGTACTGGTGTGTTCCCCCATATAACTTCAGCATGCGAGCATGGATCACCCTGTCACAATTTTGTCATCACCCTATCATCACCTTTTCCCTATCATCGCCATGTCACTTGGGAATGTTGGGATGATTTTTTGATCTTGAACGCCTGGAGTTTGTTGAAGTTCTATTTTTGTTTCTGGTAGATTCTGATTCTATTCATGAGTATGAAATCTTGATTATCCTTCAGGATTAGGATTAGGTGGAATGTGAATTTTTTTAGTAAACTTCTGCCATTATTTTCCTAAATGCACCATTTTGATTTTTTTTATCTACTCAGGTGTAGATTGAACTTCCTGAAGTTCTTTAGAAGATTCCTTTTCTAATCCAGTTTCATCAGTACTTTCCTCAACATGTATATCAATTCCTTTAATTACATTTTCAATTATTTTATCAGGGCTTTCATCTTTATTTTCAAATTCTTTTTCAGAATTATCTGAACCTTGGGACTCATGTTTGGAATGCTCTGAATCCTGAACTAATTTCTCCTATGACTGATCTTCAAACATATATTTTGGATCATCATCTAAGCTGATATTAGGAGTTGGCTCACTTATTTCTTCCATTTTCAACTGGTCCAATGGAACTGTTTCCAATCTTTTATTTTTGTACTCATGGAAAGATTGGAAAAAGGTTGTTGGATGCCATGTTCAATACATCTGAAAAATTTTATGTTCCTTCAAATAAATCATCAAAATCATCTTTCTTGTGCATGAATGGTCTAATTTTAAGAGCAGTAGTAAAATTTTGGACTACATTGTTGGGATCATATTGTCCTCCTGGCATAAAAGCCAGATTCAAAGAGGTAATATTCGGGACTCCTTTGTTGTATGACCTATATCAAAAAGAGCAAAGGTATCACATAAAACAGGAAATGTAGGCCAAATAAACTTCTTTGAATCTCTGAGATGCTTAGTTATACCATTTCCTAATGTTTGATATGCAATTTCCTTGGCCAAAAAAAATTTTGGGACATAATAGGGCAAAACATGGGGAAATGCAATACTCCTGAAAACTCTAATATAAGTAAAACCCTCTTCTCCAAACCATCTGCATACAGGCAAAATATCTGCATTGGCCTCTTTAGAAATCCTTGGGGATTTTTCATTAAAAATGATTTGGTGTATAGGCAACATGACTCCATGGAAGTTTTTATAAATATCAGAACGAAATTCAAATTCCCACAAGGTTGTGTGATAGACATGAATAGACTAGGGTCTTGAATGGTCCATTTCCAAACCATACTAGGAAAACTTGAAACTTGAACCAAAACATATGGCGTCCATAATGTATGAACTCATGTAAAAAGGAGGGATTGTTCTGGTACAAAAGATCCTATTTGTTATGTATTCTCTAATATTCTTGGACAAATTATTGGATAAGATATTGGCCCAATTCATAATGATAGAATTGATGACAGCGTATATTAGGGGAACCCATTCAATAGAAAATTTGGTGGTATCATGCTTGGAAAACAACCTACACATCATTGCTGCTATGAAATAGTAGGGTGTTGGTAATTGTGCAATTGGATACATACCAATTTTATCCCGCTTAAATTTGTTGCGATCAGCCTTCCATTCTTTCACTGCCTTCATCGGGTCTTCATTTTCCTTTGTAAACTTTTTATCATAAACCTTTTGTGGCATTGGCATATGGTACATAGGGCACAAATATTTAGGGGTGAATGAACCCATGTCTTCTTGTCTTGAGTTCTTGAAAGTTCTATCTGTGACATTAACATTGTCAATGACCCATCTCACCATGTCTATGTAAGGTAAAATATTTGGTCTTGTGGCTATCATGTGTAAAAAGGAACATGTTGCCTCGAAATAGGAAGCTTCAGATGAGTCTGGTGCATCCGTTCTTACTATTTTCTTTAATTCCCTTGGTTTCTCTCCTGCAAGCAAATTGTACATTGCTTCCCAAGAAGTGGTTCCACTGTCCTTATTGCAAGTAGTATCCGAGAAGAGTGGAGGCATATATGTGACTTCAGAGGTAGATTCTTGGGAAAATGCTTTCTCTTTCTTCCTCATTTCTGCTGATATTGCTTTCTCGAGTGATTTCATGAATTCAAGAAAACAGGGAAATCAGAGTAGATACGAAGAGCAGAGGAGATAACAAAGTTTAATTACCATAAATATTAAACCCGACACTTTTATTTGAAACATGCCATAGAAATATATCAATCTTGAAACCATTGAACGTCGTTAATATCTCATTAAACACTTATCAAATCTTTTACGTGTTTTACCATATATGTCCAATCAGAAAATAATTTATTTCGTGATATATTTTACAGATTGATTTATTAGGCATCGTTTCTAGCGCTTTGCAATAAATTATATATCGCAAATCACACATCATACAAGTATTGTTACTATGTGCCTTGATCGCAAGTGTTTGTGAAATTCGATCTGCACAAATCGCATATCGCACTTTATCCAATCGAACATGACTTTTCATTTAGCTTGACTTTGCGAGATGCGATAAGCGATATAACTTGAATTATTCTGCTTTATCGGATTTTTTGATGTCTTTAAACCTTGTTGATTGTTCTATAGGGTCCGACATTATCACATTTCATCTCCCAAATGATATTTCTTATTGTTTCATTTTTAGAAACGCGCAATGTGATTTATGGTTATAAGAGCATTTTAATCTTTTTAACTGGAATTTTCATTTGACTTGAAAAGCTCTTAAGGCTATCGAAATTCGCTAGTTGTACGTGTGTTCCAACATTTTTAGCTTAGCAATTTGTGATCTGCGCTTTAAGTGGAATAAGATGAAAGCGAAAAAGTTTCTTTCCTTTTATTTCTAAAGTTTTTTAAGACTTAAACAAAAGCAGAGTAAGACATCCTAAGCTTTATTTGTTTGTAATTTTAAAGGGTCCTTATTTATTATTCACAACTTTAATCGATGTAAAAATAAATGGGGGGGTTATTTCATAATACAAAATTGGTGATTCACTGGGAGAACCAGTTATCTCTGATAATTCTAAAATTTCTGTCTTTTTCAAAATAAAAATAGTTCAAGAAATGGAAATAACATGAAATTTTAAAAAATTAATATTTCTCTGAATCATAAAAATAAAATCACTTCATTACTATTCACTTGATATCCTCTTAAAGGTGAAAATTATTTCATCTAAACCAGTCTTTACTAGGCTAAAAGATCAAGTAGTGGATCTTTTTTGCAGATTAGTTTAAAATATCCTTATTTGTCACAGGTAGAGCCTCTGTTGCAATTAGGTATTAATAACCTTGACAGGTTTACCTTTTAACCATTCAATGATTCAGTATCTCATCCAAATAAGAATTCAGTTTTTAAAATAAATCGTAAGTCATATACTTATTATTTTTCCTCTTTTTATTTATTTTTTCTACTTAAAAGTCATTGTCTTGGTTTGGTGACCAAATAATGAAAATTCCATCCACTGGTTGTAACTTAGCTAAACAAGTTGGCTTGTGATGAGACCCCTTATCTTTTGATTAACATAATCTCAAGCCATTACCCTGTTTTGATATATAGTTTTGGTAATGTCAGTTAGTTATTCCCCTATGAATATGGTAAGCAGGCTCGTGAGGAAACCTCTTATCTTTCAATATTTTTTGCAAATCTATTTCATAATATTAAACCTTAAAAAGAGAAAATTTTATTGGATAGGGAGAATCATTGACTCCTTACTAGTTTCTGGATGACAATTTTAAAGTTAAAAATGTTTATCTGCAAAGAGTATTTTACTTGGTTAAAGATACTTTTCTTGACTAATAATAGATAAAAATCCTTTTATAAATTTTGAGGCTACTCAAATAACAAATAACTTTGTGAAAAACAAGAAAATTTTCAAAGAGCCAGTTGAGCAGTTGAGCAGGATGAGGATGTAGCACTGTTGGCAGGACGCAAGAAAGGCAAAGGGAAGAAGCAGGCTTCCACAAGCAATGGTGGGGGCAAAGGCAAAGGTAAAGGTAAACAGGATAACACACAGAAGGACTATTCCAAAGTGAAGTGTTGGAATTGTCAGAAGATGGGACACTATGCAGTTGTGTGTCCGGAGAAGAAGAAGAAGAAGGGGAAGAACCAGAGCATGGCAGTTTCAGCAGAGGTTGAGGACTTTGCAGATCGTTTTGACCGGGAGTTTGGGTTCACTGCGTGTGAGTCCTCTAGTGCGGGATTATCTGCCATAGAGGTTCAGAGGGAGCATGCATTTCCCTCGATTAGCGGAGCATCTTCGGGTATCTGGTATGTGGACAGTGGGGCTTCACGTCATATGACAGGAGTTCGTGAGTACTTCTCAGAGCTTTCAGAGAGTGGCACTGATGTAGAGGTAGTACTCGGTGATGACAGAGTTGTTAGAGTAGTCGGTGTGGGAACATTGACATTTCAGAGGGAGTCCAAACCTCCCTTGAAGGTGTCAGATGTTCTTTATGTGCCAGGGATGAGGAAGAACCTCATATCTGTCTCAGCTTTGGAGGACAGAGGATATGAGATACTATTCAGGGGAGGACAGGTGTTGATGTATCCCCGGGGCACTCCAGCTGATTCAGCTAGAGTGATAGGTGTACGCCATGCAAAGGTGTACAAGTTTGCATTTCAGTCCCTTTTGGCATTGAGCAGCAGTACCGACAGCAGAGCTAGCAGTTCTGAGCAGTGTGAGATTTGGCACCCCAGGATGGGGCACATGCATCATGGAGCCTTGAGGACTTTGCGGGAGATCACTACAGGTGTGCCAGAGTTCAGTACTGATCACTTTGATACTTGCAGAGGATGTGCAATGGGCAAGTTTGCCAAATCCCCTTTTCCCAGCAGTGACAGCAGAGCGACTGGGATACTTGATTTGATTCATTCCGATGTGAGCGGTCGGATGTCTCATGTTTCCTTGAGTGGATATGAGTACTATGTTTTATTCATTGATGATCACTCCAGGAGGACTTGGATTTATTTCTTGAAGACCAAGAGTGAGCTCTTCAAGCGGTTTCAGGAGTTCAGAGCTCTTGTGGAGACACGGACAGGTCGGAAGATCAAGTCCCTGAGGTCGGACAATGGAGGAGAGCACAACCTTGGAGAGTTTGTTGGCCCTATTGTCTCGGAGCGGCGACCAGGAGAGGGCTCAGCATTCCTTACAACCCCGGCGAACGGGGTTGCGGAGAGGAAGAACAAATCCATCGGAGGGGCTGCCAAATCCATGTTACATGATCAGGGGTTGCCATTGTTTTTGTGGGCAGAGGCCTGCAACACTGCTGTTTATTTGCAGAACAGGAGTCCGCATCGTGCCTTGGGGCACATGATTCCGGAGGAGGCTTTTTCTGGGAAGAAGCCTGCTATTGGTCATCTTCGTATCTTTGGGTGTATCACATACTCCTACATACCCAAGGAGAAGAGGACCAAACTAGAGCCCACCGCAGAGAAGGGTATCTTTGTGGGCTACAGTGAGACCTCAAAGGCCTTTCGGATTTACATTTCTGCACAGAGGAAAGTTGTTGTCAGGCGGGATGTGAAGTTCGAAGAGGATAGGGCCTTCAGGAGGTCACGAGAGTTAGATTATCTGGATCGGCGGTTTCGGTACGACTGATTAGGTCGGTCGGGGATCCAGTGGGCAGGGATCAGGAGGATCCGGAGTTACATCTATGATGATGTTAGGTCCGTCAGTGGGGAGTGGCTTGCAGAGTCAGAGGGGTGGTGCTATGGGAAGCACGCAGAGCAGTCCACAGAGCAGTTCACTGGGGAGTCCACTGATGGACAGTTCACACGGTACCTCAGCATCTACAGGTTCAGGTGCAGGCAGGAGGACAGCAGACAGACAGTCAGGAGTTTTGGCTCCTGATGTTGAGGAAGAGGAGTTCTATTCTCCAGCGGGAGAAGTGTGCTCAGGGAAGAGGAAGCCCAAGTGGCTTCAGGACACCTTGAGAGATGCCACATCTGTTGCTGAGCCTAGGCAGTCGGAAAGGCATGCCACACGAGAGAGGTTTTAGCTATATCGCGATAGCTACGGCATCCTTGACTACAGGTATACGGCTATGAGGAAACCTTCTTGGCCAGTACGGAGAAGCCATCTGAGAGAGTATTCTTCTATCATGAAGAATGATGTTTGGGAGGTGGTGCGGAGGCCTGAGGGCAAATCCGTGGTTACTTCCAGATGGCTTTACAAGGTAAAGCATGCTGCAGATGGCAGCATTGAGAAATTCAAAGCGAGGTTTGTGGCTAGAGGGTTCTCCCAGGTAGAGGGAGTTGATTATGAGGAGACCTTCGCTCCCATGGCTCGATATACTTCGATCCGCTCCATTATATCGATAGCAGCAGAGATGGGTTGGAAGATCCACCAGATGGATGTGAAGGCCGCATTTCTCAATGGCTTCATACAGGAGGAGGTGTACATTGAGCAGCCACAGGGCTTTGAGGTGCATGGGAAGGAGTCCCATGTGTGCAGACTGAAGAAGGCCCTTTATGGCCTGAAGCAAGCTCCCAGAGCTTGGTACTCCGGGATAGATACTTACTTGCAGAAGATGGGTTTCACAAAGAGTGAGGCAGATCCGAACCTTTACTATATTGTGATAGGTGAGGAGCCTCTCATTCTAGTGTTGTATGTGGATGACTTAGTCATTATAGGTGCAGAGAGACTCATAGAGCACTGCAAGAGAGATCTTGCGGCGGAGTTTGAGATGAAGGACATCGGCTTGATGCATTACTTTTTGGGTTTGGAGGTGTGGCGGGAGGAGGGGCATTTCTTCCTGGGACAGGGGAAGTATATTGTGGACATCCTTGGCAGATTCCACATGGAGGATTGTAGACCCATGTCGACACCGATGATCACCAACTGGAAGAAGCTTCATGCTTCGGATTTCGAGTTGGTGGATCCCACATTGTACAGGCAGCTGATTGGTTCCTTGATGTATTTGGTCAACACTAGACCAGATATTTGTTTTGCAGTCAACACGATGAGTCGGTTTATGTGTGAGCCTAGGAAGGTTCACTGGGTGGCTGCAAAACACATTTTGCGGTACTTGCAGGGGACAGTGGATTATGGTCTGGACTACAGGCAGGGGGATGGAGTGAGATTGGCAGGTTACACTGATTTTGATTGGGCAGGTTGTGCTTCTGATAGGAAGAGCACTTCAGGGTGTTGTTTTGGGTTGGGTTCGGCAGTGGTGTCATGGTTCAGCTGGAAGCAGCAGTCAGTAGCATTGAGTTCAGCGGAAGCAGAGTATATGGCAGCCAGTCTAGCTAGTTGTGAGGCCATCTGGCTTCGCAAGATGTTGTTTAGCTTATTTGGTCAGCCGTTGAGACCTTCAGTGATTTACTGTGATAATCAGAGTTGCATTAAACTCACGGAGAATCCAGTATTTCATGACAGGTCAAAGCATATCGGAATCAAATATCATTTCATCAGAGACTATGTTCAGAAAGGAGCTGTGAAGCTTGAGTATATTCCCACTGATGAGCAGGTTGCAGATATTCTTACCAAAGCCTTACCACGGGGCAAGCATGTCTACTGCAGAGACAAGATGGGTGTGGTGAGGAACACCTTCCTCGGTAAGAGGGAGTGTTGAAATTTGGTACCAGAGGACAGGTGGTTCCCTAAGGCTTTGATCTTTGGCCTAGGGAAAAGTGTTCAAAAGAATTTAATTTTTCTCCTAAAGTGACTTTATAAAGTTATAAAGTCAAATCTAATTTAAAAGTGACTTTAAGTGATAAAGTTATTAAAGTGACTTTATAAAGTTATAAAGTCAAATCTAATTTAAAAGTGACTTTAAGTGATAAAGTTACTAAAGTCTAATTTTAAAGTGACTTTAATAAAGTCAATGTGAAATTAGAAAGTGAAAAGTGACTTTGGAAATAAATGACTAAGTGGGTCTTTATTAAAGTGGGTGAATTAAAAAATAGAAAGTGAGATTTAAATGAGCATTTAATCTCGGCCCTAGATCTCAATCTATCTCAGCCATTGGATTTAGGGATTCCCCAAAAGTCACTTAGGGTTAGGTTAAAGGAGGAAAAGGAGGAAAAGGTCATTCATTCTTTCATGAGCAGATTGGGAGAAGGAGAGCCAGAGAGCAAGGGAGATTCACCCGTATGTGGAGAAAGTGAGGATAAGGAGCGAGCGGCAGCACGTATTCCCGAGGCGACATTTATTGAACATTTTATTAGAACAAGTCGGCAGATTTAGCAAGCAATGACGATTTTTGTACGGTTTCTAAGCGGGAAAACCCGTCTGACAGAGCATCTATTGAGATGTCTGTGGTAAATGCTGTGACCGTCTGACTTATGCATCTACAACAATATTGAACATAATCAGCGGCGACAAGAGGTACATCTTTGTCTGTGAGTTTTGTGATTTTTGGCATACAAATGTCATTTTGGACAGCGGCATTAATTGTTGCCTGATTTTTGAGGAGGCCATGCAGTGAATTTATAAGCAGTTATGGGCAGTTCAAAACGTCTGACATTATTCTTTGTTACGTTTTTGTTGTTTGTACATTTTCCGAGGCGGTGGTTAAGCACGGAAAACGAGATAAGTTGTAAAGTTTGTTTGCTGATTTTTGCTGAATATTTCTCTCACTGTAAAAAGCATTTTCCAGAAATAAGAAGGAGCTTTCGAACTGGTTTTCCCCAAGAGTTGTAGGGGGTTTTTCCAGGGTCACCTTGACCAAAAATTACTGTGTTATGATGTGTTGAATGGCTGTTTGTTATTGCTGTTTTTTATTTCTGCATTTTCCAGCATTCTGAAAAATTTCCAGAATTTGTGTTTTCAGCAAAATTTATTTTTCCAGTTGTTGAATGTATGGTTATGGGAAAGGGCATTTAACTATTTTGGAGTAATAAGGTGAAAACTGAAAACCGGGGTGGGAAACTATAAATTTCTACACTTCTGTTGGTAGGCCATCATCAGGATTAAATTTGGACAACCATCTTTCAGGATGCTTGGGAAGTTGATGAAGAGGAGTTGACATTGTTACAGTACCTGAATTATTCCATGGTTGTACACGCGGTGGTGTTTTTTTTCCTGCCATGATTGTATTAGTATGGGTGGATGAGGATATGAATGGGATGTGAGTGGAAGAAGAGGCAGGTTGACTACCTGAACTTGAAGAACTAGCACCAGTATAATGAATGAGAGGTGTTGTAATGTGTGGTGGAAGAGAATGGATTTGGGATAAGGAATTGGATGAAATTTCATTAATATATGTTTGTGATTGATATTTCTTGGTGTTCTTTCGAGAAGAAGTAATGGGAAATTCCAAAGGAGGAACTCCAATTTTCTCACTTAAAGAATGAGTTAAGATTCTTCTAGGTTGTAACACAGATGAAACACTTTCTTTAGATAGTTGAGGTATTGCATGTTTTTTAGCTAAAATAGAGATTTTTTCTAACTTCTCTATTAGAGTCTGAACTTCTGGTGATTCAGGTTTATACTCTGAATAAAGTAATATCTGAGATCTACTAGGATATTTTGGAGAATATTGTTCAACTTTTGATATTAAAATATCAATTCTGGATGGGGATCCAGAAGTTGGAGGGGATCTAAAGGGAGAACGACTATTAGGATGGTTTCTAATCGTTTATTAATTTTCCTTTCCATTCACAATTGGCCCTCCTTCTAGAGCCAAAATTTTGAAGCCTCGGAATTCTGTTGCAACAACATGGAGGATAACCAGCCAGTCCGGACCTTAAAATATCTATTTTTCCATTTGGTATAGTGGCTCTGACTGGGGATAATGGGACCATTTTCCCAACAAAGAAATTGATATGATGATAATGATGAGTTTGATACAAGGTGAAATGAAGAATGGCTTTAAACTAATGGAAATAATCTATCTAAGTAACAAACATGTGCATCTATTTAATCTAATTACTTAACTTAATCTATAACTTGGTAAAAATTACCATCAATGCGATCTAAAAATATTTCTTTTAGTAAAAGTTAATAAATATCATTCAATTACCGAAAGAGATGAAAATTATGTAAGATAATTATTTTGACTAAATAGTTAGTCAAAATAATAATGTAAAATATATCACATATATCGATTTCTCTATGTATTTGGTAAGGAATTACAGCTGAAACATTGTACAAAAGTGCATGAATGATAAATTGCAAATCAAACTACATACATATCACAATATAAAGAGAAATTGTTGTAAACCCATAATCAAGACTTAATCATAAAGATAATAGTACTAGATATGATAAGTTCTTCTCATGAAATCCACAATATTGACCTGATTCTTCTCAATCCAAATATAATTTAAGAGTTCAAAAGTGAAATTTCAGTAAAGCATATTTCAATTTTCCAAAAATTAGATCATGTTCCATATATTTTATCAAAAGCTTTCAAAAAAGTACAGAAGTGCAAGCTTTCGCAAATTGTTTTTTGACAAAATTCTAGACCCTTCTCTAAATGCATGAGAGGGTTTTAAATACTAAACTAAATAAGTTACAATTATATTATTACACAAAACGCTGAGGAGGTTTCAAACAACCTTCCTCATAATAAGTAAACTAAACTACAATAAAGAAATTAAAAAATCACAAGACTGATTAATTGGGTTGATTTCCTTTTGTCACTTGGTCTTTGAATTAGAAAATATCCATCATTGGCTTCAATTGAGTCCGCTGAGTGATTCTGGATCTCACTTGTCCTTTGAATACGGCATTTGAAAGTGCTGGCAACGCCTTTCTCATGGAATCAGTTAAGGATCGCAGAATCATGCACTGGTTATGTGGTCTGATCAAGAAATTCCAATAATTTTCTTGATCCAATTTAGTTATCTATTTAATTGATTCTTCATGTTTCTCAACGCTTTCCTTCCATTATTTTTATAATAGCTTTCCCTCTAGAATTTCTTCAGTTGTACATTCTTCAATAATTTTTTCATTCTAAAGTTGTTCATTGACAGACTCAATGATTTTTCTTGCTACATTGGTTGCCTTTGATGCTGCTTTCTCTGCTTGTTTTAATTGCATATCCTAATCTTTGAATAAAATATATTTATGATATTTTTCAATATTTGGAAGATCATCCTTCTTCCCTTCCTCATATTCTTGCCAAGAAATAAACTTAGAAATTTTCTTATCAATCCTTTCACATTCCAACTTTCTGTTTTCCACCTGTTGAGTCAATATGTTTCTTATTTCACAATATGAGTTAGTAGCAGAAATTTTTTGGGAGAAACTCTCTTGTTGTTGTTTCAACTGTGAATTCCATTTAAGTGCTTTTTTAATGAATTGTTCTGTTTGAGGTTGACTCTTGAGCTTATCCATTTCTGCTTCTATCTGTGCATCTTTCTCAGAGATGTGTACTTGATGCTGCAGTTTCAACCTTTCAAATTATTTCTGGAATTGTGCCATTTGCATTTTAGCTTGCTTATTGGCATTATGTCTCTCATGTTCAAACTATTTTTCTAGCACTTTGACTCCTTCTTCTCTTTGTCTAAGAAAAATTTTCACTTATGTTGCTTTATCAATTGTAGCATTTTCATATGCCCCTACAAACTGTGAAATTTTAGTAAGGTTTTCAGTTGGATTAACAACAATGTCTTTCCAAACAATATCTATTGACTCATTATTGAGGGTTGTCATTGTTTCATAAATTATTCTTCTTTTTTCTCCTTTTTACTACAGCTTTGTAATTTGGACTATAGAAAACATCCAATTGAGGTATCTCGACAATATTCAAAACAATTTCTTCAGTAGTAAAGGCCGAGATGATTTCCTGATCTTGAACACCTGGAGTTTTTTGAAGTTCTATTTATGTTTCTGGTAGCTTCTAAGTCTGTTCAGGAGTATGAAAGCTTGATGATCCTTCAAGATTAGGATTAGGTGGAATCTGAATTTTTTTAGTAAACTTATTCCATTAGTTGCCTAAATTATCCATTTGGGATTTTTTTGTCTACTCATGTGTAGATTGAACTTCTTGAAGTTCTTTAGAAGATTCCTTTTCTAATCGTGCTTCATCAGTTCTTTCCTCAGCATTTATATTAATTCTGTTAATTACATTTTTAATTATTTTATCAGGGCTTTCATCTTTATTTACAGATTCATCTGAATCTTGGGACTCAATTTTGGAATTATCTAAATCCTGAACTGATTTCTCATGTGACTCATCTTCAGAAATATCTTTTGGATCGTAATCTAAGCTAATACTAGGATTTGGCTCTCTAATTTCTTCCATTTGCAATAGGTCCAATGGGATTGTTTCCAAACTTTTATTTATGTACTCAAGGAACGATTTGATATCTGCTACACTAAGTTTGTTGGATGCCATGTTCAATACATCTGAAAAAAACTTTGCTACTTCAAATAAATCATCAAAATCATCTTTATCGTGCATGCATTAGGGGAATTTTGAGGTCTAAAATGGGCCTCCTAAGGAAATAATAAAATAATAGATAAACCAATAAAATAATATTTATGAATTTGCAATTCACTTTTTGCACCACAATCTATGTAACCATAGTTAAATTCAATTTAAAATTTGTACCAAAATAAAGTTAATAAAAAAACTGTATTGATGTGACTATAAATAAGAATGAACTTTTCAAGAAAAATTCATTATCATTGAACAACTAATGCATTTTTCCTTTGTACTTAAATAACTTAAAATAAAATATAAATATAAATTTATAAAATCTTAATTATATTATATGCTATTAATTAAAATTTATATTATTTAAATTGTATACTAACTTGTAATTAATATACTATATAAAAATAATATAATATAATATAACATAATAAATGTATAGGGATATGCATTGTTTTTTTCAAGAAATATGAAATGACAATAATATATTTTTATTCAAAAAGTGTGAAATGACATTTATTATGAGTACTTTACTTTTGTAGAAATTTTGAATAACTGATATATTATTCACCGAGATTCTCCTGATCACACACTATTTTAGCTTCATGCTTAATACAGAATCTCTTCTACCATTGATCATCACATGCGGAAATAAAATCAATTGCATGCACACATTAAAACTATAAACAATCACACATATGAACACAATATTTAATGGGAAAGCTTAAAGCTGAAAACCCCAACTATCTGTATATTATATGTCATGGAGATCATTTAACAATTATAGTACAAGAGCTCCTCACAAGCTCTCATGCACACCCTCAATTGCTACACACTATCAAGCTAGATCTAGCAAAACACATGCTCCAATCTTTTGCCACTTGATGGCCAACCTCTATTGCGTTTTTCAATGCTATGGGATGGATTCATTAAATAGATAAACCACCTGGCTTGTACTGCGCAACCCTCATGGGCTTCTCCACATATCTGTGTGTTTTAAATAGCAACTGTATAGTCACAACTGATAGTTAACCTGCTCTTTCACCTATTTCTGCACTGGTCTCCACTGAAACTGTCCATGCACTAAAGTTAACTGATGCATTCTTTAGTTGATTAATGAGTTTATAATTAGTGAATTAATTAATAATTAATTCACACCACTCTCACTAATTGTATCAATTAGTTAAACTGAATACAAATAGCTCAACTATGTTTAGATTAGTTAAACTGAATACAACTCCATTAACTCCTCAATCAACTCCACCAAACTCTGTCACATGAGTTCTAACTGAAGTATCCATGCAATAGCTCCACTTAACCCTCAGGAATAGCGTAATTCCTTGTGTCAGCTCCTGTGCCACATCTGTGCACTTAACTGAAGTGCTCCAAGAGAATAAGATAATGTTTAGAGTCCAAATATTATTAAGAGCTAATAATATTCGACATATCTATTTTTAGACTGGCAATCTAAAAATAGATTCCGCCCAAATATGTCTAAAAATAGAAGTCCATCTATTTTTTCCGACTTGACCAACCATCCACAAATAGCATCCTGCAACTCATAGAACATGATCCATATGTCTAAAAATAGACTTTGCGCCAAAAATAGCCTGCGGGCCCACTTAGTGAAGGCGACTCCTTTCCACTAAGCTCATCATCTTGTTGTAATCTCAACACTCCCTCTCAACAAGATAAGGATTATCTGCAACCCCTATCTTGCCCCTGTGGTGTTCGAATTTGCTCCTAGTGAGCGCCTTCATCAAGATATCAGCATCATGATCCTCCGTGGGAATGTATGAAAGTAACATGACCTTCCGCTGCACATAATCTCTGATATGATGATACCGATCCATGAAGCCATGCCGCCTCAACTCATCCTCCCGTCTGTACCATGATCCATATCCTGATGTGCCTCTAAGATATGTGCCTCTGAGATATCTCAATACATGCTTGCTTGCCTTCCAGAAGAGCTTGGTTGGCTTAACCATAGCTTGTGAAAGCTGGTTAACAGCATAGCATATGTCGGGTCGTGTATTGACCAGATACATAAGCGACCCCACCAACAGTCGATAAACAGTGGCATCCACTACCTCCTCCAAAGTAGCATCCTCCTTCCTCCATCCACCAGGAATAGGAGTATCAACAGGCTTGCAGCCATGCACGTTGAACTTCTCCAGTATCTCCCGAGCATACTTACCCTGAGAAACAAACAGTCCACCACTGCACTGCCAAATTTCCAATCCCAGGAAATAATGAAGGAGGCCCAAGTCCTTCATCTCAAACTCCTTTGCAAGAAAAGCCTTGCATGAGTGTATCAACAGTTCATCACCCCTCAAAATCAAATCATCTACATAAAGTGCAATGATCATTAACTTACCCTCCACCACAATCTGGTATAGGTTAGGATCCGCCTCACTCTTGGAGAATCCAAGTCCGGTGAAATAACTGTCTATCCTTATGTACCAAGCACGAGGTGCTTGTTTCAACCCATACAGCACTCTCTTGAGCCTGCACACATGTGACTCGCTACCGAAGATCTCGAAACCTTCGGGCTACTCTATGTACACCTCCTCCTCAATGACTCCGTTGAGGAACGCAGTCTTCACATCCATCTGATGAATGTGCCACCCCATCTGCGCTGAGAGAGAAAGAATCGTCCGTATGGAATAATACCTTGCGACAGGTGCAAAGGTCTCCTCATAATCGATCCCCTCAATCTGTGAAAAGCCTCGGGCAACAAATCTTGCCTTGTACTTCTCCACACTCCCGTCAGCTGCCTGCTTCACTTTGTAGATCCATCTCGAACCCACCACTGATTTCCCCTCTGGCCTCGGGACAATCTCCCATGCACTGTTTCTGACAATCAAATCATACTCTTCCACCATGGCATCTACCCATGCGGGGTCCTCCACAGCTTCCTCGAAAGAGGATGGCTCTGTCACGATACACTTGCTCATAAGAGCCATGTATCTAGTATACCGGTCAGGTGACTGTCTCTGTCTGTGCTGTGATGTAGGTGCTCCTACAACCTTCTCTGCATCTTGAGCCAGTTGCTCAGCTTCTGTAGTGCGCTTCCGCCCTATGATGGTTGGCGCTGCATGAGTGGTCTCTTCCACTCCATGAACCTCATCTTGTGGCTGATCCACATCCTGAGACTCATCCTTAGGAACTAATAGCTCCTCATCTGCATGCAAGTGTGGCTCCCTCTCAATCGAACACTTCATGGCTTTCTCCTCATGAAATTTGATATCCCGTCGCACAACAGTCTTGCGACTGTCTGGAAAATACACACGATAGTTGTGGGGTGTATCAGTGTACCCCAAAAATATCCCAACCTCTGCGATCGGCTCCAGCTTCTTCCTGGCATCCTTCGTCACATGCATGTAGACAGGTGAACCAAAAATCCTCAAATGGGAAATATCAGGCCTCTTACCAAAAAACGCCTCCTCGGATGTACTCATGCCAAGTATCCTGTGAGGACAACGGTTCTACACATATACTGCAGTATTGCATGCCTCCCCCCACAAGTGTATGGGTAGGCCCTGATCATGCAACATCGCCCGTGCAGCACCCACGATCGTTTTGTTCTTCCACTCAGCAGCCCCGTTCTGTTATGGGTTATGAGGTGCTATGAGCTCTCTTCGAATTCCTTTTGTGCTGCAAAAGTCCTTGAATTCGCCAGAGATGAATTCACCACCATTTTCGCTCCTTACAGCCTTCACCTGTTTCCCCGATTCTTTCTCAAGTAGTGCCTTGAACTCACAAAACTTTGAGTATGTCTCGCTCTTCTTCTGCATGAAGAAGATCCAACACTTACGAGAAAAATCATCAACAAATATCACATAATACTTGTGCTTTGCTGTCGAAGCTACTGAGAAAGGTCCACACACGTCTGTGTGAATTCTCTCAAGGATCGTCGTGGCACGACTATCCTTCTCGTGAAAGGGGGCTTTCACAAATTTTCCCAAGGTACACCCCTTGCACTAATCTGACTGCGCAAGAGTGCCTTTAGGAAGCCCAGTAGAAATCTGCTGCAATATCTTCAAAGCTCCATGGTGAAGGTGGCCCAATATTCGGTGCCACAACTCGCCATCATCCCGTCTCACCACTCCTTCTGCCTTGCCTGCCATTGCTACGCAGCCATCTACCTACAATTGATAAAGGTTCTTAACTCGAACCCCTATCCTCCGGGTCTCACCAGTTGCCTTACTGCGCAGGAAAGCCTTTCCCTCGCTAAAGACAACATCATATCCCTTGTCTTCTAACATCGCCACAGAGATAAGATTCTTCTTCAATCCTGGAACATGTATCACTTCCTTCAATATGAAGGGTTTACCAGACTCCCTCTCAAAGGAAATGGTAGCAATACCGGTCGCACTGTATCTACCATCATCACCCATCTCGATGTGCACTCCAAGATCTTTCTCATCCAGATCAGTAAACAAATCTCGATTTCCTGTCATGTGAAAAGACACACCACTGTCAAGAAACCACACTGATCCCGTCATACTTGAGACCAAGCATGTGATCAGTGAAAAATCCAGCTCAAACTGCGAGGCTAAGGCCTCTCCAACTGCAGTCCCAGCAGCCTGCTTATTTTTCTTCTTCTGTGGACAATTAGTGGCGTAATGTCCGTGTTGGTGACAGTGAAAGCACTTCACCTTGGACATGTCATGCTTATTGCCTTTCGCACTGGATTGAGAAGCTTTCTTGCTCTTCCCCTTCTTTTCTTTGGCAGCCAAAGCACAATTCTCTTCATCAGAGTTCTTTGATGAAGATCTATCCCTGGTACTCCGCCTTATCTTCTCTTGCACAAGATCCGACCAAAGTCGCTCCCATCCTGGAAATTTCTCCCGACCATTGACAGAGTCCTGATAGGAGTGCCAACTCTTTAGAAGTGCAAGGAGAGCCAAGCTCACCAAGTCCTCATCATCAAAATTAACCCCCAAACTTCCCAGCTCATCCCTGCTTTGGATGAACTTCATGAGGTACTTGGGCATACTGTCGCCTTTCTCCATCTTTATGTTCCTGAGTGTGTCCTTGAGCGCCAACTTCCTCTGGTCGCTCTTGCTTTGGAATAAATTTGTCAAAGCTTTCCACATCAATAATGGAGAAGCCTTACCATGAAGGCTGGACACTATGTGATCCTTCACACCTTCCAATAGAATCCTTCGACACTTTGCTGTCTTCTTTTGCCATGCGTCAAGTACGGCAGCATCAGTAGAAGTAGGCTTTGGAATTTTTGCATCTATGAACTCCTTCAACCCATTGTCATCTAGCACCACCTCCATCCTGTCCTTCCATGAAATATAATTCGAGCTTCCCTCAAGGGCATACTCTAATCGCAATCTGTTGAAATACATCTCAACTTCGACACCAAGAAAACACTGCTGCAAATTCGAATTACACCAGCACAAAACTCAACCACTTCAATGTTTTGCAATTGCTCCAATGATCAATATAGCTCTGATACCATGTAGAAATTTTGAATAACTGTTATATTATTCACCGAGATTATCCTGATCACACACTATTTGAGCTTCATGCATAATACATAATCTCTTCTACCGTGTAGTCATCACATGCGGAAATAAAATCAATTGCATGCACACATTAAAATGCAACAATCACACATATGAACACGAGTATTTAATGTGTAATGGAAAGCTTAAGCTGAGAAACCCAACTATACATGTATTCTCTGTCATGGAGATCATTTAACAATTATAGTACAAAAACTCCTCACAAGCTCTCATGCACACCCTCAATTGCTACACACTATCAAGCTAGATCTAGCAAAACACATGCTCCAATATTTTGCCACTTGATAGCCAGCCTCTATTGTGTTTTCAATGATATGGGATGGCTTCATTAAACAGATAAACCACCTAGCTTGTACTGTGCAATCCTCATGGGCTTCTCCACCTATCTGTGTGTTGCAAATAGCAACAGTATAGTCACAACTGATAGTTAACCTGCTCTTTCACCTATTTTTTCACTGGTCTCCACTGAAACTGGCCATGCACTGAAGTTAACTGATGCATTATTTAGTTGATTAATGAGTTTATAATTAGTGAGTTAATTAATAATTAATTCACACCACTCTCACTAATTGTATCAATTAGTTAAACTAAATGCAAATGTCTCAACTATGTTTAGATTAGTTAAATTGAATACAACTCCACTAACTTCCTCAATCGCTCCACCAAACTGTCACATGAGTTCTAAGCCCAGAGTCTTAATACAATGAATTCACATAACCTAGAATAGTAATTCCTTGTCATTTTTGTCATACATCATGCATAGCTTGAAGTGCTCCAAGAGGATAAGATAATGTTTAGAGTCCAAATATTATTAAGAGCTAATAATATTCGACATATCTATTTTTAGAGTGGCAATCTAAAAATAGATTCCGCCCAGTATGTCTAAAAATATAAGTCCATCTATTTTCCCAACTTGACCAACCATCCACAAATAGCATCCTGCAACTCATAGAACATGATCCATATGTCTAAAAATAGACATAGTCTAAAAATAGACTTTGCGCCAAAAATAGCCTGCGGGCCCACTTAGTGAACGCGACTCCTTTCCACTAAGCTCATCATCTTGTTGCAATCTCAACAACTTTGACTTTAAAAGTACTTAGAGCACTACCATGGTTAACCATGAGTTTTTATCCACCATTGAGAATGTGACAAGTAAGTACCTTTAACTCAATCAATGCCACCTCAACCATTAGGGATGATGTCATCCCCTAAAATGTGATTGGTTTTCATAAAGTGAATTTTGATTGTACATTTTCCTTAGGAGACCCATTTTAGACCTCAAAATTCCCCTAATGAATGGTCTAAGTTTAAGAGCAGTAGTGAAATTTTGGACTACATTGTTGGGATCATACTGTCTTCGTGGCATAAAATCCAGATTCAAAGAGGTAATATTTTGGATCTCCTTTGTTGTATGACCTATCTCAAAAGAGAAAATTTACCACACTGTATTGGAAACGTAGGCCAAATAGACTTCTTTGAATCTCCGATATGCTTATTTATACCATTTCCTAATGTTTGATATGCAATTTCCCTGGCCAAATGTTTGTCTGGGACAGAATAGGGAAAAACATGAGGAAATGCAATACTCCCGAAAACTCTAATATAAGTAAAAATTTATTCTCCAAACCATATGGCTACAGGCATAATATATGCCTTGGCCTCTTTAGAAATCCTGGTGCCTTTTTCATTAAAAATTATTTGGAGTATAGGCAACATGACTCCATGGAAAATTTTATAAAAAAAAGAACGAAATTCAGATTCCCACAAGGATTTGTGATAGACATGAATAGGAATAGGGTCTTGACTGGTCCATTTCCAACCCATAATAGGAAAACTTGAACAGAAACATATGGCATCCATTATGTATGCACTCATGTAAAAAGGGGGGATTTTTCTGGTATAAAAGATCCTATTTGTTATGTATTCTCTAATAGTATTGGCCAAATTATTGGATAATATATTGGCCCAATTCATAATGGTATAATTGACAGCAACTTCTATTAGGGGAAACCATTGAATAGAAAATTTGGTGGTATCATGCTTGGAAAACAACCTACACATCATTGTTGCTATGAAATAGTAGGGTGCTGGTAATTGTCAAATTGGATACATACCAAGTTTATCCCACTTGAATTGTTGCGATTAGCCTTCCATTCATTCACTACCATCATCAGGTCTTCATTTTCCTTGGCAAAACTTTTCAGGAAAAGCTTTATCATAAACCTTCTGTGGCATTGGCAGATGGTACATAGCGCGCAAATATTCAGGGGTAAATGAACCCATGTCTTCTTGTCTTGAGTTCTTGAATTTTTTGTCTGCGACATTGACATTGTCAATGACCCATCTCACCATGTCTTTTTATGGTAAAATATTTGGTCTTGCGGCTATCCTATTTAAAAAGGAACATGTTGCCTCGAAATAGGAAGATTCAGATGAGTCATGTGCATCTGTTGTTGCTACTTTCTTTAATTCCCTTGGTTTCTCTCCTTCAAGAAAATTGTACATTGATTCCCAGGAAATGGTTCCACTGTACTTATTGCAAGTAGTATCTGAGAAGAGTGGAGGCATATCTGTGACTTTGGAGGTAGATTCTTGGGCAAATTATTTTTCTTTCTTCGTCATTTCTACTGATATTGCTTTCTTGGGTGATTTTATTAATTCAAGCAAACAGGGAAATCAGAGTAGAGACGAAGAGAAGAGGAGATAACATAGTTTAATTACCATAAATCGTAAACTCGACTCTTTTATTTGAAACATGCCATATAAATATATCAATCTTTTCAAGTCCCGAAACCATTAAATTTTTTTAATATCTCCTTAAACACTTATCAAATATTTTACGTGTTTTACCATATATGTCCAATCAAAAAATTTATATCGTGAGATATTTTACAGATTGATTTATTAGGCATCGTTTCTAGCACTTTTTGATAAATGATATATCGCACATCATACAAGTATTGAGACTATGTGCCTTGATCGCAAGTGTTTGTGAAATGCAATCTGCACAAATTGCATATCGCACTTTATCCAAGCAGACGTGACTTTTCATTTAGCTTGACGTTGCGGGATGTGATAAGCGATATAACTTGAATTATTGCGCTTTATTGGATTTTCTGACGTCTTTAAACTTTGTTTATTGTTCTATCGGGTCCAACATTATCGCATTTCATTTCCCGAATGATATTTCTTATTGTTACATTTTTAGAAAGGCGCGATGTGATTTATGCTTATAAGGGATTTTTAACCTTTTTAATGGGAGTTTGCATTTGACTTGAAAATGTCTTAGTGCTATCGCAATTCGCAAGTTGTACGTGTGTTCCAACATTTTTACCTTAGCAATTTGCGATATGCGCTTTAAGCGAATTAAGATGAAAGTGAAAAAGGTTCTTGCCTTTTATTTCTAAATTTTTTTAAGACTTAAACAAAAGAAAAGTAAGACATCCTAAGCTTTATTTTTTTGTAATTTTAAAGGGTCCCTATTTATTATTCACAACTTTAATCGATGTAAAAATAAATGGGGGTGTTGTTTCATAGTACAACATACCCTCACCATATTTTTTGTACTAGAAGAGTTCAAAATTCCTATGCTCCTTATATACATGAACCTTGACCAGATGTAGAAAAATTGGAAAATGGAGGTCAGACAAATGCATCGGGAGAAATGGAGGTTGAGACTCCACATACAAGTGAGAAAAGTTTGAAAAGAGGCGTTGAAGATATTATTAATTTAGAAGATGAAGCAGGTAAAGGTTCAAAGAGGGAAAAGTTGTCAGAGAAGGAGATAGATCTTGGATCTTTGGGTGGTAGTTCCTCAGCCTTAATGGGTTCTCAATTATAGTTGGGAGATGGTATTTATACACCTTATTCTCATGTTCCAAAAGAAACTTCTCAAAATTATGTTCATGTCATAAATCAAGTATAATATACTCAAATAGAAGAAATATATAGGAAGGTGAAGGAAAATATGTAGTCTCAGTTGAAAGCTCAATCCATTTCTGAATATCAAACCAGATTATTATCTACCATGGACCTTGAGAGAAGTTAGTTTAATTTTTCTTTCTCCCATCCTTATTCTTTTACTGTATCATCATCATATGGTTTCAAGAATATCAACTTGACAGTAGATGCAAGATAAATCCCACCGCCTGACAAGATCAATTTGCACAGGAAGACTGGAGAATTAACATATAGTGATTTAAATAAAACATCCTTGCCTGCTAGCAAAGTTGAAGCTTTGTTAGGGAAAGCGGTTAATCAATTGAAGATGGAAAAGTAAAATCCCAGAGCTTTGTCGACTCAAAATGAAGAACTGAAGAAGTTGATTATAAAGGTAGGTGTAAACCCTGAGGATAGGAGTATTGTTCAGAAACTTTTGCATGGATATGAAACTGAAATCGAAGTACTGAGAAAGAAACTAAAACTTCCTTCTGTGGAGCATTTTATGGCCTCAGAAGTAGCCAGGTGGAGAAGGAAAAGGAGATTTTAACTAATGAACTTCTACAGATAAATTATGAGATTGCTAATCTTAAGGAGATGAATTTTGTTTTGCAACAGAAAATAGATTATCATGCTTTAACTATCTTAGTACAGTCAAACTCTGAAGACCCTACAGATAAGTTGACCAGAGTGATGACCAAGCTTCAAATATCAAAGAATGAAATGAAAAATATCCAAAGAAATTTTGATGATGCATAGAAAATTATATAGGTGACAGAGAGGGAACTAGCCATGGCTTAGGAAACTACTTCAAAATATAAAAATTATTTTCAGGTTGCTTCTCATGAGATCAAGCAATTGAAGGATAAATCTAATGGAAACATTCCCCTTATTCAACCCAAAGAAATAATATGGAATGACATTATTCATACAATGAGGAATGTTTGGGAATATTTATCAATAATTGCAGCATAAAAATCCATTGTCAGATATTTGGAAAGTATAATTTCTTCCAGCAAGAAAAATCTCAAGCACCATTCCCAATTTGCCAAAAATATGATTGATTTCCTTAACTCCAAGTCATCACAGGAGTTAAGAGAATTTAAAATTTAAGATAGAAAATAATACCGTTGGAAATAAATAAGATGATTTTGAATAATTTGTATAGGAAAACAATTGAGACAAAGCTGACAAAGGTCAAAGAAGTTGTTTTAAAATTCAATACTGATTTTGACAAAAGAACTAGAGTAAGTCTACCTTCATGCTAGGAACAACAGGTAAATCTACTTCCCTGAGATACTTATGAAATATTACTCGTTGAAGCTAAGAGAAAGATTGGCTCTTCACATGAAAAAAAAGCAGTTTTAAAGGGGGAAACAATTGTGACTTATTTACATAGGGATTTTCAGTTGTTGTGGTTAATGAAAAAAAAATCGTTGATAGACCAACTTATAGCAGGATCACCAACTTCAGAATGACACACACCAGGTTTTTCAAAAGCCAAAGTTTAGATATCACATTTTGGAGGAAGTGTAGAGAATGGACTTACAGCAACAAGTACATAAGTCAGACATTCAACTGCACCAGAATCACAGTTGAATCAATGAATTAATGCCACCTATTACTTTAGCAGCATTTTGAAAATGTTTTTGCAACATGATGTAATATTGTTTTATTCTCATTATGAATATATTTTTTGAAAGACCAAGTAGTTTGTAAACAGTTCAAGTAGTTAACAGTTTTTTTACAGTCGACAGTTTCATAATTGTCCTTTTTTTAATTATGTTATAAAAGATAATTTTGAAGGAGGGTTGAGAGTTCTGAGTTTTGGATCTCACAAGAAAAAAATCCTTTTTAATTTTGGATCTTCTTAGTGATTTTAATAAAGCTTTAGAAATGATTCCATACATATGTTGAGTGTTATATGTGCTTTCTATAATCTTTCATTTTAATGTTATTTTTCTATGGAAGAGAGTAATGAAGTTGTTGGCCTTTAGCATTACAGTTTCACTGAAAATTTTTATATATGTAAGTTAAAGTTAAATAACCTTAATTTTCTCTCCTCTTTTATGTATTCCATTTCATCTTATTTCCATATTTCTACTAAAGTTTAAGACATGAGATTTTGCATCAAGTAACCTATTGTTTAAAGCTTTCTCCAAAATATTTCATTCCCTATACTAAAATTAAAAACCAAATTCATCATCAAAGGCCACTTTGAAACACTGTTTTTCCCATGTAATAATTAAAAGAACTATCTGTAAAATTAATATTTCTTGGGTTTTAAAAAATGGGACAGAAAATTGATCATTTCACAGTCTTGTATAAATGTCTTGGGAACTGACCTCTTTTCAGCCAGGGGTTGTCTTCCAAGTTACAACAGAATATTTATCCTTGAGGTGTCATGATTCCATGTCCTTTTCCATTGCATTTTCAATTGTGGATGCGATTGTATCCTCTAGGATTTTCACTCTTTTCTCGGGTCTTTCCATATTTTGAGCCTATGTACCTACCATACAATTTCCTGGGTCAAAATTTTGGCTTACTTAAGAGTAGAATGGTTAGAATGGGTGTGAGAAAAGGAATTTTTTGATGTAGGTCACTAGAAAGCACTTCTGAAAAAATTGGGACCACTTGAAAAATCGAGGCTTACTAGTGGATGGTATCACTACGATTAGCTTGTCATCCTAAATTATGTGGGTTAGGTCTCTTACAAGCGAAATTTTGGGACCAACAGAATATATATATATATATATATATATATATATATATATATATATATATATATATAACTCTAATAGGAATTTTACTCTCATCGATCAATATTGTGGTGGTTGAAATCCAAAAATATCAATACTGCAAATTGTGTAGGAATTTGGTGATCCTGACTAATCAATACTACGGCGGTAGAAACCCCAACTTTTGGATACTACAAAATTTGTAGGAATTAGTTTGTCCCAACTTATCAATATTGTGGGGACAAAAACCCCAACTTTTAAATACTACAAAATGTGTAGGAATGTGGTGGTCAAGAGCAAGAAGTGAGGGAGCTATAGTAGTAAGGAGTGTTAAGTGCTACAGATCATGTTATATGACAAGGGTCCAATTGTTATGCAACCATATCATAAAATAGAAGAAAATATAGATCAAAAACTTCAAAATTAGCCTCTTTGAGGGGGAAACCTCCTTTACATCACATAAATGAAAAATTCTTGGATGATACAAATAGTAATACCTTTGTTTTCTATATAGGAGTCTAAGGTGTTACAATATAATCAAATCCTAAATAACAATAATAATGTAAGGCGCAGCAATAATAATAGTGGGATTTTATGGGGCACAATAGTAACAATATGGGGGCTACATGGGCACAACAATAACAATAGGGGATACACTAACAATAGCAATAAGGGGGCTACATTAGTATTATAGGGACTTAACATGCCCCTCTCCTTCAAAAAAGTGTTGCCCTCAACACTTGAGTAGTTATAGATGCTTATGTATAAAATTATCATCCTCCCATGTCGAATCTTCAGTGGGTAAGTTCTTACACTTAATGAGATACTTTGAAATTGATTGATTCCGTAGCTGTCAGGTTCTTGTTTCTATGACTACTTTAGGATCCAATATGATTTCTCCTTCTCCATCAAGTTTTGGCAATACAGTTTGAATTCGGAGCTTGTCACTAATAACCTTCTTTAAGCATGAAACATGGAAAACTAGGTGTACTTGGGAAGATGCAGGAAGTTCCAATTTGTGTGTCATACTATCAATCTTTTGCAACACCTTGTAAGGACCATAGTGCTTTGGTGATAATTTATTATCCTTCTTATCTTTCTTGAGGGACATTTTTTTGTATGGTTGTAGCTGTAAAAATACCAAGTCGCCTACATCAAAACTTCTTTCAATGTGATGTTGATATGCCTGTTGTTTCATTCGATTTTGCGCTAGAGTTATATTATCCTTTGAGATTTGGAGAACTTTTTATTGATGCTTGATGTGATCTTCCACTGCTTGAACCTTATAATTTTCTCTTAAAGATGATGTGATGGATGGTGGATGATATCGATAAAGTGCCATAAATGGGGTAATTTTTGCTGCAGTATGGAAGGAAGTGTTGTACCACCATTCATCTAGAGGTAATCACTTGGATCATTATGTTTTTTTATCAGATACAAATAAAATAAGATATATTTCCAAACAATTGTTCACTATCTCAATTTTCCTCTCAGATTGCAGATGATAAGATGATCTATGAGCTAATTGACTACCAATACAATAAAATAATTCCATCCAAAAATTTCCATTGAAAATGGGATCTCTGTCACTTACAATAATATTTAGGTTTCCATGTAGCTTTTGAATTATTTCCATAAATGCAGTAGAAACTGCATTGGCTATAAAAAGATGAGATAATGCACAAAAGTGTATATATGTGATAAGTATATAAATTACCACCATGATGGCACTCTTTACTTCAAACTTGGGTAAACCTCTGGTAAAATATATTGAGACCTCCTCCTTGAACGTTGACTTGGAATGGCTAAAGGTTGTGACAGAACTGGGGTCTTAATTGTCTCAACTTTATTTCGTTGGAAAACCAAACATTCTACCACAAACTTCTAAATATCAGGTTTAATTCCATCCCAAGAAAATATCCTTCTTGACCTTGTGGTAAGTTTTTAAAAATCATGAGTTGCCTCCTAAGAGGGGGGTGTTCAATTCCAAAATAATTTTTGTTTGAGTTGGGAATTATTATAGAGATATAAGTGATCTTTGTACCATAATGAATCAATTTTCCATATAAATGTATCATATGTATTGGGATATTGTTGAAAATTTTGAATGAGTTTCCACACCTCTTCGTCATTCATTTTTTCATCCCTTGCTTTAGTTATCCATTCAATTTGGATCATATAAATGACACAAATCACTGCTTCCACATCCTCGTCCTTTCTTGAGAGTGCATTTGCAACAATATTTTTCTTACCTTTTTTGTAGATAATTTGAAATTCATAACCCAACATCTTTGTGACCCATTTTTGTTGCTCTTATGAAAATCATCTTTGTTCCAAAAAGTAAATAAGTCTATCATGATATTTTTTACCTTGAAGTTTCTTCCCATTAGGTAACCTCACAATTTCTTTAGTGCATATAGTATTTCCAAGATTTCCTTCTCATAAATAGGTTTGAGTAAATAATTTCCCTTGATTGGATGACTTTTAAAAGAAATGGGTCTTCCTTCTTGCATTAAAACAACACCAATTCTATTTCTTGAGGTATCATATTCCACAACAAATATTTTTGTCAAGTATAGTGTAGCTAAGACAGGTGCTTGGCACATTACCTCTTTATGATGTTCAAAGGCCTTAGTTACTTCTGCAGTCCAATAAAATGCACATTTCATCAGTAATGTTGTTATAGGTGTTTCAATTCTTCCATAATTCTTAACAAACTTTCCATAATAACCTATCAACCCGAGAAATCCTCGAAAATTCTTCAGTGTTGTGGGGATCTTCCATTCCTTAATTGCTTTAATTTTGTTAGGGTCTACCTTAACACCCTCATGAGATATAATATAAAAAATATTCCACCTCCTATACTCCAAAGAAACATTTGGATTTTCTTGCATATAATTGTTTCCCCTCCAATAGCTTGAGCACCTTGTCAACATGTTGAACATGATCCTTCCAAGACTTGTTGTAGATTAGTATATCATCAAAAAAATATAACACAAATTTTCTAAGGATGGGTTTGATATTTATGCAGGAATGCAATAAAACACATAAATAGACATAAACACAGAGATGCAGCCGAAATAATACTTCATTTCATTAATATCAAAGAACTGAAATTTGCTTACAAACATAATGGAAATAAACTAGCTAGGGCGTTGGTAGCTTATCTTTGAGAAGAGATGTGGCGGCTATAGGCCTCCAAACTGTGTTACAATGAGGCTCAAGGGCCCATTTATTATTGACAAATAATGGAAAACCCTAAACATCCAAAAACCTAACCATAGGAGATGAAGTGCCAAAACTATGGCCCTCATTTGGGTAAATTGGTATTTCAACTTCCCGAGGACGTAACTTTGGCATACGATCTCCGTTTGAAGCACACCATACCTCGTTAGAAAGATCTATCCAAAGAATACAACTTTAGATGTGAGCAACATCATACCATGGACCCATGTTTCTCTCAGTTTTCCGAAAAAACATCGTTTAGGGCCTCGAAACGGCTCTGGAAGTTCATGACCCAAAAAACTACTAAAAATAGTAAGTTGTGCCGAAATTGAAAAACTAAAAGAACTGATGGTGGGGGTTCAAATGGAATAGGTGAGTGGCCACCAATATCCATGTGGCTCATTAGAGCATTCAAATAGCTCTAAAAATTCAGGAACCGAAAACCTGTTAAAAATAGTAAGTTGTGTTGAAAGTGAAAGATTGAAAGAACTGATGGTGCGGGTACAAATGGAATAGGTGGGTGGACACCAATATCCACCTGGATCATTCCTCCCTCTTTATGAATGAATAGTCCCCATTGCGTTAATTTCCTCCATGAGAGGCAAATTCTACCGAACTTGGTATTGGATTTGTCCACGATGTCGTGGACCTGCTGGAGGACGTGCTGGATGCGTTCAATAAATTTGGTTGCCTGAGACAGTACATGTGTGGATTTTTTCTGCGTAATCGCATGATGCATGGCAATATCAGGTGGCGGTGCGCCGAGGGTCATATTGATGGATTGCTTGTCCTGAAAGTGTAAAGGAACCTCTATGGGTGAAGAGAAAATGTCCTTGTATTCCCCCACAACTTTTTCCATCTGCTGCAGCCATGCAGGGGAACCCTGTTTCGAGGTTGTGGCCACAATATTATTATTTCCCTATGAGCGAGTTGTAAGGAAAATAAATTTCCTGGTTTGGTAAATAATCTTACTGCGTTGTTTTCCAATATTCAAGGAGATAGCAGGAGGCGGTACTACCTCTGATATCCTATATAATTTATTTCCCAAAGTAATAACAACAGATCGAGGCCTAGACTCATACACGGCATGTTGCCTCCACAAGTACGGTTGGCCCAATAATACATCAGCTACATCAAGAGGATCAACATTACACAATACCTCATTTGTGAATGGTTTGATTTTGTACGGAAGGTGACAATGTTGGCGGACGCAGAGATCTCTCCCTGGGTGAAGCCACACGATGGTATACAGCTACGGGTGTGCTATGGTCGGTAGGCTAAGCCACTTCACGACCTCTACTTAAATGAGGTTCTTTTGGCTTCTGTTATCGATAAGAAATTGCAGTGGATAACCCTTGACCCACATTTGTGAATGGAAGAGGCACTCCCCATCCTCTGGATCCTCGAGGTCCTCCCTCTGGAGCTTGGTGGTGGAAAAAATTGCACTGGGGTCCGCATCAACGATCTTCTTCCCTTTTTCATCTCCCTTGTCTAGTTCTGGCTCAGGATCAGAACATGCATCTGATTCGGGTGCCTTTAGTTCGGCCACCAGCGACTGTTTGGCCCGACACTCATTTTTTCTGTGAGTGGGGTTGTTATGAAATTAAAATCACTTCCCCGTGTTATTCTTTGGATTTGTGGTGGTGTTTTGAGTCAACCCGCTTTGGCTCTGTCCCCTGTTTTGTGGTTCGGGGTGCCTTTCCCGGGCTTTGGATTTGCGGATCCAAAGTCTCACTTCTTCTGCTTAAATTTATGCTCGATCTTGTGTAGTGCAAAGCGAGGTAATGTCAAGGAACTCCATTTCCTCCTGAATGTTTATGTGCAGACAGTTGCGGTGCTTGAGCACCAAATGTCTCTCTAAATATTTAATACCCAACTTTGTGTGGAGGGTATGGAACAAATTTGTCATTTCGTGCACATCATGATCCCTTTGTTGCTGCAGTGTGTTCCATTGGATGTACTTGTCATCATATCTCCCCACAAAGTAATATTGTTCCTTGATGCTGTCTCAAAACGAATTCCAAGTGGGTGCAGCTGAAAACAGACAGGGTTCCCCCTCATCCTTTTGCTCATAGTAGGTTTCCCACTAGTCTTTGACATGGGGGGCGGCTTTAAGGAGTGAAAAAATAATATTTTCTCGTTTAGAGAAATCATGGACCGAGAAATACCCTTCTAGAAAAATCAACCATTTATCTATGGTGTCTGCATCTATCCGGCCTTTAAATACAGGAATGTCAAAGTTTACCTGTACCTTAAAGGGAGTGGCGCCTCTAGAGTGGTTGTTGGATGCAGATGCGTCGTAGGTGGGCAGCCGTTGAAGGATCTGAGTAAAATTATCCATCATTTCGTTCCTTTGTTTATCAAGGGCCTCCTTGAGCAATATTTTGATAGGATCTCCTACTCCCTTGTCTTTCTTGTCTTCCTCCATGGGAGGTCGTCGGGGTTTGTGAGGCTGATATTGCAAGGGTTCCACCAGATCAAGCCCTAAATCCTTATACCCTGACCTCATTGGGGACATGAAAAGAAAGAGATGAATAGCAGACCGCTTTGATACCACTAATCCGAATTTATGCAGGAAAGAAATAAAATACAGAAATAGACATAAACATAGAGGTGCAGAGGAAATAATACTTCATTTCATTAATATCAAAGAACTGAAATTTGCTTACAGACATAATGGAAATAAGTTACTATCTAGGGCGATGGTAGATTATCTCTGAGAAGAGATGTGGTGGCTACAGGCCTTTGAACTGTGTTACAATGAGGCTCGAGGACTTATTTATTATTGACAAACAATGGAAAACCCTTAACATCCAAAAACCTAACCATATGAGATAAAGCGCCAAAACTATGGGCACCGTTTGGGTAAATTGGTGTTTCAACTTCCTGGGGACATAAATTTGGCATACGATATTTGTTTGACATGCACCATACCTTGCTAGAAATATCTATCCGAGGACTATAACTCGAAACGGATCTGGAATTTTAGGACCCGAAAAAACTGCTAAAAATAGTAAATTGTGTCGAAACTGAAAATATACAAGAACCAATGGTGGGGGTTCAAATGCAATAGGTGGGTGGCCACCAATATCCACGTGGCTCATTAGGGTATCCAAACGGCTCCAAAAGTTCAGGAACTGAAAACCTACTAAAAATAGGAAGTTGTGCTGAAAGTGAAAAACTGAAATAACTGATGGTGTGGGTCCAAATGGAATAGGTGGGTGGCCACCAATATCCACCTGGATAAATTCATCAAACCTTGAAATTTGGAAGGTTCATTATTAAGCTCAAAAGGCATGACCAAAAATTCATAATGGCATTCATGAGTTATGAATGTTGTTTCAGAATGTGTTCAGTCTTCATTCTAATTTGATGATATATTGAAGGAAGATCCGGCTTCGTGAAGTGAATTTATCCATGTAATCCATAGAACAATTCATCAATTAAATGAATGGGAAATTTATATTTAATAGTGTGCTTGTTGAGTTGCCTATAAGCTAAACCCATATTCCATGATCCATCCTTCTTGAGCACAAGTACTACTGGAGTAGAGAAACAACTTTGACTAGGTTGAATTATACTGGCCTCTAGAATTTCTGCCAACATACGTTCAATTTCACTCTTTTGGGAATAGGAATATATCTAAGGCATGATGTTTGGAGAAACACTTCCTAGAATCAAGTGAATAGTTGTAGTATCCCAAGATGGGGATGCAGCAATACATGAACACAAACTTGATTAGCAGTGATAAATCAACTCATAAAATGTGAGAAGAACACATAGCCATCATATTAATGTTACAGTAGCAAAATTTATACAATATCTTGAGGAAATATTCACTCAAGTTAGGCAATACAAGCCTCAAGAAAGCATGTACATGAAATATGAAGTATACTGCTACACAGAAAATGAAAAAGGCTATGACAGTGCAGTTTTATTAGAGACAATTGCTTCTGGAGTATGTAAATACACGGATATAGAAATATACATCTCATACAATGTTGGGAGCAAAGATCTAAACCCCCAAAGACAATTCCAAGACAACCCGGAAAGGATTTCCTGAAATATGCAAAAGTACAAAAATGTCGGAGTTTCAGTCCTAGGACTGAATAGCAGCTGCAACTCAAGAATTGGATGGAGATGGCTGAAGATGCTGCACAATATGAATAAGACTCCTCCAATGGATCTTCCAAGTGAAATTTTTATCCTAACACTGAAGATATCACCCTCCAACAATCACTGCAAACCCTCACTGCAAATACTCACTGAAAATAACGCAGTCAAGGAGAGGGAATGCACTGCAAGAGATAGAAACTATGTTGGCCAAGTGCCAATATATGAAATCTGCTCCAAGGGCTTCCTCACTAATATCTCAAAGGAAAGAAAGCTTCCTCATCTGAAAAATAAGCTCCGGAAGTGGTGTTGTGGAACCTCCACTACAACACCCTGCAACACAATGTTATACTCTACAGAAATAATGTTGTAGCTGAAGGAGGTGGCTTGGCCTTAAGCCTGAATGTGGAGAAATGAAGTGCAAGCTCCCTCAAGAGGCCTCTCTTGAAAGGAGGAGTAATTCATAAACAGGAATGCCTTGTGCTAAGCAGCACAGCAATCTCAACTAAACAGCTGAAGAATGCACAATAGTCTAATAGACCACAAATTCAATAATCCATACCATATCTTACTATGGATGCCTTGCCCTCCTTTTATACAAATGGAAGCCCTCTCACCTTGGGCCCCACTCATTAGGGTTTCCTCCACCAAGGAATCTTCCTCCCATTATCTATGTGTTGTCTCCAAATATGATCTCCACCTCTTATCCCAACACTGTTGACTTGGTCAAACTTGACCTCGTCCACATGCAAATGTCCCTTTTCACACATGAGGGTGTGAAATCCAGCCATAATAACGATCCCTTTTTACATCATAAGGTATTTTATTCCTATTTCTGAAATGTATGGGCCTCCTTACCCATTTATTCATCTCCTAGGTGTCATAAGCAAAAAACAATATTCCAATTAGTTGCATGCTAATTTTGGAATATTACAGTCCTCCCCTCCCAAATTTTTCTTGTCCTCAAGCAACTACAAGGATAGAACTGAGAAGTCTCCCCACCTCCTACTGTAGCATCCACATATGATGAACTCCTCCAAGGAATGAGATGTTGTCTCATCAAGAAATCTCCATATTTCCCCTCCCAAGCATGCAAGCTAGTTGAATAGCTATCACCATGAACAAGTAGAATCCTCAAGGAGGAAATAAGGTGTTGTCTAGAGGTCCCTTTGAGGCATGGGATCTGAAATATATTGGGAATCATCATTCCCGTGTGGATATCCCATCCCCAAGATATCATCCATACAAAATGAGTTACCTCCCAACATGGAAACTCCTGAAAATCCTCCTCCACCTTTAGCTCTGGCAATGTAGGTGGGTTGAATAACTGAACATGGTAGAAAAAATAGCCTACCCCACACTTTCCTCCTCTCCACTTATGATAAGTGTAGATTATCTGCTAATCTTGGGCTGCAATAACGTTTCCCTCAAGTGGCAAGATGAAGACTCGATCTCCAAATATCTTCTCTCCAACGTTATGAATCATGCTGGCCCAAACCATCCCATATGTGATGGATAGGAAATCATCACCATATGGCATCCAATCAATCCCATGGCCCACCTCATAAAGAATCAAGTCTTTTACTATAGTGGCCATATCATCTCCCATGCTCCCCTTGGAACATGTAATGCAAAAAGTGTCGGAAATCTCTGTTGTGTAACCAGCTTCAAAAGTAGAAGAAAAGAGATATAAACGCCTTAGAAATAAGCCACTTCGAGGGGGAAACCTCCAATACATTACATAAATGCACAATTCTTGGATGATACAAATGAACAAACCCTCCTTTCTATATATAGGAGTCCATGGGGCCATAATATAATCCTAGTGGGGCCAAAATGTAATCCTAGCCGACCTAACAATAATAATGTAAGGGCACAATAATAACAATATGGGGGTTACAGGGGTACAATAATAACAATAAGGGGGGCTACACTAACATAATAAGGGCTACACTATTAATATAGGGACTTAACATGCCCCTCTCCTTCAAAAAAGTGTTGTCCTCAACGCTTGAGTAGCTCTGGGTGCTTCTGTATAAAATTCTCATCCTCCCATGTAGAATCTTCAGTGGGTAAGTTCTTCCACTTGATGAGATACTCTGAAATTGATCGATTCCGTAGTTGTCGAGTTCTTGTTTCCATGACCGCTTCCGGTTCCAATATGATTTTTCCTTCCTCATCAAGTTCTGGCAATATTGTTTGAACTGGAAGATTTTCACCTATAACCTTCTTTAAGCATGAAACATGGAAAATTGGATGCACTCGTGAAGAAGCAGGAAGCTCCAATTTGTATGCCATAGTACCAATCTTTTGCAACACCTTGTAAGGACCATAGTACTTTGGTGATAATTTATTATCCTTCTTAGCTTGCTTGAAGGACATTTGTTTGTATGGTTGTAGCCGTAAAAATACCCAATCTCCTACATCAAAAATTCTCTCGCTGCGATGTTGATCTGCCTGTTGTTTCATTCGATTTTGTGCCAAATTCAGGTTATCCTTTAAGAGGTGGAGAACTTCTTGCTGATGCTCGATGTGATCTTCCACTGCTTGAACCTTCGAATTTTCCCTTAAAGATGATGTGATGGATGGTGGATGATATCCATAAAGTGCCATAAAAGGGGTCATTTTTGCTGCAGTATGGAAGGAAGTGTTATACCACCATTCAGCAAGAGGTAACCACTTGACCCATTGTGTTTGTTTATCAGATACAAAACAACTAAGATATCCTTCCAAACATTTATTTACTATCTCAGTTTGACCATCAGATTGAGGATGATAAGATGAGCTATGAGCTAATTGAGTACCCAACAAGAAAATAACTCCGTCCAAAAATTTCCAGTAAAAATGGGATCTCTGTCGCTCACAATAACCCTTGGGCTTCCATGTAGCTTTTGAATTCTGTCCATAAATGTAGTAGCAACCGTACTTGCTTTAAATGGATGAGATAATGCACAAAAGTGTGCATACTTGGTAAGTCTATCAACTACCACCATGATGACATTCTTTCCTTCAGACTTAGGTAAACCTGTGATAAAATCCATTGAAATCTCCTCCCAACGCCGACTTGGAATGGATAAAGGTTGTAGAAGTCCCGGGGTCTTAATTGTCTCCACTTTATTCTGCTGGCAAACCAAACATTCCGCCACAAACTTTTGAATATCAGATTTAAGGCCATCCCAAAAAAATTCTTTCTTCACCCTGTGGTAAGTTTTTAAAAATCCTTAGTGTCCTCCTAAAGGAGAAGTGTGCAATTCCAGAAGAATCTTTTGTTTTAGTTGGGAATTCTTACAAAGATATAAGCGATCTTTGTACCATAAGGAATCATTTTTTCCAACTAAATGTATCAGATGTACTAGGATCTTGCTGCAACTTTTGAATGAGTATCCATACATCTTTGTCCTTCTTCCATTCATCTCTTGCTTCAGTTATCCAATCTGGTTTGATAATAGAAATGGCACAAAGCAATGCTTCCACCTCTTCATTCTTTCTTGAGAGTGCATCTGCAACAACATTAAGCTTTCCTTTTTTGTAGATTATTTCAAAGTCATAACTCAACATCTTTGTGACCCATTTTTGCTGCTCTTCTGAAGATAGTCTTTGTTCCAAAAAGTGTTTAAGACTATCATGATCAGTTTTTACCTTGAAGTGTCTTCCCATTAGGTAAGTTCACCATTTCTTTAGTGCATGCGGTATTGCTAACATTTCCTTCTCATAAATAGGTTTCTGTAAATACTTTCCTTTGATTGGATGACTTTCAAAAGCAATGGGTCTTCCCTCTTGCATTAAAACAACACCAATTCCATTTCCTGAGGCATCACATTCCACAATAAAGGTTTTTGTGAAGTTTGGCGTAGCTAAGACCGGTGCTAGGCACATTGCCTCTTTAAGATGTTCAAAGGCCTTAGTTGTTTCAGGAGTCCATGAAAATGCATCTTTCTTCAATAATGTTGTTAGAGGTGCTGCTATTCTCCCATAATTCTTAACAAACTTGCGATAATACCCTGTTAACCCGAGAAATCCTCGCAACTTCTTTATGGTTGTGGGGACTTTCCATTCCTTAATGGCTTTAATTTTGTTAGGGTCTACTTAAACACCCTCGTGAGATACAATATGACCCAGATATTCCACCTCTTGTACTCCAAAGAAACATTTGGATTTTTTTGCATATAATTGTTTCTCCTGCAATAGTTTGAGCACCCTGTCAACATGTTCAACATGATCCTTCCAAGACTTGCTGTAGATTAGTATATCATCAAAAATACTAGCACAAATTTTCTAAGGAAGGGTTTGAAAATGGAATTCATCAACCCTTGAAATGTAGAAGGTGCATTGGTAAGGCCAAAAGGCATGACCAAAAATTCATAATGACCCTCATGAGTTCGAAATGCTGTTTTTGGAATATCTTCAGCCTTCATTCTAATTTGATGATATCCTGAACGAAGATCCAACTTGGTAAAATAAATTGCTCCATGTAATTCATCCAATAATTCATCAATCACAGGAATGGGAAATTTATCTTTAATGGTGAGTTTATTGAGCTCCTTATAATCCGGACACATGCGCCATGATCCATCCTTCTTGTGTACCAATACTACAGGAGTAGAGAAAGAACTTTGACTAGGTTGAATTATACCCGCCTCTAACATTTCTGCAATCATGCGTTCAATTTCACTCTTTTGGAAGTAAGGATATCTATAAGGCCGGATTTTTGGAGGAACACTTCCTGGAATCAAATGAATAGCATGATCATGATCACGAATAGGTGGGAGTCCTTTGGGAGTTTCAAACACCTTGGAATGATTGTCCAAGACTTGTTGGAGATCTGGAGAAATAGATGATTTTGATGTTGGAACTTCTAGTGAGCATAATTGTGCAATTACGCCTCGCTGTTCTTTCTTTAGAAGCTTTGTCATGACATTAGAGCTTATTATCCTTCCTGGCTTCCCCGCAATACCCCGTAATTCAACTTCCTTTCCTTCTGAAAAAAATTTCAAGAAAAGTTCTTGAAATTAAAAGCTACCGTCCCCAAAGATTGTAACCATTGTACTCCTAGTACAACATCAGCACCTCCCATAGGAATGGCAAGCATTGGACTAGTCAATACATATTCCCCCATGGTTAGCTTGATATTATGGCATTTTCCAGAGCAATTTATAGTTCTTCCATTTGCAACCATCACTTGACATTCTGGTGCTGGGTATAGGAAACAATTTAATTCCTTGGCTACCTTATAATGAATAAAATTATGGGTGCTACCCGAATCAATCAACACTATTACCCTTTTCTTCTTGATATGTCCTTCTATCTTGAGAGTTTGAGGAGTGGTAATTCCTGCCAGTGCATTACACGATATGGTCGGATTCATTTCTTCCTCTTCTAGGGCTGGTTCCCGGTGTATATCCTCTTCTTGTTCATTTTCTTCTTCCTCTTCACAATCTATGTAAAATAATTTCTTCTCAGCACACTTATGACCTTTAGTGTATTTGCTATCACAACTGTAGCAAAGCCCTTTGCTCTTTTTTCTTCCAATTGTTGTGGTGTCAACCTTGTAGGTTGTGGAAATCTAGGCGTAGCAACACTTCCTTCTTTATAGAATTGAGTGGTAGGCTTCCTTGTCGCCATAATTTTACATTCAACTTTTCATGCCAACCTGAATGCCTTCTCCAATGAATCAGGTTCCAAAACGCGAACTTCATGTTGGATGTTATCCTTTAAAGTGCCTAGGAAGAGATCAATCCTGTGTTCCTCTGTAAGATCAGTTACCCTTATATTCAATTTTTGGAAGTCCTCAATGTGCTGCCCCACTAAACCCTTTTGTTTGAGATTTATCAATTTGGTAAAGAAGGTGTTGCTCTTTGTATCCTCATAATGTGCTATCATTTCCTCCGTAAAAATTGACCAAGTGACAATTTTTTTACGGGAGCAAAGCCATCGATACCATACAAATGTATTTTGTTCTAAATGTAAAGTTGCAATGCGTACCTTTTGTGTTTTGCACGTTATGGAGATCAAAATATTGCTCCATCTGTAGTATCCATGTTACAGGATCCTTTCCATCAAACTTCCTCATATCCATTTTTGGAATATGGTGGTTCTTCCCACCAAAATTCGAGTTTATGAAATCATGATTAACATTTATTTTGTTCTCATCATGAGGTTCTTCTCCTATATTTCCGCCATTAGGAATCATTTCTGGGTTTAAGCTTGTCATCAAGCCTTCCATGCATGCTTTTAGATCATTCTTCATGTTTTCTATGTTGTCTTTTATGTCATCCATCTTAGCTTCCATGCCCACTTACATGCCATCCATCTTAGCTTGCACACCATCCATTTTAGCTTCCACGCCTTTCTTCAAACCTTCCATCTTTACTTCCACGCCATCCATCTTAGCTTCCATGCCTTTCTTCAAACCATACATCTTCACTTCCACACCTTTCTTCAAAACTTCCATTTCATTTTTTGCTGCTCTTTGCGAGAGTGAAATTTGTTGCACTTGTTCTTGTAATTTTGATAGATCATGTTGCAATTCTTCATCTTCATGAGTCATGGTAGAGCCTTCTCAAGGCTTGATGGGTGTTGAATTCTTTTTAGGGGCCATTTTAGAATCCAATATTGATATCTATTCTACAATATGCCCTTGGAATCAATTCAACTTGATTCTTCAAACAAGACTTATGCAATTCGGAAAACAAAAATACACACCTTTTACTAGCTTTTAGGAGCTCGATATTGAAATTGAATTATCTCTATAGTTGAAAATCTTCGATATCTGAAATTCAGCCCTGTAGTAGATCTCTGAAGCTTCTTTCAAATGCCACAGGTCTGACCTGATTTGAATTCTCCAAGACAAAGTTGTGTCCAATCTCCCACAATGACCTAATTCTGGACTGGTTTAGTAGAGCGAACTTGTACGACTTGCCACGTGTCACTGTTTTGTCCTTTGTATCTGAAATTGATAGCCAAAAAACTTCAGTCTGTGTACTTGCGACCACTTTTTACGGAACTTCAATCCAATGCCCAGAGAGAGAGTTATTGAAGTTTTCCCACGATCACCTCTTTGAGATGAAATTCAGGAGCCTGAAAAAGCACTACCTTTCACAGATCATATCTCCAAAAATATTGCGAACCAAGCTCTGAAATTTTTTGACGAATTTCCTCAGGATTTCAGCTTCGCACCATATGAATTTCAGACTCTGAACCTTCGTAAAAAAAACTTTATAGCGAAAATTCCACGATGACCTGTTTATGAGCCTGAAAAGATACCTAACTTCCACAGATGATATCTCCTCAAATATTGCGAACCAAGATCTGAAATTTTTAGAAAACCTTCCTCAAGATTTCAGCTTCGCACCCTAGAAATTTCAGCTTCTGAAGCTTCGTAGAAAAAAAGTTATAGCGAAAATGCCACGATGACCTGTTTGGAGCAGCAAAACCCTAGAATCCCAAAGCTCTGATACCAAATGTTGTGTAACCAGCTCCAAAGAGAGAAGAAAAGAGATATTCACGCCTTAGAAATGAGCCACTTCGAGGGGGAAACCTCCAATACATTACATGAATGAACAATTCTTGGATGATACAAATGAACAAACCTCCTTCTATATATAGGAGTCCATGGGGCCATAATATAATCCTAGTGGGGCCACAATGTAATCCTAGCCGACCTAACAATAATAATGTAAGGGCACAATAATAACAATATGGGGGTTACAGGGGTACAATAATAACAATAAGGGGGGCTACACTAACATAATAAGGGGCTACACTATTAATATAGGGGCTTAACAATCTCTTCCCCCAAGGACACATCCAGCCAATGTGTCTCTCCCCCAATCAAGCTCCCAATAAAAATAGGAAAAACACCAGAAAATGGAATCATGATCAACATCATGCTAGCTTCCATATGTGATAAGGGAGAAGGAAAATGGTCCCTTAGATGCAACCAGTGCAGTTTTACTCTTAACTACATCATAAAATGGCATGGTGTGTGGTTTCCCAACCACTTGCTTGTTGCCCCAATCTCCTCACAAGTTTGGAGAGAGTATATGGTGTATGGTGCAAAGTGAGCATACTCTGCATAAGATATCATCTCCCCAAGACCTCCTAGGGAGTGGCCATCACCAAAAATGCTTATGGCCTCAAGTAGACCATGAAGTCTAGAAGAAATAATGCTCCTCCTTGGAGCAATGTCCTGCACATATATGGTTAAGGAATGCACATATTAATTATACAAATCATTATGCAACCAAACAGTATCCTTACCATATGCTTTTCCCATGCAAATGGAGTGGCTCATAGATGAATCCCATCTCATTCTCAAAGAGAAAAGAGGTGGTTGTGTTAACTCTTCCAAAGATTTATGTATCTCCTCCATCTCCACATGATCCATGCATCTCCTCAAATGTTGATATATATCCTCCTCAAAGCCTTCCCAAATGTACCTCTCCATGATGGTGTGGTATGCTCTCATAAAATAAGTGTGGTTGAAAAGGAAATCCTCATGAGCTGCTTATAGTAACTTCTCCTTGAGCTTGGAAACTCTAGATAAGAAGATCCTACCATGATAGTAGATGACCCCATCTATGACTGAATATCCCTCCTCATGCAACTGGTCATCCAAAATCATACAAGTAAAAATATCCTTGGAATAATCGACCAATAGTTGGGATTTCCAATATGGATATGTCCTCCATAGTGACAGCGTTGATGATCTATCACAAAGAACATTTGTCATATGGCTGCCCTCCTCTTTGACATCTCCCATGCCAAAGATGCAAGTTGGAATGTTGCTATCCTTCCCATGCTGCTTCTGCCACATCACAGAATCTGAAATGAGAGTGGGTAATGATGATGTGGACATAATGCCTCTCCTCTCCTTGAGTCTACCCAAGACTTTCAGTGATGTACCAAGCTCTCCCAAGGTCTCCACCCCCCTGAACTTAATGAGTGGTGCCTAAAAATGTGAAGCATCTCTCATCATCTTCTGATCTAGTGGTCTTCCCGGTGAAATGTCTCCATGAAATGGGACATCAATATCAAAAGTAGACTGCATATATGAATGGACAAACTTGTCCCTGCCTTCACTATGCAATCCAGTCTCCCTCTTATGTGCATCAACACTCTGAAATAGATATGGGTGTGTGCTCCTCATCAAATGATGTTGGTCATCCTCCCTACCTCCTCCTTCCATCTGCCTGGTTTCACAACTTGTCAACAATGGCACATGTTGATCATGGGTTGTGTCTTGATCTCCACATATGAGATCCTGGGGAATTCCTTGTAATGATACAAGAATCCCTCTAGTTGGGGCATGTGCTCCCTCTACCTCTACATGAGGTGCTAGATGTGCTCTAGACATGACAGCGTTGTTTCCCTCAACTTTTTCTTCTTCTCCAATATGAATGGGAAACCTCCCAATAATTGGATCCTCTTTTGCCAAAGGGATATCCATGCCCTCTTGTTCAAGAATATGAGATAGATGTCTTGCCTCTAGCAAGGTATGATGCAATATTTCAACCTCCTAATTAGTTTTCTGAAGTGGAATTGAGTTTATAATTTCCCCCAACACATGAAAAGTTTCTGTTTGTTTTGGCATGTTTGGTTTCACCAAAGATGTCTTAGAAAGTTTTCCATCAAATATTTCTACTACCCTCTTAGTGAACTTTGCATAAGAAGAAGTATTTGCATTTTTCAAAGAAAAATACTCAAATATCCACCATGCATAGGCCTTACCTCCAAAATGTAGCGCTGCAACTTTGATAGCTTGATCTTAAGAAATTTGGTGCTGCTGCAAATAGGTGTCTAGCTCCTCCACCCAAGCTCTAGCTGAGCATGTAGGTGAACCATCAAAAGTAGATAGGAAAAATCTACTCATATTATGTTGCTTTCTTCTCTCCACCTTGATCTTGCAAAAATCTAGAAAAGTGATATGATCTCTAAACTTCTTAGTTTGAGATCCTTATTCTTGCATAAAATCACTAAGAGTTTCCCTCCTAGGCATTTCTTCTTCTTCTATCTCTCTCATAGAAAATCTGGGCATATGACTGCACTATGCATCATAGTGTGTGGCTGCATGCTCACACCCATCATATGACAATCTATAGTTTGCTTTAGATTCAAACTCTCTTGGAGATCCTCTACATATCTCCCTTCTCATCTTTTTGAGATCTCCTTTAATGCTCTTTATAAATTGAAAAAGAAGCTTTGAGAGCCTCTCTTCCTTTCTTCCTCCAACGAATGGAGTCTTCTTTTTGTCTTTTCGGTTCATCTTTTCTTCTTCTTGTCTTCTTGATAGCATAATGGCTAAGATTCCACAGGCTGAGCCAAGATTATGCTCTGATACCACTGTAGTATCCCAAGATGGGGATGCAGCAATACATTAACACAAAACTAGAGTAGAAGTGACAAATCAACTCATAAAATGTGAGAAGAACACATAGCCATCATATTAATGTTACAGTAGCAAAATTTATACAAGATCTTGAGGAAATAGTCACTCAAGTTAGGCAATACAAGCCTCAAGAAAGCATGTACATGAAATATGAAGTATACTTCTACACAGAAAATTCCCAAGGCTATGACAGCGTAGTTCTATTAGAAACAACTGCTGCTGGAGTATGTCAATACATGGATATAGAAATATACAGCTCATGCAATGTTGGGAGAAAAGATCTAAACACCCAAAGACAATTCCAAGACAACCCGGAAAGGATTTCCTGAAATATGCAAAAGTACAAAAATGTCGAAGTTGCAGTCCTAGGACTGAATAGCAACTGCAAATCAAGAACTGGATGGAGATGGATGAAGATGTTTCACAAGATGAATAAGCCTCCTCCAATGGATCTTCCAAGTGAAAGGCTGATCCTAACACTGAATATCTCACCCTCCAACAATCATTGCAAACCCTCACTGCAAATACTCACTGAAAATAACGCAGTCAAGGAGAGGACTGTGCTGCAGGAGATAGAAATTATGTTGGCAAAGTGCCAAGATATGAAATATGCTCCAAGGGCTTCCTAACTAATCTCCCAAAGGAAAGAAAGCTTCCTCCTCTGAAAAATAAGCTCCGGAAGTGGTGTTGTGGAACCTCCACTGCAACACCCTACAACACAACGTTATACTCTGCAGAAATAACGTTGTAGATGAAGGAGATGGCTTGGCCTTAAGCCTGAATGTGGAGAAATAAAGTGCAAACTCCCTGAAGAGGCCTCTCTTGAAAGGAGAATGAATTCCTAAACAGTAATGCCTTGTGCTAAGCAGCACAGCAATCTCAACTAAACAGCTGAATCATGCAGAATAGTCTAACAGACCACAAATTCAATAATCCATATCATATCTTGCTATGGCTGCCTTTCCCTTATTTTATACAAATGGAAGCCCTCTCACCTTGGGTCCCACTCATTAGGGTTTACCCCACCAAGGAATCTTCCTCCCACTATCACTGCGCTGTCTCCAAATATGATCTCCACCTCTTATCCCAGCACTGTTGACTTGGTCAAACTTGACCTTCTCCACATGCATATGTCCCTTTTCACACATGAGGGTGTGAAATCCAGCCATAATAATGATCCCTTTTCAAATCATATGGTATTTCATTCCTATTTCTGAAATGTATGGGCCTCCTTACCCATTTATTCATCTCCTATGTGTCATAAACAAAAATCAATATTCCAATTAGCTACATGCTAATTTTGGAATATTACAATAGCATGATCATAGCCACAAATAGGTGGCAGGCCTTTGGGAGTCTCAAATACCTTGGAATTATTTTCCAATACTTTTTAGAGATCTAGAGAAATATATGATTTTGATGATTGAACCTCCAGTGAGAATAATTGTGAAATTATACCTCATTATTATTTCTTAAAAATATTTTTCATGCCAATAGAGATTATTTTCTTCCCTGGTTTCCCTATGATACCTCTTAATTCAATTTCCTTTTCTTCCCCAAAAAAATTCAAGAAAATTTCTTGAAAATTAGAAGTTATCGTCTCCAAATATTGTAACCATTGGACTCCTAGTACCACATCAACACCACCCATTCGAATGGAAAATATTGGACTATTCAATACATAATTTTCCATGGTTAGCTTGATATTATGGAAATTTCTAGAGAAATTTATGGTTCCTCCATTTTCAACCATCACTTGCCACTCTGGTGTTGGATATAAGAAGCAATTCAATTCCTTCGCTATCTTACAATGAATAAATTTATTGGTACTACCCAAATCAATCAAAACTATTACTTTTTTCTTCTTGATATATCCCTCTATATTGAGAGTTTGAGGAGTGGTATTTCCCACCAATGCGTTACAAAATATAGTTGGATTCATTTATTCTTTATCTGGGGTCGGTTATCGGTGTATATCCTCTCCTTTTGATGTTTTCTTTTTATTTTTCTTCATCCTCTTCACAATCTATGTCAAATAATTTATTTTCAACACACTTACGACCTTTAATGTATTTTCTATCACAACTGTAACAAATCCATTTTTTCTCTTTTTTTCCTCCAATTTTTGTGGTGTCAACCTTGTATATTTTGTAAGGATAGGAGCAACAAAACATTCATCTTTATAGTTGTGAGTGGTAGAATTCCTTATTCTCATAATTTTGCTTTCAACTTTTCTTGCCACCTTGAATTCCTTATCCATGAATCATGTTCCCAAAGGAGAACCTCATGTTAGATGTTATCCTTTAAATTCCCTATGAATACATCAATATTATGCTCCTATGGAATATCAGTTACCCTGATATTCAATTTTTAGAATTCAAAAATGTGCTCTGTCATTGAAACCTTTTGTTTGAGATTTACCAATTGGATAAATAAGGTGTTTCTATTTGTATCCTCATAATGTCCTATCATTTCCTCTATAAAAATTTACCAAGTGAAAAGTGTTTTAAGGGAGGAAATCCATTGATACCCTACAAACTGATTGGTTTCTAAATATAAATATGCAATGCATACCTTTTATGCGTGTTGCACATCATGTAGATATCAAAAAAAAAAAAAAAAATCTTCATTTGCAGTGTTCCAGGTATGAGATCCTTGCCATTAAAATTCCTCGTATCTATATTGGGAATGTGGTGGATCTTAAACCCAACATTGGAGTTTCTAAAATCATTATTCATATTCCTTTTGTCCTCATCGTGATTTTCATGGGTTACCTTGTCACCACTGGAAAGTATTTCTTGCAGCAACTTTGTTAAACCTTCCTTCAAACCTTCCATGTATGCTTTAAAACCTTCCATGTCTCCTTTTATTTTTTCTCTAAACCATCCATCTTAAGATTCATCACTCCCAATTCATTTTTGGTTGCTCTTTGTGAGAGTGAAATTTGTTTCATTTGGTCTTGTGACTTTGATATATCATGTGGCATTTCTTCCTCTTCTTCATGTGTAATATTAGATCTTTCTGGTTGCTTACTAGGAGTGTCCATTTTTTTATTTCAGAGCATATTGGAATGAAATAATGATATCTATGCTTATTTATGCCCTTTGAATCATTTAAAACTGATTTTTCAAACAAAATCTATGCAAATTAAAATATATATATACACACATTTTTTTCTTTTTTTTTGGAGCTAGATATTGAAATTGTTGTATCTCTGTAATTTCGGCTCTCCAACATCTAGATCTTATTTTTGACACCACAGGTCAAACAAAAATCATATTCTTCAAGATAAATTTATCATTTATTTTATAGGAAGCCCTGAGAATTACACAAAGAACTATAGTCTATTAAATTTCATTCATTTTTTATGAAATTAAAATTTGATACTCATAGAGAAGGTTAAGAATATTTTCCAAAGGTCGCTTGTTTGAGACTAAATTCTAGAGCATGCAAAATCTGTAAAGTATTCGAACTATATATCTGAAAATTAAGTGAACCAATATCTTAAACTAATTCTATAGGAAGTTCATCAAGATTTCAGCTCCATGTGGTTAAAATTTCAACTTTTGAACCTTTGTATAAAAAAATTTATAGAGAAAATTCCAAGATGTCATGTTTGAAGCAGTGAAACCCTGGAATCCAAAGCTCTAATACTGTTATGCAACCACATCATAAAGTAAAACAAAAGATAGATCAACGACTTCAAAATTAGCTTATTTGAGGGGGAAATCTCCTTCACATCACATAAATGAAAAATTCTTGTATGATACAAATGATAATACCTCCTTGTTATATATAGGACTCTAAGGGGTTACAATATAATTAGAGCCTACATAACAATAATAATGTAAGGGCACAAAAATAACAATAGTGGGCTTCTATGGGTTGCAATAATAACAATATGGGGGCTACATGGGAACAAAAATAACAATAGAGACTACAATAACAATAACAATAAGGGGGCTACACTAGTATTATAGGGACCTAACACCAACAGTAATACTTGGCCCAATCTTTCATAGCACCAACTAAGGAGGATCGACCATGCCCTTAGTCATACTATCTGACTACCCTTGGCATGTGTGAGTAATCTCCCTAATTGTTTTTCTCGATGTACTGTAGCACCAAGACATACGACAAATTATCTAAGGTTGGTTTCAAGGTAACCTTTGGTGCCTTTCGATATACCAAAGGTACATGGGAAAGCAGTTTGTGTACAAGTGTTTTATAATGCGTTACTACTCGAAGGAGTATCAATAGGGGTTACAAGGGATTCCAACAGACGTGACCACCTCTTGTAGTTTCTCTGCTTATGCTTCCCCAAATTTAGGTTGATGCACGTAACGACATTTATATGTAGTTTAAAGACGCCAGAACACATCTCTAACCTAAAAACAATTGCTAAAAATGGGTGGTGTGACTGTCCCGAGAAAGTGCTCTATTACCACTTGTAGTATTCTTGACCTGCAGAAAATATCATAAGTGAAAATATGTCTGAGATACCATAGAAAATAACATAATGAGATGATAGAAAATTTAAATATTCTATTAATATCTGCGGAAATATTATTCACTTACCTCTTCGATGGGGAACCTCCAGTAGAGCAGAGCTCAGTTACACAACATAAGACAATACCTCCCTTGTTATTTTTGACTATATATAGTTTCATGAGATCCAAAACCCTAACTACTCATGGTCCCTTGGATAATGCAGGTTAACCACTTTTTTTTTATCAAGTTGTCTATGATCCTCCAGGCTTGACCTATGGCTTGAGGAGTCGCGACCCAAGGGAATCTAAGACATCAAAGCCACCCAGGGATCGCACTCGGCCTGGGCCACACCAGCCCTTAGTTGATTGTATTTTTAGCATGTCTCCTCTCCCTAACATAGGGAACAACCACCCCCCGTGAGGTTTGATCCTGGGTCACTTTACTGATAAGTCCCATCCTCAACCAGTTGTGCTAGTGGGACCTGACGTGGGTTAACCACTTTATTTATTAGTTACAGCCCATTTATTCTTCCTCCTTAACTAAACTAAGTGTGGTCCATTTTTTATAATATGGGTCAGCCACTTACAATCATCATTAATGGGGATAACTCGTCGCTTATGAGATTTATTTACTAAATTAACTAATCAAGACTCGTGCGAGGCCCCTTAGGCATATTACATTAATAAAAGGTTTAGGGTCAAATCCTAACACATTGATTACGCTTTGAATAATACAACAACAATAACAAAAAAATTGGAGGTATTTGTGTTTCACTATTTACAATATTATTAATTGTTTGACTTAATTATTTTGATTAGTTTTATCTCATTAACATTTCATTGAGAATGATTGTATTTTGATCATAAGAATACAACCATCCTATATGAAATATATTATAACTCCTTAAGTTTGTATAAAAATGATTTGTTGTTCAAATCAAATTTAACTATTTCTTGTTTGTAGGATTCCACCCCTAGTCCCATGGATGATGAGGATGCTTTATTTTACTATCACTACTATACATAGTAATAAATTTCGATGGAAAAGTATGACGGGACAACTAAAATTGTTTGTACCATCAAAAATTATAAGAATTAATGCCTTTTTATTTTTTTAATCAGTCTGAATACGTCGGTCTTCCAATTATATGTCTTGAACGCATCGTAAATCCAATGATATTCTCCATATCTTCATAATAGTGACAACTCACAATACTAATGAAAATCCTTTTTTTCTATCCATTACGCTATTAATGGAAGGTTGGGTCAATTTTTTACTAGTCAACTTTGACTTCATCAACTACCATCGAAATCCCAACGCTAAGTAAATTTATAAATATATTTCTTTTGAGAGTTGTTGCAACATTTTCTTTATAACTACAATAGTTATAAAAGCTTATCAAGTCTTCTTGTCAATTGAAAAAATATATATATATATATATATATATATATATATATATATATATATATATATATATATATATATATATATATATATATATATATATATATATATATATATATATCATTGCTATATAAATAATAGATTTAGTACACTATTCAATTTTATAACATAATCGTCGAATAATTTTTTTGTGGGGAGGAATGTCAACAAACATTAACTGGGAAAAAAATTAAGGGGGATGGTAGAAGTTATTTCCCTTGCATTGAATGTAGCTAGTTACGTACCGTAAGAGTTTTAAGAGAAACAACTAAAAAATATTGTAGGAAATATGGACACGTTGAAGGGGGACCGAAGGAATATCATCCCTTGGTAAGCTATATATTCATTATCTATTGTGTTTATATTAATTTTATTTGTAAATTTTTATATTATTATAATATTTTTTATCCAGACTAATTTTAATTTGCATGATTGTTTCTAATTATAAAGTCAATTTTTCCCCTTAGTTGATGTTCAAATGCCCCAAGTAGTTGTAGAAATGTTGTACAAGTTGAGGAACATGGAGAAAATATCAAACTTCAAGTTGATGATCCTATGGAGGAATATAACTATAATAACATAGTTCAAGATGATGGGACAAATGAATCGATCCAATACTTGTTTGATCAACGATTCAATGATGAGTATGAGGATAATGATGATAATATTCTTGAGGAACCTTTGCTAGAAAGGAAACGATGCCACTTTCTGGAGGCTCAAAATAAAATCTTCTCTCCACTACATTATTGTTGGTGAACTTGAATGTTTTGAATGGTTTGTCAAACACTTGAATGACACAGATCCTAAGGTATGTAATATGTTTCATCACATATTATACATAAAGGTTTAATTTTTTCCTTTTTATTTTAATTAATGTGTAAAATAAGAATGGAATATTTATGAATAATATCCTTTACACTAACTAGTGATTTTTTATATTGTAGATTGTTAGGTGAATTTTTGTTACCATAGTCAAATATGTTACCTTGCACATACTGATATTTATATGTCATTATGAAAGAAATTGGAATAGATTATAAATTTATAAATGCATGTCATAATGATCATATTATATATTATGGACAACATGCATCAAAAACAAATTTCCCGCAATGTCATAGAAGTAGGTATTAAACTGATCAAATAAAAAAAAAGTTTCCTCAAAAGGTTCTTTGGCATATTCCTATAATTCCACATTTGCAATGATTATTCAAGTGTGAAAGCATAGCACGGTTTATGGATTACCATGCATGGAAGAGAAGTGGAGCTAGTGTTCTTTGAATCTTGTAGATGGTTACACATTTAGGTAAATTGAGGAAAATTGGTCGCATTTTAAAAATCAACCCCGTAACATTAGGCTTTCACTGGTAGTTGATGGTGTCAATATGTTTGAAGAGCTTAGGTCTATTTACTCAGTGAGGCCAATTTTTGTTATCAGCAATAACCTCCCTCATTAGATGTCAATAAAGAGAAAGCACATAATGTTGAAAACGATTGTTCCAGGTATTTGTTTACATTAATTTTTCGAATGTAACATTTTCATTTGTCTTGTTTATTGCATAATATCTTATATTTGTTTATATACTTATATACATACATATCACGGTATCAATTATGTGTAATTTAAAACAATTACTAGGTAAGTACCAAGTTAAATATATGAATGTATATATCGAGGATTTTATCGATGAGTTACTAAAGTTATGGGTCGACATCACTATGTATGACAACTATAAACCAAAAGGCAGATACGGTTTGAATTCCATGGAATACTTGTATGGACAATTCATAATGCCCCAGGACTAACACATTTTTGTGGTGATCTTCCAATATTGCACTTTAATAGTATTTAATTATTTTAATATATCATGCATGCATTTTAAATAACCCTTCATATAATTGAAATTAATCCATCTCTTAATGCAAGTCTTCAAACAAAGGATAAATTTTCATGTGCAATTTTTTGTCCTAAGATGAAATCTCGTCATTCAAAAAGTTTAGGAAAAGAGGTGTTTGATGAGTATAGGCACTTCCTCTCTAAGAACCATAGGTATCACACTATTTAAAAACATATTTTCAATGGGAAAGAAGAGACCAGATTAAAACCATGAAGAATGACACCTCACCTATATAATTTAGAATATAACATAAATCGCCAAGGTATGCAATTTGTTAGTGTATCATATAAGTAATTTTTTGAATTATTATTTTTACATAATTTATTTAATCATATTTGATAATTATTATTGTGATTTATTCATGAAGGACATGAAGGTATTATTAATGGGCTTCCATGAGGAATGAAAAGTTATCCCACTCAATTCATGAGGTTGCCTATTATAAGGACCTAATAATAGTTCATTTTTTTTATACAATTCATATCAGGAAGAATGGGACAGAACATTATGGTGAATCATAGATGGTAGGAGGGATAAAGAAAGAATCGTCAAAATTTGTAGTGACATTCAAGAAGCCAATCATGCAATGCAAAGTGTGATCCGATAAAATAATGATGGAGACCAAAATAGCATTCCATGGTTATTAATAGAGAAGCAAACAAATGATGTAAAATAGGTCATTAAAAGAATTAAATTTCCCTCAGTTTTTTGTTCAAACATAAAAAAAAATATCTTAACAAAGAAAAGTGAATTTGGTGGGGTAAAAAAAAATGATTGGTGTACCTTCATTAAGGTAATTATTTTGTTATATATTTTAGTTTTGGCATACATCTTCATAGTTTATTTTGTGTACTTTGAATCAAACAAATAATGATTCATTTGCATTGTTACAGTATGTTCTACCTTTATCTCTACCATACAACTTCAACAAGTACTTCAAACAAATTATATATGATATTGGAAAATACATAAGGTAAGTAGCGATTTATATGCAAAGTGTTTTTTCAATTTGTTTTTCAACTTAATGATATGTGTTTTACTTGTGATCTAATATATTATGTATGTGTTTTACTTGTAATGTAATATATTATGATTTTTTGAAACATGCTATTTTATTGTATCATCTATAGATGGTTTTCATTGAAATAAATTCATAAAGAAGATATAAAGTATTGGAAGAGAGAAATTCCTTGGCTAATGTGTGAAATGAAAAAGTATCTACCTCTAGAATTTTTCAATGCACAATAAAATTATCTCATACACCAAGTTGAGGATATTTAATTGTGTGGACTTGTACACACAAGGTCAATGTGGATGGTGGAGATGCACTTGAATTCATTGAAGGCTTTGGTTAGACAAAAAGAACATCCTAAGGGTTCTATGGTGGAGGTATATATGTTATGTCAATCCATGGTGTATATTAGTCAATGTCTTCCTAAATTAGCAGCAAATATGCATGTGGATCGCATGTGGGATGTGAACTCCATAAAAAAATTTGAAGGGGGGGACCTATTGTGGAAAGGTATATTAAGCAAAGTGGGAGGTAATAAAAAATTTAATGTGGACATTATTTATAATACATATAAATTTTCATTTTTTTTATATCATTCTTATTTAATTTTTATTCTTTCATCAATTATTACTTTTGAACATGGTAACTAATATTTATTCATAATTTTTATTTTTCTGATAAAATTGGTCGAGAATGGGATGCACTACATATGTACATTGCAAACAATATTGACTAGATGAAGGTATGGATTGAATGATGTATAAAACGTGATGGTAGGTTATCATGGGAAGGGATTGTCTACATTGGTTATATAATCTCATCATAAAATATATACCAATATTACGCAAAGGGAAATCGGTTTAGTAAATGGTTTGAAAGATAAATAAGCAAGCATGCATTTTCACCCTGCAATATTTTATTAAGTTATTTTATAAATTATTAATGTGAATGCATGTGATGTTTTTATTTTTATTTTGCAGATAATTTCTAACTTATATAAATATGTTTATTAATTGATAATTCCTTTTGTTATGTGTTTGGAATATTGCAGTTGAAACGCTGCAAGGCTATGTGGTACAATGGTCATAAATTTTGCATTAAAAATTTGGATGAAAGGAGGAAAAATTTTGATTGTGAGATAACTGCAGTCTTCTAGGTCACTAATGTTTCCTTTAGAAGTGACACATGTCCACAAATCTTTGAAAATTGATCCTATGAGTATTTGGATTAAATACTTGAGTGTGACTTTAATTCCTTCAAATTGGTTTTGTTTGACGTCAAATGGTACAGGCTACAAATGAATGAACATGATCTCGATAGAATTGTTATTCAGCATGATAATGGATTTACCATGGTTAATACAAGATAATTTGAACCAAGACCAAATTTATGTGTTATTCAAAGCCAATGACAAATTTTCTAGGTAGAGGGGGTTGGTTATATGTTGTTATATATGATCCAAGAGGAATTATGGTACAGTATAATGTAACAGAAGAAGATGATGTACAGGAGTAGTTACTTCATGTGTCAGACGAAGACGTCCAAGAAGTTCAAGAATATGTTAATTGATACAATGTTATGGATAAATATGACATTGACAACGTACATCCACATGAAGAACTTGAAAATTTTGAATGAAACATAGGAGACAATGTTCATGATGATGATAACGTAAATGAGATGATGGGAAATGACAACATTGATGATGATGTTGATATGGCCAATCCTTTCAACGTCAATTCTAAATTGGATGATACATATGTTGACTTGTATGAAAACTAATATTAATGATATAAAAATGTTAAAATGTATGAGGTATGTGTATATATGTTTTCAGTTGATTTGTCCTCTTCCATTTGCCTTAATTTTTTGTTTTCTTAGTAATTTGTAGTTATGCCTGATTCTCACTATGTTGCTTTCAAATATTTTATAGTAGATAAATTGGGTATTGAGAGTGATGTGATAGGAAGGGGCCATATGAGCTTCCACCTTCACGTGGTTGGCCTTGTTTAGTAGAGAATATATTATTCTTGAAACAAAGAGAATCTCATTGAGTTATGTATTTAGCCTCATTGAGGTTAGGCGCTTGATCGGTTAAGCACCCATCATCAAAGCACCTTAATTTTCTATTAAGAGGTCATGGGTTCAATTCTCTCGACACTCTCGAGATCAAGTAAATGTTCAATGCACTTAAAATTTAGGAATTTATGCTCTAATTAATTAACCCCACATATATTTTTGGGTTGTTAATGGGCCCAACATTGAAATTTATTTAGTTTGTACTTGTATGCACTGAAATTTGACATAGTTATAGTAGATGCATGCATTGACAGTATGAGAGGGTTCCCAAACTTAAATATGGCTCACACAAATAATTCGAAAAAAATATCACATAAATGACGAGGAGATGATGTTATTGATTATTTTTTTACTATCCTTATAATCCTATGTATTTACTAGCCCTGTTGAGGGTTAGGCGCTCGATTAGTCAAGTACCTATTGTCAAAGCACCTTAATTTTCTATTAAGAGGTCATGGGTTCAATCCTCTCAACACTCTCAAGGTTAGGTAAATTTTCAATTCACTTAAAATTTAGGAATCCGTGGAAATTGTGCTTTAATTAATTGACCCCGCATGGAACCAAGGGTTGTGAATGGCGCCAATGTTGAAAAAAATTCGGTTTGTGCTTGTATACATTGAAATTTGAAATGTTTATAGTAGATGCATGCATTGATGGTATGGGAGGGTTCCTAGACTCAAATACAACTGACATAAATAATTTGACAAAATTATAACATAAATGTCGAGGAGATGAAATTATTGATTATTTTGTATTGTCCTTATCATCATATGTATTTACTAGCCCCTTCGAGGGTTAGGCACTTGATTGGTCGAGTACCCATCGTCAAATCACCTTAAGTATCTATTGAGAGGTCATAGGTTCAATTCTATTGATGCTCTTGGGGTCAGGTAAATGTTCGATTCACTTAACATTTAGGAATCGATTGGAAATTATGCTTTTGATTAATTGACCTTGCATGGAGGAGGGGGGTTGTGAATAGGGAAAACGTTGAAATTTTTCAATTTGTGCTTATATGCACAAAAATTATAAATGGTTATTGTAGATGCATGAATTAACCATATGGAGTGGTTCCTAGACTCAAATACAAGTCACATAAACAATTCAAAAAATATATAACATAAATGTCGAGGAGATGAAATTATTGATTATTTTTTACGGTCTTTATCACTATGTATTTACTAGCCCCATCAAGAGTTAGGCTCTCGATTGGTGAAGTACCCATCGTCAAATCACCTTAATTCAAAAATTGATAGGTCATGGGTTCAATTATCTCGACACCCTCGAGGTCAGGTAAATGTTTAATTCACTTAACATTTAGGAATCGATGGAATTTATGTTTTAATTAATTGACCCCGCACAAAGCTTGGGGTTGTGAATGGGGCCAACGTTGAATTTTTTTCGTTTGTGCTTGTATTCACTAAAATGTGACATGGTTCTAGTAAATACAAGATTTGCGATATGGGAGGGTTCCCAGACTAAAATATAGTCGCACAAAGAATTGGAAAAAAACCAACACATAAATCATCATCACATGCTTGCCTCAAATCCTAAATTTTTCTATTCTCGTAATAAAAAAACACCAACACAAGATTAAAGTGGAATTAAAGACTAATGCCTATGACAAGATTTAACAACAATAATTTTTTTATCCTTTTGTTGATGGTGTTGGATATTTCCAACATACAAGGGGCATCACCAATCTGAAGTCTCAATTAGACCTCACACCATTTGGAATAGGAGCCTCATCCGTAGTATCGGCCCGACCACCATAAAACAAAGGTTAGTCTTGGTTTCAATGAATAACATAAAATATTATATACATAAACCTTGGTCCAGATTTATATAGGAATGCAACATGATACACATATAACCAAAAATAAAAATATGCAGCGGAAATAACACTTCATTTCATTAATATCAAATAATTGAAATTTGTTTACAGACTAGAATCGAAATAAACTAGCTAGGGTGCTGGTAGCTTATATCTGAGAAGATATGTGGTGGATACAAGCCTTTGAACTGTCTTACAATGAGGCTCGAGGGCCTATTTATTATTGAGAAATAATGGAGAATGATAAACATCCAAAAACCTAACCCTAGGAGATGAAGCGCCAAAACTATGGGCCCCGTTTGGGTAAATTGGTAGATCAACTTCCCCAAGACGTCACTTTGGCATAAAATATTTGTTTTACGCACACAATACCTTTTTTACGGCCTCAAAACGGCTCTGGAAGTTCAGGACATGAAAAACTACTAAAATAGTAAATGGTGCTACAATTAAGGAAACTAAAAAAATGAAAGAAAGAATGGTGAGGCCCCAAGTGGAATAGGTGGGTGGACACCAATATCCACCTGGATCATTCCTCCCCCTTTAGGAAGCAATGGTCCCAATTACGTTGAGTTCCTCCATGAGATGAGGAAACTTCTGCTAAACTTGGTCCCTGGTGAACCACTCGCCTTGGTGTAGGAGTTGGCCAACTTTGACAACTGGATACAGTTGGATCCTTTTCTAGAAAGTGTTCTTTATTTGCATGTCCATCATACAATATGTGGTGGAATGTTCCATGCAGTCTTCTTTTAACTCTGTTGGTGTGAGTTGTTCTGCAATGTCGAAGGTGTCGAGTAGAGGTGGGAAGTAGGGCTGAAGGCGGTCCACATTGAATATTGGGTGCAGACCAAGGAATGGTGGAATATTGAGCTCGAAGGCATTGTCCCCTATAGCCTTGGTAATGGTGTATGACCCATATCAGAGTGAGCAAAGCTTACAGTCGGGTCCAGCGAGGCGCTCCTTCTGCAAATGTAGCCACACTTTTTCGCCCACCTAGAAGTTGTGTGGCACCCAATGTTGATCATCTCGTTGCTTGTACTTAGCATTGGCTCTGTCAAATATGTCATGGAACCTGTTGGTGGATGTGCTAAATTCACTCAATGAAGTTGTTTGCTTTGTCAGCTTCAGACTAGACATGAGCCAAATTGTCCTGAGTAGCCGTAAATAGCATGGCTACATCAATGGGACATAGTGGTTGGAATCCCAAGCCCACCTGACAGGGGTTGTGGTCGATTGAGCTGTGGAGAGCCCAATTAAAATTGTGTTGTACATAGGGAAGTCTCTCATCCCATGTGTGTGGATGCTTTGAATTGTACATGCGCAGAATGCATACAATCATCATGTTGATGACCTTTGTCTGGCCATCATTTTGGGGATGGAAATCGGTGGACTTGGTGAGCTTGGTGTCTAGCATTGACCAAAGGCTGGACCAAAATGTGTTGAGGAACTTGTTGTCCATATCTGAGATTATAGACTGTGGGATCCAAAAGTGCACCCACACTCGTTCAAAGAAGAGTTTAGCAGTGGATTTTGCTGGGATATTCTACTTGTAGGCTGCCATAATGGCCATCTTCGAAAATCTATCGATGACCACGAAAACACAGTTGTTTCCATGCTTTGTAGAAGGAAGGCCCGACACGTAATCCATGGAGATTTTTTCCCAAGGTAGAATATGGGTTGGTAGCGTAGTATAAAGGCCTTACTTCTTGATGGCCAATTTGGGAATGGCGCAAGAATTATAGGACCTGATCTACTTCCCAACATTGTGTCAAAGGTTTAGCCAATAGAAATACTTCTATAGTACTGCCAAGGTTTTCTCGACCCCGAAATGCCTAGCGACTCGACTGTAGTGTGCTTCCCAAATCATCTTGGCACGCTCACATGAAGGAACAAAAAGGTGTCCCAGGTGACATAGCGGTGCATTATAGAGGTGAAATTTTGGAACTTGTGTACCCTCCAAGTGTGTCTTGTATGTGTGGTTGAATTATGGATCGCTCTTGTATAGAAGAAGCCAATCAAAAGTCTTGTGCCCACAAGAGTTGAGAAAGGTGGTTAGCACCATGATCGGTGGTCGGTTGAGGCAATCTCAAACATTATTGGTGTTGCCCTTCTTATACTTGATGTTCAAATGAAACTGTTGTAGATATGTGGAACACTTATGATGGTGGTCGTTCTGCAACTTCCCTTGTGTCTGTATGAACTGTAGGGGTCGGTGGTTTGTGTGGAGGAGTGTTTCCTTCCACAAAATTTAATGCTTCCATTGTCGACAAGCCTGCACAATTGAATACATTTCTTTGTCATAAGTGGGATAATTTCGGACTGTGTTGGACAATGTCTCATTGTGATATGCTATTGGATGCCCCTGTTGAGTAATAAATGCCCCAACAGCATAGTCAAAGGCATCTGTCTTGATCTCAAATGGTTGTTGCAAGTCTGGTAATGTGAGTGTTGGGGCAGAGCAGAGGCGATGTTTCAATTCTACGAATGCATTTTGTTGATATTTCAACCAAAATAATTTTTCTTTCGCTCCTCCCTTGGTGACTTGACTCAAGGGCCAAGTGATATGAGAGAATCCCAACATGAACCCGCGGTAGAAATTAGTAAGACACAGAAATCTTTGAAGATCTGTTAGAGTGGTTGGGGCATGCTAATCCCGAATGACTTGGATCTTGGTTGGATCCACATGCACCCCCCATTCATCAATAATGTATCCCAGATATTAAACCTAGGTCATTCCAAAAGTGCACTTCTTCAAATTGGCACACAACTTGTGTTGCCGCAGTGTTTGGAGGACCTATCAAATGCAGTGGAAGTGATCTTCCCAAGTCTTATTAAAGATCAGGATGTCATCCAAGTACACTACTACAAATGAGTTGGTGAATGGTTGCAAGATGTCGTCTATCAACCTCATGAGGGTTGTGGGAGAATTCGTCAACCCAAAATGCATGACCAGCCATTCGAAAAGGCCCTCCTTGGCTTTGAAGGCAGTCTTCCACACATCAGAGGGTTCGATTAGTACCTGGTGATACCCAGAATTCAAGTCGATCTTGCTAAAATATTTTTCCCCTTTGATTTGTTCCAGAAGGTCATCAATCCATGGGATCGGGTACCTATTCTGGACAGTTATCTTGTTTAGTACTCGATATTCAATACAGAGTCTCCAAGTCCCATCCTTCTTCTACACCAACATGATCGAGCTCCCACGGGGTGATGAACTCAGTCGGATGTTGCCCTTATGCAGTAGCTGCTGAATCTGCCTCTTGATTTCATCGTTCTCCATAACAAAGCGTTGATAGATCGGTCCATTGGGAAGCAGCGCACCTAGGGTCAAATCGATGGGGTGCTTGACCTGACAGTGCACAGGCACCCCTATGGGTGAGGTGAATATGTCCTCGTACTCCTCCACGACCTTGTCCATTTGTTATTATTGTGCGGAGGAGCCCTATATGGAGGTCATGGCCACAGTCTTCTTCTTTCCCTGAGGGCAGATCATCAGGAAAAAAAATTTCCCGGTTTTGGAAATGAGCTTACTGCATTTCTTTGCAATAACTAAAGAGATAGCGGCAGGCGATGATACCTTTGGTATCCTGTACAACTTATTTCCCAAAGTAACAATAACAACGTGAGGTCAGGACTCATACACAGCATGTCGCTTCAACAAATATGGTTGGCCTATTAATACATCATAAACATCAAGAGGAGAAATGTCACATAATACCTCATCCATGAAGGGCTTGATGTTGTAGGGAAGGCAGCACTTCTAGCTGACTCGAAGATCCCATCCTTGGTGAAGCCACCCGATGGTGTACGGCTATGGGTGTGTTGTGGTTGGAAAGCCCAACCGCTTCATGACCTTTGCTGAAATTAGGTTCTTTTGGCTCCCGCTGTTGACAATGAATTGTAGCGGGGAACCCTTTACCCACATCTAGGAGTGGAAGAGACGCTTCTTCTCATTTGGATCTTCCGGTTCCTCCTTATGTATCTTCGTGGTGGAAATAGTGATTTTGGGCTCCGTATCAATAATATGCTTCCCTTTTTCATTCCCCCTGTCGGATTCTAATTCAAAGTCAGAGCCTACATCTAATTTAGAAGCCCTCATCTTGGCCACTAGTGACTGCTTGGACCCACACTCACTTGTGTTGTGAGTGGAGCTCTTATGGAACTCACACCACCTCCATGTGTCCTTCTTTGGCTTCGCGGTGTTGTTCTTTTCTTGTGTCTTTGGCAGGTTGTCCTTGGTGAGCCCTGGTATTGCATCAAGAGTGTTGCAACTCCCAGGGGTTGTTTCCCTACTTTACTTTATCAACCTGTGGTTCGTAAAAACTTGGAGGTGACAGTGCTATATACACAACGGATGCATTCTACTCATGTCATCCTCTTCCGCTCTACGAAAGGGTGCTACTTCTAGGTTTTCTCGATGAAGTCTATCACACTTCAATGAAACTAAACCAAATTGCAGAAAGGAAATGATAGAAAGGAAACTAAATTAAATTGCTGAAAAGAAATGACATGAAAGGAAACTAATTCTAACCACACTTAATGGGCCAAACAGCTAAACACACTCTACTTATCCTACGATCTATCTACCATGCTACCATGCTTCTATCCATGCAACTATTCATGATCTAACTAAACTTGAAAAAGTATTTCTTGCAATTTTGAGGAAAAAGGGCTAAAGATGCTAATTGAAGGCTTAACACATGTGGCAAGGCTTAGAGGTGGAAAGAGGGGTTTAGACTTCATTAAACCTTATGATATTGAAAAATTTCTTTAGAGAGGGAGGCTTTGAAAAGTGTGATGGCAGAATTGCAATGGGAGGATGGAAGTGCGATATGTGATATCCCAATTTGCAATATCGCAAAGTTGGAGGAGTGGCGGAAGTGTTGTTCGGGAGCGAGAGCGAAATGCGAAAAGTGATGGGATAGGATTTGCGATTGTGATGGGTAACGGAAGTGTGAGATGTGATATCGCAATCGCAAGACCGCAAAGCTGGAGAGTAGCAGAAGTGTTGTTTGAGAGCGAAATGCGAAATGTGATATGCGATGGGTGACGTGGTGGAGTACAAAAAGAATATCAAAATTGACAGACATGAGCGTTAATTATTACGGGAACCAAATGAGAAATGTGATTTGCAATTGCGGTAAGGAATTGCGGTAATTATTTAAAGGAAAAAGGATCAGGTTCTAATGTTTATGAAGTTCTTTTTACTAATAAGAGGGAAAAGGTAAGGCGAAATGAAATATCGCAATCGGGACTTGGAATGGGAGAGCATAAAAAAAGAACGAAAGGGATCTGTGATTTGTGATGAGCGAAGTACGGTGAGCAGGAGTTTCTAAGAGCAAGGGCGGAGGTCAAAATTTTAATTTTTTTTCAAGTGTTTTGTGAATAAAGAGGGTGACTGCTGCAATAAAATGAGGGAATAGAGCATAACAAAGGTGTTTGGAAGCGTGAAAACAGAGATGGAAAATGAAGCGGGAATGTGAGGGTGAAATTCTCCAGAACTTTAATACTGATTCCTGCAAACAAACTTGTGAATTCATGCACAGAAAAACAGACAAAATGTGTGATAACATAGTGGAAGAAATATTGAAATTTTTATTGCACTCTACTCTAATCTAAGAAGGAGTGAATCATAAACAAAAATAATTTTTGGTCTGCGGGAAGGTCTACCCTCCTCGAGCTCTATCGAAAGAGATGAGAGGGGAAGGTTGCCTCACAGTTTTATGGAGTTCATCAACTATTCTACAGTGAAAATAAGAAGATTAAATATATAGCAAAAAACTATAATAGCAATGAAAATATCAGAAATAAAGCTAGCTAAATGACAGAAAGAAAAGACTGAAAACAACAGAGAAGCTGAGGCACATGGGTTGGGCCCTAACTCACAAGCCCAGCTCTCTGGAACTAAATCAGTGAAATGGAGTCTGTCAGCTCATTTCCGGAAGAGAATAGCCTCGTTACATTTCTGAAAGTTTCAAAACTGAGTATAATAATAAAAAGCTTAATAGCTTGCAGCAAAAGTTATGAATGGAATCGAATCCCTTCCTAGCTCTAGCTCTGCTCTATTTATTCTACAAGGCAGCTACCAACAGCTCCCTAGAAAATAGTGATTGAGTTCATTTTGACTCCAAGTAAACCATAGAGTGAGTGCATTTCTTCCTCAGTTTTCTTGGCTGCCTTTTATAGTTAAGGAGGGTGGACAAGCCCCTTGAATCTCTCCAATATTTCTTCATAATTTTCGGACATTGTACCCATTTATTCTTCAATCTTGATCTTCCAGTGGCAGGGAGAAAGTCCCTGAATTATCTCCTCCAAATATCCATAATCTGCCCAATATTCTCACAATATTATACAAAATAACCAATATTAGCCAAAAACATGAAATTACCTTTAAACCTTCCTAAGAACATATTAAAGCATAAGAAAAAATTATTAAGTGTAGAAGGAGAGATTTAATATATATTTTATGTGCATAAGGAAGGTTAGATGGGCCTAATAAAGGTTATATGGGCCTTACTTTATGTCTAATCTAGAGGCCCATCAGTGGTGGGCCGCCATGCCTTGCCTTTGTCCTTTTTTCTACAGTTTGGGGGCACCTTTCCCTTGATTTTGATTCGTAGATCCAAATTCTTTCTTCTTTTGTTTGAATTTATGATCAATCTTGGCCGCATACTGGTATGTCGTACCAAGCGAGGAGATGTCGAGGAACTCCATTTCCTCCTGAATTTATCTATGCAGACAACTGTGATACTTTAGCACCAAATTTTTCTCTGAATCTTTGATACCCAACTTTGTGCGCAGGGTATGGAATAGACTCATAAACTCATGCACATCTTGATCCCTTTGCTGCCACAGCATAGTCTATTGTATGTACTTGTCCTCATAGCTCCCCACGGGATAATAATTTTCCTTAATGGAATCTCAGAAAGAATTCCAAGTGGGTACGGCCGAGAACAGAGAGGGTTCCCCCTCATCCTTTTTCTCACGGTAGGTTTCCCACCAGTCCTTGACATGGGGGGTTGCTTTGAGGAGTGAAAAAATAATCTTCTCCTGGTCGAAAAAAGTCATGAACCGAGAAATATCCTTCTAATAGATTCAACCATCTATCTACGGTGTCTACATCTATTTGGCCCTCAAATATGGGAATGTCAAAGTTTAGTTGTACCTTAAAAGGAGTTGCACCTCCAAAGTGGTTGTTGGATGCAAATGCGTCGTCGGTGGGCATTCGTTGAAGGATCTGGGCAAAGTTATCCATCATTGTATTCCTTTATTTTTCGAGGGCCTCCTCAAGAAATATTTTGAGAAGATCTCATGCTCCCTCATATTTCATTTTTTCCCCCATGGGCATTCGTTAGGGTTTGCAAGACTGATCTTGCAAAGTTTCAACCAAATCTAGCCCTAACTCCTTATACCCCGACCTCGTTGGGGACATGAAAATAAGGATGGAGAAAGAGAAAACTGCTATGATACCACTGATCTGGATTTATACAGGAATGCAACAGAATATACATATAACCATAAATACAAAGATGCAGCATAAATAACACTTCATTTCATTAATATCAAAGAACTGAAATTTGTTTACAGACAGAATGGAAATAAACTAGCTAGGGCGTTGGTAGCTTATCTCTAAGAAGAGATGTGGTGGCTTCAGGCCTCTGAACTATGTTACAATGAGGATTGAGAGCCTATTTATTATTGAGAAACAATGAAAAACCCTCAACATCCAAAAACCTAACCCTAGGAGATGAAGCGCAAAAACTATGGGCCCCATGTGGGTAAATTGGTATATCAACTTCCCGGGGATGTCACTTTGACATACGATCTTCATTTGACCCACACAATACCTCGTTAGAAATATATATCCAAGTACTACAACTTTTGATGTGAGAAACATCAGGATCTTTTATCTTGCTCCTAGTTTTCCCAAAAAAACTTCGTTTAGGGCCTCAAAACAACTCCAGAAGTTCAAGACCTGAAAAAATTATAAAAATAGTAAATTGTGCTACAATTAAGGAAACTGAAAAACTGAAAGAAACAATGGTGGGGCCCCAAGTGGAATAGGCAGGTGGCCACCAATATCCACCTGGATCAACCTTTGAACAAGAAAGTAAGTTGGCATTGTGTAGCACCAATTTTAATTTGTAAAAGGAGACCTTCATGAGAGGGAGACAAGAGTGAGTCTCTCGAGGGAAGTAATAGTACTACCCAAAAGAGGCATATGAGAGAAAGGAAATATTTGTTGGTTAACCTTCAAATTAGTTCATGGGATAAAAATGATTCATGGAAACAAATACAACACACATTCAACAAGATAACTACCAAATCCAATGAAGTAGTTCAATTTCCTTATTACATATGAATATAACATATGCCAAAAACATCCAAATAATAGTCACAAAAATCTGCGATACATGCATGAAATAATGTTGGCTCAATAAGCTTCAATATTAGGTGAAATATCCAAGTACACAGTTATAATGGTGAGGCACTAGTTCGATTAGTGTAACATTGAGTCACTTCTTTCTTCTCCAAAGAATAACTTTCTCTCATATGCCAAGCTTGAGAAGCCAAGACTAGCTCTCCAAACCTTAAGTGGAGGGGTGTGGTATTGAAGAAATTTTTTGTTTTTATGATATTCTTGAATGAAAACATTAATGCAATGTAATTTTATGTTTTTTAAATGAAATATGCCTAATGCAATTTTTGTGTGTTTTTGCATAAAGTAAAATAAATGAATCAACTAGGGAAGAAAACAATGCATACTTTGACACCTCTCTGCCAATGGTGCCAAAAAGTGATGAGCCCTAGTATTGCAAAAATATTGTTGCAACTCCCAAGGCTACCAACTTAAATTATCAACTTGGGGTTCTTACAAACTTAAGAGATTTCAACATTATATGTGTAGCATACAATGTGTCATTCTTTCATTGATATGGTGTTTTTATAACAAGAGTAATGACCTTTCATATCCTCATGACTCTTGGACTTCTAAACAACTCTTGAACTTCTAAATGAATTTTGGACTTCTGTAAATGAAGTTTGTCCATTTATGACTATGTGACTTTTCACATTCCACATATGAGTCTTGGACTTCCATACATTGAATTTTTTCCTTTTTTTGAGAATGTGTCATTACATTCCACACGATGATGTGGCCTAACACATGGACAAATTTTACATAGATATGACACTTGTACAAGTTACAGCTTGAAAATCATGACATGGAGCTCATGATCAAGTGGAAATTCCTAGCTACTCTCTTTGTTGCTTTGTCTTGAATTCTTGATTGTAGATCTGATCTATGCTTCATCTTCATGTAAGATCTACTTTGTTTATTATCCTCACCCTCCAAAGAGTATTGGATTAGTATTAGAATATTTTTAGTCACCATGCAATGTCTTATTTTTGTCATGGTCCAGGATCTGCTTCATGTCTTCATGATTGTTCTTCTTTGTGTTACTTCTCTACAAGTTTTCTTTGTTAATGCTCTTTACTATCCTCCTTTAGCATCACCTTGTCATGTTGAGAAAGTACTCATGCTAATGAAGATCATTCATGGCAAGGAAAAAGTCTTAAAATCATATATTATATCACTACCTAGCTCACAGAATAAACTGCTTATGATAGGCCTATGGAAGGGTTGGAGGAAGGAGGCTTGATAAGGAAAGTGCAATTGAACTCATCGAATTTATTCAATTGCAGATCGAATTGTTTGGTTGGTGATCCAAATGAGGTCGAGTAGCTACCAATATATAGTGGTTTTTGGCTCCCTTGGAAGCCGACTTGGTGGAGGAGGTCTATTTGAATTAAAATAAATTTATTTATTGATATACAAAGCCCAATAAGGGCCTATTACATGATGACAACGACTAGGACTCAAGACACAAAGCCTAGAAGCCTACAATGGAGGTTTTGACCTAGAAATAAAATAAATAAAGCATGAAACCCATGCTTAATAACAATTTTTCTTTTATAAATAAATTCCCTTTTTCTTTTTTTTGACAAGTGCATTACATCATGAATTAAATCTAGTTATGAAGACCAACACTAGTTAAAATAAATTTCCTTTTTCTTTTTTTTGACAAGTACACTACATCATGACTTAAATCTAATTATTAAGACCGAAACTAGTTACATTCTTCAACAATCATGACACAAATGATATTCAAGGCTTTTGTCTCAATTAATCAAGTTCTAATTTTCACATTTGAATGGACATAGGGAGTTTAAAATTGTCACCCAAACCTAAAACAAGACCCTAACATAGGACTAAAGTTTATGTACTAGACCAAAATATATATATATAATAATTTTTACTTTGTGGGTTTATTTTGAATCTCTTATCTAGTGAAAATAGGAATTGATTTGTATACTTAATCATGTTTGATTGCAAGAAAAGAAATTATCTTGAAATTAAAATTTTAGGAGATAAAAGTACTTCAATTTGAAAATTATTCTTATCTTTTACTTTGTACCTTTTACTACAAAAAATTAGAACATGAGAATAAAAAGAAAGCTAACGGTAATGCACTAAAAACTACTCCAAAAATCCATCTTTCCACTTTAAATATTTTATTTTGACATAAAAAAATTAGAACTACATTGAAAACAACTTCCCAATCATATGGATCTTGTTGGCACTGGAATCAGCACTTGGACTGCAGCAAGCACCTAACCAAACACATCTTAAACTCTAAGGAAATTTTAATGTTTTGTTTTATGCGATTGGAAGATGGTATAAACTTTGATTCACTGAAGAGAGATTTCGGTCAAATCCACAGTTCTACTAAAGAGGGTATTGTAACTTGATGTGGTAGCAAGGTGCAAGTTTGTAGTCTATGATGAGACGAAATTGAAAGATGAGAGGAGAATCAATAGGTATGTAAAACATAAATCTATTGATTTAGTAGAAATTGACAAAAGTAGCAGTTTAACAATATTCCATTGAGAGAGCTATTTCTAGTCTGACAAGATTCTCACTGAAATGTCATGAAGAATAACTATCATGAGTGATGCTCTTCCACTGTTATAACATATATTTTATCAGGAATTCTCACTGTGTGAGACTAAAAAAAACTGATAAAACACATAACATGCTTAAGAGACTTATAAAAAAACATAACAGTATGATGATTTGCAAACTGGAACTAGAAGAAAGGAGATATGGAAACAAAAATAAAGTAGACAATACACACAGCAAATTTGTAATAAGTCCTCAGTAGTATTATAACATTTCATTCACACAAAAAAAATTACAGTTCATATAAGTCAAAATTCAATAACCACCAACCAACCCTGACTTCATATCAGTTTGGCATATATATACAAAATATGATATTGTCATCTTCCACAGAAAAATGTAAATCTATTTCAAAAGTCATTACAACCTCGTGCAAGAGGTGATGCTTGTCTAAAACTTTAATACGGAGTGTTATAGCATAATTAGAATAACAACATTAAGGCTAACAGTTTGAAGTGGTTTGTATGATGTGGCAGTTTTATGGGAAGACTCCTCTTCCATTCTGGTGCAACCAACTCCATAAAAAGTGCAAACAACAGTGAAAATGGTGTGTGGTTGTTCCTTGAATGTTACCCGGTGTCTGGTAAAAACGTGCTGGTACTAAGAGTAGTGGTAGAAAAATGTTTGAGAGAAATTATGCCATTGTTCCGCTATTACTTTCTCTTTTTTCGTTGAAAACCCTTTGTAATGGTGGAAAACTCGAAACTTTTGGATAGAATGACGGAGTTTCATTTTATGAGAAATTACAAAGAAAATCATTTGAAACAGGTTTAATTGATAGAGGAGACATGGAGTGGAATGAATGATAAGCGAGGGGGGGTGGTGACGTGGTGAATAAGTGGGACCAATCGCAGATCACGCATCGGAAGTTTTATTGTGAAATGCGAGAGTTAAATGTTGAAAATGGTGAAGTGCGATGTGTGATGGGAGCGGAGGTGATGTGGTAGAGAAATGGGACCGATCGCAAATCATGCATCAAAATTTTTATAAACATACATACGTGTGCAATCAACAGCGATCACTTTATAGGAAATTTAGACAAAACCGCAATTACTCGCAAACAATATGCATGCATGCGTAATTGCAATTCTAGGGCCCCAGAACTAGTTGACCAATAGGAAGCAATTGCAAATCGGTTGCCCGCAAGTTTAACTCTACACTAATAATGGCTAAACCTTAAACTCTGTGATTTGTGAAATCACGCTGGTGCGCTACGCCGACACGTGCCCCTTGCCTCATCACATCGCAAATCGCTTAACATACCATGTGATCACTTTAACGATAAACTTCAAAAATTGCGATTTTTGAAATCGCTTCATCTATGCTTTAATCTCCACCGTTGATATGCACCTAGATATGACTGTCTTCATTTCTCTCTCTTCGCCTCATCACATCGCAAATCACTTAACATACCATGCGATTTGACTTAAAAATAAACTTTAAAATGTGCACTATGTGAAGTCGCTCCATGTGCGCTTTAATCTCAGCTGTCGGTTTTCTCCCCTTTGGATCTGTGATTAGATCATGGCCATCCCTTCCTTTTTCACGAGGTTCTTCTCCGTTGCTTCATTCCTTAGTCTATTTCCTGGCCAGCTTCCTTTAAATATTGTCTTTTTCTCTTCTCCAAATCTCCCACTCTGTTGGTTAAGTTGTTTTCTTCAGACTGCGCTCTGATTTTAAAGAACTCTGGTTGCCACGAAGCCTTAATTTTTCTGCTTCAAAAATTTATTACATGTTTACCCGTAGCCTCTTTTCTGAGATAACCAAAATATCAGTGAAATAGCTACGCTTTTCACTGTGTGGAATATATGACTTTCATTTTTTAGAAATAGCTGCCCTTTACTGTTTTGACAATAAATTTGCAACAAAAGTAGCTATTATTCTAGACTAGATGACTGCAAATTTATTACCCAAACATCGACTAACTTTCAACACCAAAATAAGCCAAAATATAGATTTTAACTCATTTTAGGACTCTAAAACACTATGACACCTATTCGCCTAAAATTACCTTGATGTTGGGACTCTTTTTTAACTTTTATTGGAAACGATTCAAACTTTGGACATGGACTAAGACACAATAAAAATTTGAGAACAATGACACAATCGCAATTACACCATTAACATTTTCAGTGATAACAGTGGCCCCTATTGGCGATGAAGTCCTCCATGTGAGGCTTCAAGGACTGTAGACTCAGTGCCTCAAAAACTCTTGAAACTTAGAAGAATTATTAAAAATAGAGACTAGGATTGACCATTGACATACTAGACTCAAGGCTGACCATATATACAAACATAAGTACCATTGGGCATGGTTGTTTAATGACACATCACACCGGATATTTACAATGGAGTGACTCAACTAACTTTACTAAATAAAGAACCTTTTAAGAAAATGACCATTGACTGGGCCTCCAGTCAGCTGATCATCATCCAGATGTTTGAGCAGAAAAGTATTATTCTCCAAAACTTTAGCAATTTTAAATGGTCTAACCCATATATTGTCGAACTTACCATGCTTTCCATGGTATTCTCTCCTAGCATCCCAACACAGCACCAAGTCATTCTCTTGAAACAACTTTTGACTTGCTCTTTTATCAAAAATAGATTTGACTTTAGCCTGATACTTCTGAAATTTTTCCAGCAATGATTCTTTGATTTGGTGTGCCTCTATCAACTGTAGCATTCTCCTTTGTACTGGGTTTTCATGATCAACTTCATATTGTAAGAACTTCATCACAAGAAGAGCTAATTGCAAAGGAATTACATCTTATGTACCATATACAAGTTGAAATGGAGACATTCTGATTGATTTTTTACCACTTACTCTATCTGCCCACAGAGCATGTATCACCTGAGTGTCCCAATTCCTCTTATTTTCAGGCAGCATTTTCTTAATAATCCTTACCAAAATTTTATTGGATGACTCAGCCAAACCATTACCTTTAGGGTAATAAGGTGTGGAATGAGTCAATCCAATCCCATATTGCTGACAAAAGTTGTACATCTTGGTGGACTTAAAGGCCACTGCATTATCAGTTACTAATTTCTGTGGACAACCAAATCTTGACATAATATTTTCCAACAGAAATTTAAAAATTACCGTATCGGTAGCATTTATGGTTGGTACAACTTCAATCCATTTAGTGAAATAGTATGTAGCTGTAAGAATACATTTACCATGTCCTGATGAAGTGGATGAATTTCACCGATGAAGTCTAGCCCCCACTGCTGGGAAGGAACATCTACTGACATAGGAATGAGAGGTAATGGTAGCAATTTCTATTTACTGGAAAATTTCTGGCATTCGACATAGCTCCTGACTTTGGAAAATACATCAGAGAAAATATTTGGCCAATAATAGCCAGCTCTTCAAATTTTATTTTCAATGGCTCTCCAATATAAATGCCCTCCGCATACTCCTTCATGTATCTCTGTCATAATCTCTTGGGATTCTACTTCATCTACACATCTTAACAAGACTCCAACAGGATCTTTCCAGTAAATATGGTCTTCCAAAATGCAATACTTCATAGCTCTCAATTTAAAAGCTCTCCTTTTAGACTTCTCCATTTCAGGTGGACAATTTAAATTTAACAAGAAGTAAACTATATCCTTGTACCAATATGAATTGAATATTTTAGTATAATTAGCAATACCTTCTCCACCTTCTCCTTCATCTGCCTCTACATTCATATGTAAAGCTTTACAGTTAGATTAAGCCATCAAGCAAGCCAAGCCCTGACCCTTTATCAATTTAGTTGGTTTGATTTGAACATCAAATTCTAGAATCTTGGTTAGCCATCGTCCTCTCCTTCCATTTGTATCTAGCTGCAGCAAAACAACTTTAACAGTGATATCGAGCACAAAAGCAATTATTGTTTAATGCAGCACATAAACTAGAAAATACTTCAAAGACTTAACTAGTGCATATGCTTGTTTTTCAGTCAAGTTGTACTTTAATTCAACATCCCCTAAAGCACGACTGAAAAATGAAATTGGCTGCTCCAAACCCTCATTATTCTTCTATAGTAAGACAGTTGCAATTGTTTCCTTTGAACCATATGAAAAAATCAGAAACCTCTTTTCAAAATCAGGACTAATCAAAACTAGTGCTTTATTCAAAGCGAATTTAATTGCTGAAAAAAATCTTTAGCTTCATCTCGCCACTTAAATTCTGCATCTTTTTTCAACAAAATATTTATATGTTTGATCAGATCTGCAAAGTTAGGAACAAAACGCCTCAGAAATTTGATTTTCCCTAAAAAATACTGCAATTCCTTCTTATTTATGGGAAAACCAATCTTTTGAATAGCTTATACTCTTCCCAAATCAATACATATGCCACTTTTTGTTACAATATGTCCCAATAACTTACCTTCTTGGACAGCAAAAGACAACTTTTGGGGGTTTAAGGACAAACCAAACTTTCTGCATTTTTTAAAAAATTGCTTCAGATGTTTCAAGTGGTCTTCATCAGATTTTGAATATACTGTGATGTCATCCAAATAGATGACCACAAATCTGTCCTTTTCTCCCACAAAGGCAATATCCATTTCCCTTTGAAAGGTTGCACCTGCGTTCATCAAACCAAATGGAATTTTGTTGTACATGAATATGCCCCAGGGTGTGGTAAATTTTGTCTTTCTCTACTTGCCTGTCATCTGAAATATGATTATAGCCTGAAATCCATCAATAATTAACAGTCTTTTCGATCATACAACCTTCTGCAAGATATAATCCATCTTGGGCAATGGATAGTTATATTTCAAGGAGCACTGGTTCAGGTTGCGAAAATCAACACAAATCCTTATTTCTCCATTATTTTTCCAGACTGGGACTATATTAGCTACCCAGTTATAAAATCTCAAAGGCAGAATAATATTTTCTTCCGATAATTTTTTATTTCTTTCTCAATGATTGGAAGCAGCATGGGATTGATGTGTCTGATTTTTTGTGCTACAGGATATGCATGTGTTTTCAAAGGGATATTGTGCTCCATTATGATCTTATCATAAGTTTTCAACTCACTATAAGACCATGCAAAAATATCAACAAATTCCTTCAACAGTTTGATATATTTTGTTCCAGTTTCCAGAGGAAGGAATTTGGACACTTTGACTAATCTTGGTTGATCTTCTGTACCAATGTTACACTATATTTTACTCTCTTCATCAACCTTGCTTTTAGGCTTGAGAAAAACATCATTATTATCAAACAATCTTTCTAAAGGAACCAAACCCTTAGGAATAAAGTTAGTTTTCAAATCTGTAATGCTTTTCCCAGCCATAGTTTTCTTAAAAGGGCTGTTATTTTGGTTTTCAACAATTTGCTGCTCATCATCAATTTGTATATATGAAAAATATTCTACAGACTCCAAAAATTTATGAATCTCCCTGTCATCTTCAAATACTTTCTAGTGCTTGATGTTATTAGGAATTGAAGGTCTATTTTTTATTTGAACATCATAGACTACCTTGACATCTAGAGGAAATTTGAGGTTGATCGGAGAGAGGCGAAAATGGTTCCTAGGGTTTGCGTTGCCTGCAACTATGGCTCCCCTGTCGCAGTCAGGCATGGATGCCTTGGGAGGTCTCAAACACCCAAATCCAGTGCCACGGAGTGAGCTCCTCCTTGAAATCGACCGTCTGGGCTGCTATGGTAGCGCGGTCCTCCCTTTCTCAGGCTCGCAGCATCTTCCAACCGCTTCCTCCCTCTCCAAGCAGTGATTTCTCAGCCACGCAAATGGTACAGGGATGGCTCTTCGGCGTAATGTGAATAGCCTGTTTTCGCGCGCATAGGAAGGCTGCGCCCCATGTTCTCTTTGCGCTGGCTGGTTTGCACTTCTTTCCCGCCCTCCACCTCTGTTTTTTTCCCCGAATTTTTCTTTCATGGAAGTCAGTCGGAGGCTTCCTCCCTTCATGTGCACGAAGACCCCTTTGCAGTGTCGAGGGCCTTCCGATCTTGTCAAATCTCTCTGCTCGATTGGCAAGGAAATCTCATTTCCACAGTCATAGGCATTTCAGATTCAGATCATTCTTCTTACAGGAAAAACTCTGCTTTGTGGGTCCAGTCCTCGAACCTAGTGCTTTTTCTCTCAAAATCCCTTGAACTCAAGCTGGGGATCCCCTCCTCATCTCTGTGCCTCCTTCATGCAGGTAAACATCTTAATGATTGTCTCCCTCTGTCATTTTACAAAATAGAAAAGAATGCTACGGTGACTCTTTCACTCCATCTGAGGGGAGGTGCAGCAGGCCAAACCTCTGCTCCAAATGGTTTCTCTTACAAAGAAGCGGTCAATGCTCAGCCACCCAAGAATTATGCTCCTCCCTCGGAGGCTCCCAAGCCTTTCTTGGTTGAAAAAATGGAGGAGGTCCCCTCTATTGAACTCTCCCACCCGGCTCTGGTTGAAAACCTCCAATTCTTTTAATAATATTCCCTCATTTGCAGGTTCAATGGACTCTAGCCCCGCATAGAAGACTTATAGAGATGGATTCACTCCACCTGGACCAAACACTGCAAGGTATTTCTCTGATCCAAGGGATTCTTCGTCGTTATCTTTGTAGACGACAAGGAATACCAAACTGCCTTTACAGGTGGTCCTTGGTTCTAGGGAAATTCTGGGCTTTTCCAAACCCCCTGGTTCCCTGACTTTGATCCTTCCACAGCAGTCATCACCAAACTTCCGATCTGGGTCAGGCTTCCCAACCTGCCCGCTCACCTTTGCATGATGAGGTCTCCCAAGCCATCAGAAACTCTCTGGGTTGCTTTCTGGCTATAGATCCATCAAGAGGCCTTATGGGTCTCTACACCTATGGAAGAATATGTGTCGAGATTGATATCAGCAAAGGTTTACCTAACCATATCATTCTCAAAGTCGGGGATTTCACTTGGTCACAGACTTTAGACTTTGAAAATATTGTGTTCCGCTGTAGGCATTGCCATCAAACTGGACATCTTCAGAATTATTGTGCTCTATTGCTATCCCAAAAGAAAAGAAACACTCGCAATACGAAAGATAAAATTTGGAAATCCTTCATTCCGCCTCCCATGGAGGACATTGATTCCTCCAGCTCGAATGAAGAATAATTTAATTCAGATGAGGAGATTGATACTCAGCAGCAACCGCTCTCCCCGATCGTACTAGAGATGCCCCCTGCCTCCTCAACTCTTTAGAAACGTTCGCATGAGTCCAACACCTCTGATTCAGACAAAGATTCTCCTCCGCTAACCTGCAACAATCTTCAGGTGGTTTCAATCCACCCGCCCCCTGAATGCTGGGTTAAAGTCACAAAAAAGAAAGGGAAGAAACTTCTTATCGTGGACTCTAACCTCTCTGGATAGAGCCTTTTTCTGTATTCTTGGCTCCTCTTGTTCCTCCTCTGCCTCTCTTGACAGCATCATGAAACCGTGGCGGTTAGCTGATTCCTTCTTGCTCTCCCGGTTTCCTACTTCCCATTATTGTAACTCCAATTGTACTATGAGCTTTTTAATAGAATAGTGTCTCCCAATTTACAAAAAAAAAATACATCTAGAGGAACTTTGAAATTACTCACAGCAATAGCTAGTGAATCAACAATTTGATTTTCTTCTCTAGTGACAAAATTTATATTAAATGTTGAAAATTAATGTTCAATCAAATCCCATACTTCATTCCTAGAATTCTTCAATTTGGAATTTTTCACTTGGTAATTATTTCTCACCTGCTTAATCACCAACTCTAAATCACCAAAGGCAATTAGTTGTTCTGCTCCCAAATCTTTCGCTGCCTTCATACCCAGCACAAGTGCTTCATACTCAGCAGTATTGTTAGTGGTAGCAAATTACAGTTTGTATGATATGGTTACGTTCTGCTGAGTAGGAGAAATGAGGACTACACCGGCTCTCGATCCCTCTCTTAATGAGGCTCCATCAAAGTACAATTTCCAAATCTATCCTCCTTCTGAATGTTGTGCATTTTCACCTTGAATTTTTTTTTCACTTAATTTAGGCTGGAAATCATTATCATCAGCAGCAAGGTGCAAAATTGATAACCCCAATTCCTTTTCTTCAGCATATATGGGATGGTTTGATGGATTGTCCTGATCACTAATGATATAGGCCATTTGAGTTTCCCTATACATCCTTCTGAATTCCCCTCCAATTACTGGGATGGTGGCATATGACATGTCCATCTGAAGGGTACCTCCCAATCTCTTAGACCAAGATCTGGAAAGTAACATCCCAAATCTAGAAGGAATGTTAGCAACCACAATGTCCATCACTAAGCTCTTCATAGGCATTTGGGTAAGGGAAACAACCATATCCTTAATCACTCCTAGACACTTGACCTTTTTGGAGTCAAAGGTGTAAAGGTCATGGTATTTCTTGGTGATCTCTAATCCCAATTCATCCATTACTTTCTTTGGCATGAGATTGTGGGAAGCTCTAGAATCTAACAGAAAATTATGTAGCAATTTGTCATGTATATTGAGTGATAGGTAGAAAGGAGGTGAGTTATCATCATTTTTTTCTTGGACATGAAAGCCTAGATAAATGGTGGGATGCTCATCCTCCAGGTTGATTGAATCAAGGGCAAGAGGAGGCTGCAGCGGAATCTTAAAAGACTCTTTATATGCTGGATTTTTCAATAATTCCAGGAGTGGAATTAGAATTTTGATTTTATTCAATTCATATTTGAAACTAAAATAAATTGGAACTAATTCCTTATTTTCTGCAGTAATTTTAACAATTGGGGCCAAAATTTGAGGTGGAGGAACCTCATTTACCTTAGCCTTCTGTTTAGCAGCTTATTTATCTAAATCTGATTTTTGTTGAGGCTACTCAACAGGACCTTTTGACCTCAAAGGGTAATTTCTGTTTTGAACTTCTTAATGTTTTTTATCATTCTGTGCATAAATTTTATCATTCATATCATCAGAAAACAAACAAATTTTTTTATCTATCTTCGTATTCCTGCAATGTCAAACATGTTGACTATGAAGTTTCTCCCTCATGGTTTATTTCTTCATTTTCTTCCTCATTTCCTTGTTGTTCTTCTTCAGAAAAATTATTCAAAGGAGGTTGAACATTTTTATCATTAGCATTCCTCCTTGGGCGTTGTAGGATTTGTTGAGGCTGAAAAGGCCTCCTAAAGGGAGCCTAATTTCTATTAGCTTCGTTTTGATTGGCTCTAACAACTGGTTTATTTTCTACCTCCAATTTTGACATCTTAGAGGAAAGTTCCTTGATCAAATTGGACATTTGATCGATATTTTCTTCTATTGAAAAAGATTTAGAAGAGGAAGGATTTTCTTCTTTCAACCTCTTTTTGTCTTTTGTTGCCTTTTCTTCGTCCGTTTTTAATTTATTAGAAGCCATGAGATTAGACTGCACTCCAATTGCAGCCTCTTGCATAATTGTCAGTGTCTGTGCTTTTTTAGCCCTCAACCATAAGGAAAACTCATAATCTAAAGAATTTGTAAAAATTATCATAGTTGTGGTTTCAGTGGGTTTAATCTCTTCAGGAATTTTCTGATAAATCTTATTAAACATGTTAGTAAAATCAGCTAAAGACTCATCTGCCTTCTTCTTCAGAGTTCCAAATTTTGTAAGATAATAAAAATAGTCTTTCATATCACCCCAATGCTTCACAAATATCTCTTCTAATTCATCAATTCCTGTAATTTAATTTTGAGCCAAACTTCTAAACCATTTTCGAGCTTCACCATCCAAGCTCTGAACAAAAATTCTTGACCAAACATCTTCATGTTCAATATTCTGATTGTCGGCATAACTATAGAAAGCCACTATATGTTCTTTAGCAGAAACTCCTTCTCTCTCCCTAGTGTATTTTGGAAGATATTTCAAGTAATATCCTTGGGGAAGTGCATGCATGTGTTGAGGGAGAACAAGTGGCGCATATCTCGCAGCCACTATCTGTTGCATCCTTGTAAGGGCAGGTTGAGCCATATTTTGTTGGTGTATAATTGATGTAGGTGTTTTAAAAATAGGAATTACAATTGGTGAATTCTAATTCTGATTTAGGATAGCAGAAAATTGGGGGTCTTGAGCTGATTTTTCAGCCTTTGGAACTGAGAAGAGTGGGTTTTCGAAAAGATGAACATAGGATGTCTTGAATTCTCCTCCAGTAGAAGAATCATAATCTAAAGTTGTCTCTTGAGGGGATGGATTAATTCAGCTTTATTTTGCTGAGCAAGGAAATCAAATAAGTTAAAGGTAAGACCTTCGGGTACAGTATTTTCAAGTGGAAGAAGATGTCGTAACAGTTAGATTTGGAGAGAAAGGAAAATATTCTTGCTGAGGAGTGACAAAAGACTGGTATTCAGGATGAGTCTGAAGGAAATTTAAAATGGTCTTGAAGTCTTCTTCAGTCAAAATATCCCTATCAAGAAAAAGGTGCAATAGCCAATACTTGTTCTAATTCACCTTCAATCAGCAGAGACTCTTCTGACTTCTTTTCAACACTTAGAAATTCAATTCTCCTTCTTTAACTAGAACAGTACTTATTTCAGATTTACTAGGTGATCAGTAAGAAAAAACTTCAGTTGAGCCTAGGTTAACAACATCCACTTTATTTTCTAGAGGAGTAGCTTCAACTTGAGATTTTTCAACAAAATATTTTGAAACTAAAACCTCTTTAGATTATAAAGTAGATATAGGTACCTTTTTCTTTGGAACTTACTTTTTGTGTACCTTCTTCACTGACTGAGATGTGGCTTCAACTGATCTCTATTTTCATTTAGCATCTTTGATAATTTTCTCTGGGTCAGCAACTAGAGTAACAGTTGGATATATCTGATTCCTCCTTGTAGAAGGAGGTCTTGAAACTCCTTTTCCTCTTGGTGGAGTCGCCAGGTGAACAAATTTTCAGTCTTCTTTAGGTCACCAATTCTTGTTCACCATCAAGAATTGATTATCAACAATTCATAAAACTAGACTTAGGAGAATACTTCATTACAAGGCCTTCATCTCCCGGCAGACACACCAAAAGATGTTGGCACTGGAATCAACACTTGGACTACAGCAAGCGCCTAACCAGACACATCTTAAACTCAAAGGAAATTTTAATGTTTTTTTTAATGGGATTGGAAGATGGTATAAACTCTGATTCACTGAAGAGAGATTTCACTCAAATCCACAGTTCTACTAAAGAGGGTATTGTAACTTGATGTGGTAGCAAGGTGCAAGTTTGTAGTCTATGATGAGAGGAAATTTAAAGATGGGAGGAGAATCAATAGCTCTACAAAACAGAAATCTACTGATTTAGTATAAATTGAAAAAATTAGCAGTTTGACAATATTCCATTGAGAGAAAGCTATTTCTAGTCTGACATGATTCTCACTGAAATATCATGAAGAATAACTATCATGAGTGATGCTCTTCCACTGTTATAAAATATATAAGTCTATCAGGAATGCTCACTGTGTGAGACTAAGAAAAACTAATAAAACACATAACATGCTTAAGAGACTAATAAAAACACCTAACAGTATGACGATTTTCCAACTAGAACTGGAAGAAAGGAGATATGGAAACACAAATAAAGTAGACAATACACACAGAAAATTGGTAATAAGTCATCGGTAGTATTATTCCATTTAATTCACAAAAAAAATTACAGTTCATATAAGTCAAAATTCAATAACCACCAACCAACCCTGACTTCATATCAGTTTGGCATATATATACAAAATATGATACTGTCATATTCCACATAAAAAGGTAAATCTATTTCAAAAGTCATTACAACCTCATGCAAGAGGTGAGGCTTATCTAAAAATTTAATACGGAGTGTTATGACATAATGAAAATAACAACATTAAGACTAACATTTTGAAGTGGTTTGTATAATGTGGTAGTTTTATGGGAAGACTCCTCTTCCATTCTGGTGCAACCAACTCCACAAAAACTGCAAACAACAGTGAAAACAGTGTGTTGTTGTTCCTTGAATGTTACCTGGTGTCTGGTAAAAATGTGCTGGTACTGAGAGTAGTGGTATAAAACTGTTTGAGAGAAATTATGTCGTTTTTCCGCTGTTCCTTTCTCTTTTTTTGGTTGAAAACCCTTTGTAATGGCAGAAAGCTCGAAACTTGTGGATAGAATGATGGAGTTCCATTTTATGAGAAATCACAAAGAAAATCCTTTGAATCAGGTTTAATTGATAAAGGAGACATGGAGCGGAATAAATGATAAGCGAGGGGGGGTGGTGACATGGTGAATAAGTGGGACCGATCGTAGATTGTGCATCAAAAGTTTTATTGTGAAATGCGAGAGTTAAATGTTGAAAATGGCGAAGTGCGATGTGCGATGGGAGAAGAGGTGATGTGGTAGAGAAATGGGATTGATCGCAGATCATGCATTGGAAGTTTTATAAACATATATACACGTGCAATCAATAGCGATCACTTTATAGGAAATTTAGACAAAACTGCAATTACTCCCAAACAATATGCATACACGCGGAATTACAGTTCTAGGGCCCCACAACCAGTTGACCAATGGGAATAAATCGCATTTCGGTCGCCTGCAAGTTTAAATCTACACTGATAATGGCTCAACCTTAAACTCTGTGATTTGTGAAATCATGTTGGTGTGCTATGCCGACACGTGCCCCTCGCTTCATCGCATCGCAAATCGCTTAACATACCATGCGATCTCTTTAACGATAAACTTTAAAAATTGAAATTTTTGAAATTGCTTCATCTGCACTTTAATCTACACAATTGATTTGCTCCCAGATATGACGGTCTTCCTTGCTCGCTCTTCGCCTCATCGGATAAAAAATCACTTAACATACCATGCGATTTGACTTAAAAATAAAATTAAAATTTGTGTTGTGTGAAGTTGCTCCATGTGCGCTTTAATCTCAGTTGTCGGTCTACTCCCCTTTAAATATGTGATTAGATCATGGCCATTTGTTCCTTTTGCACATGGTTCTTCTCCGTTGCTTCATTCCTTAGTCTATTTCTTGGCCAGATTCCTTTAAATATTTTCTGCTACTCTTCTCTGAATCTCCCACTATGTTGGTTAATTTGTTTTCTTCTGGCAGCGCTTTGATTTTAAAGAAATCTGGTTGCCATGAAGCCTTAATTTTCTTGCTTCGAAAACTAATTACATGTTTACCCCTAGCCTCTTTTCTGAGATAACCAAAATCTCAGTGAAATAGCTACGCTTTTCACTGTGTGGAATATATGACTTCCATTTCTGAGAAATAGCTGCCCTTTAGTGTTTTGAAAATAAATTTGCAACAAAAGTAATTATTATTCCAGACTGATGACTGCAATTTTATTACCCAAACATCGACTAACTTTCAACACTAAAATAAGCCAAAACAAATATTTTAACTTATTTTAGGACTCTAAAACACTATGACACCTATTCGCTCAAAAATACCTTGATTTTGGGACTCTTTTTTAACTTTTATTGGAAATGACGCAAACTTTGGACATGGACTAAGACACAATAAAAATTTAAGAACATTGACACAATGGAGATTATACCATTAACATTTTCAATGCTAATAGTTCCTAGTGCCAATAATACATAAGTAGAGAGCTAACAAATAACTAAAGAGTAGAAAGGCTCAAGTGCGTGTATTTTTATAAGTTCATGATCAATTGTGTAAAAAAAATAGAAATGCAACTCTGAAATGTGTATAAAAATCTAGATTAGTCACACAAACGAAGATATTTCCATTAAAAAAGAAAAAGATAAAACTTAAACAATATCATCATTGTAGTGATTTAGACAAACACCATTGCTACAAAAAACGAGCAAAATGATGATTCAATAGAATCCCAAGATAAATCAAATAAACAAGTTATTGTTTCCAAAGCTCTTTCCAAGTGGATTCAATTCTATTGTAGGAATATTTATGCTCAATGTAGTAAATGCATGAGTTCCCCTTTGCACTAAGAAACATTGGTAAATGGGTAGTCTACCTTTACCCTATTAAATAAAAACCTTAACGAAATTAAAAACTAGAGTTTAGAAGAAAGAAACTGGAAACATACTTGTGAAGAGTTTATTAAGGGGTTTCCCAACTTAATGTTCAGTTATAATGATGTTTCAGTGACAATGGTATGTAAAGGCATATGCACACAATACAATGAAAGAAACCCTACCTATTTCCTATAATGATAAACCTTAAACCTAACTTATTGAAAATGGTTAATGTGTTAATTTATTAAATGAATAAATATAATAAAATTCACCTAAATAACATGAGCATGAACCAATAAAATAGATTGAGAGAAAGATGGTCTTATTAATCATGAGAAAAAATTACATGGGAGGATCAACTTTCTAGTGTTGAGATAGTGTTAAATTTTTTCCTTGGGTTCTTTTCTCAAAAGGATCCTTGGTCCAAACACTTCTTTCAATGTCTCGAATTAATATTCATGGATACCAATGAGGTAATAGAAATGACTACAAGGAATCCATTTTGTAATGTCATGAATAAAATATAATTTTATGCATCTCACTTTGCTCAATGTCCAAATAGGTATAAAAGGAAACACCTCCTTTATCAATTTTTAATTTTTCAAGGATTGGATTGTTCTAGTTTTGATTATACTGCAGTTACATGTGTTTCAATGGGGAACATCATACATGTCATTTTAAAGGGATATTAACAAGTGATACTTTGATTTTTCAATGTTTATGTTGCATTAATTCATTTGTTAGGTTATGGTCCAAATCTAGACCAAAATGAGGTAACATAAGTATGGAAGCTAGTGGAGTTTTCACATGGCAATAACTATGAAGTGTTAATACATAATTTCTATGTTTACATTTTGTATCATCACCTAGGGTTAACCACCATGACCTATATTCTCTATTTCCCAAATGGTATCCATGAATATCAAGAAGAGACATGTATTGAAGCATTTGGACCAAAAAACCCTTTAAATAAATAACCTAGAGAGTGTTGAAGAAAGTAGTTATGGTCGATATTCATAATACTTAATGTATTTATGATACTATATAAAAACACGAAAGAAAATTAAATATTAAATTAGAAGAAATAAATTTAAAATAAATAAAATCAACAAAAATACCTAATATTAAGATCCTTAAATATAGGATATCTACCATAAGTTAATACCCACCATAATTTTAGCAAGTATTTGTGTAAAATATGGGATAAGGAACAATATGTAAATAAATATACTTACCAAGAGTTACCACCATTATTTACTTGAGCTTCAACACTTTAACCAATATAAGTAAAAATGTAAATGTATAGACTTACTAAAATTTAATTTACAAAACTTGATTTTATTTAAGTGACATGTCTCTTGGGTATCTTGGGTATAAAGTACACTTGATTTTTTTCATTTTACATACACAATTATCACACATATATCTCTCTCACACACACATTGTGATCGATACTTTTCTTTCATGATAATTATTTGAATTTCTAAAAAGTGATTGCTTGATGAAGATAAAAGAACTTTATTATATATATTCACAAGCAATTACCATAATTTAGAAATAAAGTACTTGTATCAAATTGTACTAAAAAATAAACATGGTATCAAATTTTTGGTAAGCAAGGAAGTTGAAGATCACATCTAAGCCTATGCAAGGAACTAGGTCGATATTTATCTGCCAAAAAAGCTAAATATCAAGGGCACAATTTCATAAAGCTATTACAAGCAGACATGATAGGCTTGGTTAATATCTTGTGATTTTTCTCTAAATAAAGTTGAAGGACTTGTGTCATAGGGAGTTGTGGTGGCAGAAAGAATTACCTCTAGGAGAAGTCAGAGAGACTATATCTTTGAGTTCAAAATTATGGAATTCCATTGACATTGTCAGGCTAGATAATTGATATGCTGAAAGATTGCAGTGGCAGAGAGAGCGTCCATAATTTCCACAGCAAGATATGTCTCAGTGTGAGAGGGAGCACCTAGTCAGGATGAGAAGGAAGAATTTGCGGTGATAGACCCAGTAAAAGGGTTGGTGTACCAGAATGGTACAGTTGGTCATGGAAAATTCAATTATGTTTTGAGATTTGTCTCAAATAGTGAAGTACGGCTGCAAATTCAGATTAGGAAAATGGTGTTGATGACAAAAAAAATTCATCAAGATATTATTTCAGTCTAGGCTATGTTATGACTATGAGCATGAAGCAAACAATTGTCACACTCCATATTGCAATGGCCAAGTATATTGTATTTGTATGGAAAATTGTGAAGCAGTAGGGATTCAGAAACTACTTGCAGAATTATTTGATCAAGTGTCAGTGACAGCATGATGACAGGTTGAGGCACCTTGAGATGTAGTACCAAGCCATGGTACATAAGAGAGCAATATGGATCCAATTATTCAGTGAAGCAGATTGATCCCAAGATGAAGTCAGTATACTTTGAGGACAATCTTGAAATAATTGAGCATATCTCTCTTAGCAAGAGAGAGTGATGAGATAATATCATCAAGGACAAGAATTTTCCCTAGATCGGGTTGCCCAGGATAATGGTCTGGATTTTTTATATGATAGCATCAGGGGACAAACATTCTACCTTAGGAGAATGGTCTAGTAGGGGATATAAATTATACCTTAAGTATAATGGTCCGATAGAGGACAGGAATTCTTCCTGAGTCAAAGATATTAACCAGAATGAGGAAGAATGGTCCTAGAGTCCCATACACTCAGTTGAGTGGGTGCCTTTCAACACCAGGCTCAGACTCTCCAGATAGGATGAGGAGCACACTTAGCATCAGTCCAGAAGTCACTCATGAAGAGTGAGGCCCTTGGAGATTCACCATGAGTCAGAGATATTGACCAGGATGATGGTGATTATTTTTCATACCGTGTATTAGTGTGACCAGAATATGGTGACTAGTTGGTGCTAAGATATGCCATGTGTCAGATTATGAATTATGGAAAATTTTGAAGTATTTGTGAACACACTACAATAATAATAATAATAATAAGTCTTAATACCTACTATAGATGTCAAGTAACTCAAATTGAACCTTAGATCGAACCTTGGTCTACGTGAAGGTCGAGAGTATTCTCAAATAACCTTAGAATACTATTTGTTTTGGTGAGTAATATCGTTGTGATTTTATTAATGCCTTTGGAAGGTTGAGTCATTGGAGCATATTTTTCTCGGTCCTGAGTACAAATATTGCTTTGTTCAAGGCCAAGGATATTGGTTGTAAAGTGACCGTGAGGAGATCATAAAATGGAAGAATTTTTAACATCATTGAAGTTGACTATAAATTCCTTAGAGATGCCTAGATACATACTTGTAATCAAAATCCTAGATGCATTTGTAATGAAGTCAAGTTTGATAAAGGTTTCCATGCATATAATAATATAATGGGAGAACTAAGTTTAAAGGTCGATGGCTCCTTGAGTCATTGGAATGAGGTTTATGCATCATCACTGCAATCTTGTTTGAAGTATACTTAGATGATCTCTTATCATCATAAGAGAAGCTCAGTCGAAATTTTGAGGACTTGCATCATAATATTATGGTATACCAAAGGTTTGTGTCAAAGGCTTATTTCTCAAATTTCTTAGGAGTTTACATTCTCCTCAAAAGATAATCAGGGTTGCATGTACATCACTCTGGAAATAAAGGAAGAAAAAGTGGAAGAACGATGTAAAGCTTGTGATAAAAGGATTTTTTCCAGAATCCAAATTTGAAGATATGAGCTTAATAGGAAGCAAGAAGTTAAGTAAATTTGAGAGAGTAGAAGATTTTTCGAGTAAGAGGGAGATCATATTTTTCTCCAATTGTCAAGACTTTGAAGATGCCTCATAATTTAATAAGGCCTTAAGTAATCATGTGGAAGAACTATGATATAATGTACTAAATAAGGGGCAGATAGAAAATATTATGTTAGCTTAAAAGGGAGATCATTGTAGAATATTTCTCAAATTAAGAGGGAGTTGGCCTTTGAATTTGACATAAAGGATCTTCACTTGACGCATTACTATTTTGTGTTGGAATTCTAGAAGACCCTAGTAAAATACTTCTTGGACAAGGAAAACATGTCATCAAGATCCTTCAGAAGTTTGGCATGATGGAGTGCAAGTCTATGGAAACTCTTATGGTGATGAACCTGAGAAAGTTGAGAGATTTTGAATCTAACCTAGTGGATACGTCCATGTACCGGAAGTTGATTGGTTCATTGATGTATTTGGTAAATACCAGTTGATATATTTTATTTGCAATAAATTGCTTGAGCCATTTCCAGATGGAACTAATACATGAGCATGGGATTTGCAACAAAGAATGTATTGAGATATTTGCATGGTAATTTTTACTCTTGTTTGAGATATGCTTTGAATGGTGAGATGTAGTTGTAGGGATATACAGACTCTGACTAGGCAGAGAGTGAAGATTATAGGAAGATTACATTTGGTATATGTTTTAGTTTGGGTTTTGTTAATTTTTCCATGGAATAAGAGAATATAGGTTTGGGTCTTACAATCTCTGACACAACCAACTCAAATTCCACAACAAGATTACTTTGCACATTGGAATAAACACCTATCAATGAATCAACTAGCGCACATGACAATTTCTAGATTTTTCTACCCTTCTTTGTTATATTAACAAACTATAATACAATAGTCTAGGGCTCCTGTGCCAAATATCATGGCCCTTTACAATCATATTGATAAAAGGAATACAACTATGGCTTGCTGTCAGTCCTTTGAAAACCAATCTACCCTGAACAAGACAACACTTAACCTACTTGTTGATGATGTCCACACACAACCCTTCCAATCCATGTGTCCTAAACACATATGGAGGGTCCTCTTTCCTTCCCATTTGCAACTCCTCAATCTACCCCTATCAGTGAACTATGGTCCTTTAGGTCACTAAACACATATCCAAACAATAATACCCATTATTTTCTCCTTATTCCATCAAGTCATCAACACATAATATCTTCGATTAGTTATCCATGACTGTGTTTGTGAACAGCTCTTTGGTTGCCCACTTGTGCCTTCCTTTGTTGCTACAATGATGACAAGTCTAGGGCATGGAGGTTTTCCACTCTCAGTGAAGATGACCTTCTCCAATAGTGAACTAGGGCCCCTTTATTCCTTCAAATAACAAAGCCTTGAGCTCATTACTTCTACCACTTATAGAAAACTTATGTTCCTTATTAAGTACTGAAATTAGGGAACATGGTTTCCACCTAAAATCCCTCCTCACTCTACTTGGACTGCCAACAATAGTCCCAAACTTGGATCTCCAATCCAGCACTGCATCTTGCACCACTGCATCCAACACTACATTCATCTCATTAACTAATCTAGGGCTACCAAAAATTCCCTCACCTAGGGCTTGTACATTTTTCATCACTCTTGTGATTTGATCCTCAAATCACATAGATTTAGTGCTTCCAAACACACTATTTCTCTTGATGTATGAGAATACTTCCAAACATCTTCAAATTTGTTTTTCAAACCCATGAACAGCCTTCCTCTGCCTTTACTATGCAACCCTTATTTTTTTTCCTTTTCTTCTCAATCTTCTGCCCAAACAAAGAAACATTATGCCTCTTTTTCTAGGGTATTGGCCCTCTTCAATCAGCACTGATCTAGGTTTCCATTTATATTGTATTTGGACTATCCTTTAAGGGCTTCGATATGCATAGGAAGAAGCCCTACTAGGGCTTACAAAATTATGTCAAAAATACTTTAGGATTGATCCCAAATCATATAATATTCTCCTTGGAGCTTAACCCTTTCCTAGTATTCTTTCCACATTCCCAAATATTTTGGCCTTAATACAAAAATTATGGGAAATTTATGGCCTACCTTTTACACCAAACTAGGCCACACAGGCCTCTCCATCTATTTCGATGAGATTTGAAGGTAATTATCCCTTCTGAATGCATTCAACTTAGGTATTTATGCCTCCTTTCTTTCACACCAATTTTGTGGCTCATCCTACAGTAGTTCGATCTAATATTTAGGCCTCTTTTCCCCTCCTCCATTGAAAATCTAATGGAACCATGCTATGGCATATACTTTGCATAGGAAGCCAAGCCTTTCGACCCTATTTTCTAGCCCGAAAAATCCCTTCGGCCTACCTTATTTAGCTCAATGAAACCCATAGGAGTATTGGTTTCCTTAGGCCTAAAGAAGACCTCCTTAAGTGCTAGAAAACCTCATACCAAACCCTCCTCTTTTTTTGCAGCTTCATGGGTCTCCTTCACCTGCCATCTTAAGAAGATATCTCTCTTGGATCATATCACAACCTCCCTTGTGTCCCTACTTGGCCTCCTTGGAGATACATCTCTAGTAGCCCTCCACAACCAAATGAGATCCTCTCATTCTATCTATCTAGCCTTTTCCTAAGGCCTCCCTAAAGAGATCCTCCTCTAGTCTTTTAGGAACCCTCTAGAGTTAGGGTTTTATTCCTCTTGTATAAATTCCTTGTAGATTCAAACTGTTAATTGTAATTTACTAAAAAAATAGACTTGAATCTACTCTACCAACTGCAGAAATAGTTAAACGATTGTGAAATCACTAAGCATACAAGAGAAAGAATTCAATCAACACACAATGATTTCTTGGGGAAAGCAACGGCTTAAAAACCCTCTTATATGTATATCGCATTATTCAGGAAAATATGAAAATATTACAATGCTTTGATCAATCCGGGGAAACCTCTACACCGTCACAATCTATCTCACTGCTTCCTAGACATGCCTTGACAAATACTTAACCAATTTTCTGCTTTCCCAAGTCCTTATTTCCTTGTGTTGTTTCCTTGGGAATTAGCCCCTATTAATTTTGGAAATTCCTCATCAATAAATATGTAATCCATCATAGGCATTCCTCTCACTGCATGCACCACCTGTACAATTTGGATGATTATACAATTGATATTACACTTCCCTTGAAATCCAATCTCAATTGGGTAACTTTAAGATCACACATGCATGATTTATTTATGGTTCATTTATCAATTAGTTGTTTGATCACAGAGTACACACCCCACTACTTGACCTCCCATTGGAACTATTTTAACTGAATTTAACTCATTTTTACTGAATTAATTAATTACAACTCAAAATAAACTCAACCTAGGTTCCTATAAAGTAGGAGACACTCTACATGACTCAAGTTATGCCCTCAACTTGAAACAATTGAACCAAATAAGTCAAACTAACTTAGTTAATTCGTACAAGTTGTCTTGTGATGTGGAATTATAATTTTCTCCTAATTTAATTCAACGGAAATTAAATTAGGATCTTTATTGGTGACATTTTCAAAACTCCCTCTCAACAAGAAAGGAATTCACATCTACCCAAATCTAGTACCTTTGGAATGTATTCCACGAAACACCTTTCCCTGTTTTTTCTGCTATAGCAACATCTACAAATGAGAATAATAAATAAAAATAATCATTGAATCAATTTTCAATTATGTTGGTGTTGACTCTGCTACTAAGCCTCCTGCTCTATTATCAACACTGCTCTACACTCCTCAGTATCTAATTGAAATTGATCCTCCTGCTACATAATGCTATGGGCCCTTGTAGCAAGGTAATGATCCATGAGAAAAAAAAACACCTCAATGGACCCTACCCAAATTTCTGCAACTCCAGGGACTATTGCTTCACATTGCCCCACCTCACACCTAGAGGTATGGTTGTGTGTGCTCCCTCTACCCACTTGGATCGAAATTTCCCCCTACTGGAGGTCTCTGCTTGAGTGGATGTCTCCACTCTTCCTCCTCTCTTCTTTTCCATTTGTGGTTTCCCCACAACTTGTTGAGGTTGCTTCTGAGGCTACATGTTGAGAGGTAATTCATGCTCCCTCTCAACTACCAAGTCTCTAAACTTTTCCTTGCTCCTCAAGTATTTTCATGCATCTTCTACCTCAAGTACATAAAGATTCTTGACTCACACACTGATCTGCTTCACCTGTCTCATGGTGATGTGTCTAAGTAAAACCTTCCCTTTGCTAAATATCACATCGTAGCCAGGGTCTTCCAATACCGTAATGGAAACCAGAGTCTTATTTAGACCTAGTACAAACATCACATTTGTGAGTCTAAGAGGGGAGCCATACTCCCTCTGAAAATTAATTGTATTGATACCATTCGCGCTATACCTCCCATCATCTCCAAACTCTAAGTTCTGCTTGAGGTCTTTCTCCTTCAATCAACTGAAGAGATATATATTCCCCATCATATGGAAGGAGGCACCAATGTCAAGATACCCCATGCTTCCCATTACTGATACCACATGATTCCCATTACTGTGCTTTCCATGCATGTAATGAGAGTGAAATCAAGCTCGAATTGTGAAGCTAGAGATTCACCTGTTGCTGCTACTGCAGGCTCCTTCTTGCTTGCCTTATTTTGTGGAAATTTAGTGGCATAGTGCCTGAATTCATGACAGGGAAAGCACTTGATGTTGGACAAGTCTTTATTCTTTCCCACCTCGCCTTGGGACTTCTTTCCCTTGGCTTTATTTCCTTTTTTTTACTAATGCAAAGTCCTCCTCCACTTCTTTGGATGTGTTCCCATCCCGGTTGTCCCACCTTATTTCTTCTGGCACCAAGTTGGACCACAAACCCTCCCACATTGGTAGCTTCTCCCTCCCATTTACTGAATCTTGGTAGCTATGTCAGCTCTTGGGAAGGCCTATAAGTGTTAGGTTGACCAGATCATCTTCATCAATTGTAATACCAACACTCCAAGCTCATCCTGACATTAGGTGAATCTGCTCAAGTACTATGGTATTATGTCACCCTTTTCCATCTTGATTTTATGAATCTTGTTCTTCAGTTCAACCTTCCTCTGGTCATTTTTTTCCTGAAACAATTCTATCAACCCTTTCCACATTGCATATGGATTCTCCTTCCTGTGCAGTTTTGAGACAATATAATCTCGAACTCCTTCCAGTATGATCCTCCTCGCTTTTTCAACACACTTATTCCACTCTGCTATATCCTGAGCATCCAATGTTGGATGTTTAGGAATGTTAGCATCTACGAATTCCTTCAACTTGTTATCTTCCAACACTACCTCGATATTGTCCTTCCAAGAAATATAATTTGAACTACCCTCAATGATCCAGGGTAAATTCGTGATACCCTTAACCAAGACCTTTTACTTCATCTGATAAATTAAAATTGCATTTAATTAAAGCGTTAATGAACATAAATGAACAATTGCATGATGTAAAGAAGAGGAACATAAAATGTCAAGATTAGCAATCATAAGAACACGTAGTTTGATAACGGAGTTCGTCGAGGAGGGACGACATCTCTGGGCCTCGATGTCAAGATGGTGTAGGCTGCTGCATTAAGTGTTGTAAAGAAGAAGATATACGTGGATGGTGTTTTATCTGTCGTACAAGGAAAATTCCCTCACGCAGGAGTGGCTAGATCTCTCTACGATATGTTCCACTACCGGAACTTTCATTCATAAAAAGGACTCTTATCAGTATGACAATAACTCACACATAATGACTATGAGTATCCTGCCAACGTGGCAAACAAGGGATCTCAAACAACATACATGTGACAATCCCAGTGTCCCGCCAACATGGAAACAAAGGGATCTCAAACATAATACAAATCCATGATAGAAAGTACACCTCACGTCAAAACAAAACAAGATCCCACATCAAACATCAGTAGGGATTTGTACAACACAATGCATCTTAGAGACAAAAATACAAAGAAGTACATGAAATCAACTCATCATATACCTCACACTGAATATGATTGAAAAATGATTTGTTCTGCTATTGGATCTGAAATCACCATCACAATCATGGCATCGAAAGGTGTGAAAACGACTATTCACTCACTGCATTCTAACGCCTGCAACTTCACTTCAAAAAGTGACCAAAAAATATAAAGATCACATGGAAAATCTGAATGTGCCATCAAATTCATGGCGTCAAATAGTGCAAAAAAGACATAAAGTTTGTCCCATTTCGACACTGTCAAATTTTGCCCTCCTGAAAGTTGGGCTCAATCAGGGTTCTACATGCCTCTGCCTCACGCTCATGGTTCCACCTGCAATTAATTAAAATATCTCTTGGACTCCATGCTCCATCCTCCGTTGGCCTGGGCATACTGGTGAGAATGAGGTTTATATTAAAAATTTTGTGGAGATTCCAATGAATCTGTTGGGTGCATTTGGTTGGAGATCCAAATTTGGAGGGAGGGGGTCGGGTGGTCAAACCTTGCCCCCTCCATAAAAAGGTAGAAAGTTGTTTTTAAAAACTGCACATTTTATTTTTGAATCTTGTTGCATTTTTTTCATGCAAGTTGGGAGGGGTCGGGCCCGCATTAGGCAGCCTGCCCCATAACCTCTGTTGGCCAATGTGTACACATAGTGTGTGGGTTGGGGCCGCAAGGTCACGTTCGTTGGCCCCACCCTTTTTAATATACATGGATGTTGTAATGTGTCGGGGCGGCGAGGTCATGGCCACCGACCCCAATTTAATTTAATTAAAAAAAATTATGCGGTTTAGGATCCGTAAGGTAGGGCGGGGTTTCATGGCCCGCCCTGCCTTTTTTTAATATATTTTTTCTTTATCCTTTACAACAAAACGTCAGTTTTGAAAAATCTGAAAAAGACCGAAGGAGTGAAATTATCCATCCCACAATTTCGCCCAAAATTCGTCTGGAGTTGGCTAGAATCTGGTGGGCGGGAAAAGTCAAATTTGTGCCTTCCTTAAGGCTACCCATTCACCAAGTCAACCCAAAACTTTGACTACTCCTAACTTTCATATACGGGCTCGGTTTGACAAACCGTTCACATTGTTGCGGTCAGGGTGACGAGCTCATCAACCTAAACCTGGTTTAAGATCATTCCAAACACTTTTATTTTTGAGCTTCCATGGGCCCACTTTGTCTTGTGTGTGTCTCTATAGCCACCTGGAACAATCCTCCCCACTGTGGAGCTTTTGTTTTTCCAAAAGAATTAACAAGAATTTGCAATTGTTATGTACTATCTCTGCACCATGATTGTCCTGAAAATTCACCCTTCCTTCTCCTTCACCTGCGTCCTTCGGAGCCATAAGTGATGAACTGAAACCTGCGCCTTCTGCAAACCTGTAGTACAATCCCCTACAAATTACATGCTCAAATTATGACCAACTATGACCCAAAACATTTCCCATACTTGCCATGAGTTTATAAGATGTACTCGATGATCAAGTTTACATCAAATGGAAATCACACCCCAGCTATCGTTACAAGACAAAAATAACGTCGTCACATTTTTGAAGTGATGGAAAACATATCATCACTTTTACATGAAATAAATGCATCACATGACTCACAAAACAAGGCCAAAATATCATGGTTGTTGAACAAGTGATGGAAAACACATCGTCACTTTTACAGTGTAGAATGCAACAAATGATTTACAAAAATAAGGCCATGACAAGCTAACATATCTACAAAAACCCCTCTTTAGCAAAGTGAATGGGCCATTCCCTTGTGGGGAATTCACTTATCGATCAGCTCTTTCGACTGCCTCATGTACGGGCGCTTTGTCTTTAAGGCGTTGCTCTGGATGGAGTCTCCAGCACGTGGCTCTTTGATGGCCACTTTGGTCGCAATGAGTGCAAAAGGTCTTTCTCCTCCAAACCTACTTAACCAACTTCCTTTTCTGCTGTGGAGAAGGATTTCCACGCCTCATCCTCCTTTGTGCTGCCATCCTTTTCCAACACTTAGAAAACACATGGTAATGTAAACCACAAAAATGACATGTGTTTCGATGCCATGACTTAAGACCATGGTTATCAACAGTCTTATAATCAAAATGCACTCTGGAATAATGAGATTCATCATACCTTCTCTAATGATATCTCATGCGATCATGATGATGGGAGCTTGCCTTAGCTCTGCAACATGCATTACCATCTAACGATGGCGAAGTGTCCCCATCATTCCTCTTCCCTAGAGATTTCATCAATATCTATTTTCCCAAGATGTAATTCGAACATCTTTCTTCAGTGTACCCCAAACCTACATAGTGAGGTCACTGCACAACCTCCAATGGTTGCGTTATGCCTTGGCCACGAATTCCAAGTCCTCCTCCTTTGTACCCCATCTTCCCGAGGAGTCTCATGCCAATTCCTATAATGGGTATCTCCACACTTCCAACCGAAATGATATCATGTGAAGAAGAAACTGAAGAGAAATCAAAATTGTTTACCTCATCTGTCGATTTTGACTCATAGGTGAAGAAGGCTTCTCTAAGCCTTCGTTGCACTTCGCTTCCTCCAAGGCACCTGTCGCAGCTTGTAGATGAAGCCGCATTCACTGGTTCTCCTCATTCTCTTCCTGTAAGATTGCCTTCATCATGATCTGCTTAAAGACGTCGCTTCCTCTATCGTGGCTTGCAACTGAAGCTAAAATCGATGTTTTTCCTCCTTCTCTTCCTGTAGGAGTGTCTTCAATTCATCGTTCTCTGTTGCTTGTTTTTCATAAGCCTAGTACAACATGTTTTCTTTCTCGGACACCCTGAGCATGGTCTCGTACATGTCCTTGACATTCTCAATGGCTCAACTTAGCAAAATTTCAACAGTTCACACCTGCAATCCAATCAGCAAGAAGACCTGCTCTAATACCACTTGATCCAGGGTAAATTCTTGATACCCTTAACCAAGACCTTTTACTTCAGTTGATAAATTAGAATTTCATTTAATTAAAGCGTTAATGAACATAAATGAACAATTTCATGTTGTAAAGAAGAGGAACATAACATGTCAAGATCAGCAATCATAAGAACATGTCTTTTGATAACGGAGTTCGTCCAGGAGGGACTACATCTCTGAGCCTTGGTGTCAAGATGGTGTAGTTCGTTGCATTAAGTGTTGTAAATAATAAGATGTACATGGATGGTGTTTTATTTGTTGTACAAGGAAAGTGCCCTTACACAGGAGTGGTTGGATCTCTCTACGAGATGTTCCACTACCGGAACTTTCATTCATAAAAAGGACTCCTATCAGTGTGACAATAACTCACACATAATGACTATGAGTATCCCACCAACGTGGAAAACAAGGGATCTAAAACAACATACATGTGACAATGAGTATCCCGCCAACATGGCAACAAAGGGATCTCAAACATAGTACAAATACATGATAGAAAGTACACCTCACGTCAAAACAAAATAAGATCCCACGACAAACATCAACAGAGATCTGTACAGCACAATGCATCTCAGAGACAAAAAGACAAAGAAGTACATGAAATCAACTAATCATATACTTCACACTGAAGATGACTGAAGAATGAGTTGTTTTGCTGCTGGATCTGAAATCACCATCACAATCGTGGCGTCGAAAGGTGTGAAATCGACTGCTCACTCGATGAATGCTGGCACCTACAACTTCACTTCAAAAAGTGACCGAAAAATATAAAGCTCAGATGGAAAATATGAATGTGCCATCAGCTTCGTGGCGTCGAATAGTGCAAAAAAGGCATAAAGTTTGTCCCATTTGGACACTATCAAAATTTCGCCCTCCTGAAAGTTGGGCTCAATCAGGGTTATGCCTACCTCTGCTCCACTTTCATGGTTCCACCTGCAATTAATTAAAAATTCTCTCGGACTCTGTGCTCCATCCTCTGCTAGCCTGGGTGTACTGGTGAGAATGAGGTTTATATTAAAAATCTGGCGGAGATTCCAATGAATCTGTTGGGCGCATTTGGTTGGAGATCCAAATTTGGAGGGAGGGGTTGGGTGGTCAAACCCCGCCCCCTCCATAACAAGGCGGAAAGTTGTTTTTAAAAACTGTGCATTTTATTTTTAAATCCTGTCGCATTTTTTTTAATGCAATTTGGGAGGGGTCGGGCCTGGCCCATAACCTCCGTCGTCCAACGTGTACACATAGCGTGTAGAAATTTGAATAACTGATATATTATTCACCGAGATTCTCCTAATCACACACTATTTTAACTTCATTCACAATACAGAATCTCTTCTACCATTGATCATTAATTGTGGAAATAAAAACAATCGCATGCGCACATTAAAACCATAAACAATCACACATATGAACACAGTATTTCATGGGAAAGCTTAAAGCTGAAAACCCCCAACTATCTGTATATTATATGTCATAGATATCATGTAACAATCATCATACAAAGCTCCTCACAAGCTCTCAGTACTATCTCCAATTGCTAAACACTAATCAAGCTAGATCTACCAAAACACATGCTCCAGTCTCTGCCACCTGATAGCCTACCTCTACTGCGCAATCAATGCTGAAGAATGGCTCATAAATAAATTCGAACCACCTGGCTTGTACTGCGCAATCCTCATTGGCATCTCCAATCACTGGTTGTTGCAAATCATGCAACAGTATAGTCACAACTGATAGTCACATTTCTCTTTCACCTATCTCTTCACTGGTCTCCACTGAAACTGTCCATGCACTGAAGTTAACTGATGTATTCTTTAGTTGATTAATGAGTTTATAATTAGTGAATTAATTAATAATTAATTCACACCACTCTCACTAGTGTATCAATCAGTTAGACTAGATACAACTAGCTCAATTATGTTTAGATTAATTAAACTGAACACAACTCCATTAACTTCCTCAATCAACTCCACCAAACTCTCTCACATGAGTTCTAACTGAAGTATCCATGCAATAGCTTCACTTAACCCTTAGGAATAGCGTAATTCCTTCTGCCAGCTCTTGTGCCACATATGTGCACTTAACTGAAGTGCTCCAAGAGAATAAGATAATTTTTATATTCCAAATATTATTAAGAGCTAATAATATTCGACATATCTATTTTTAGACTGGCAATCTAAAAATAGATTCTGCCCAATATGTCTAAAAATAGAAGTCCATCTATTTTTCCAACTTGAACAACCATCCACAAATAGCATCCTGCAACTCATAGAATATGATCCATATGTCTAAAAATAGGCATAGTCTAAAAATAGACTTTGCGCCAAAAATAGCCTGCAGGCCCACTTAGTGAAGGCGACTTCTTTCCACTAAGCTCATCATCTTGTTACAATCTCAACATAGCGTGTGGATTTGGGTCACGAGGTCACGACCGTTGTCCCCACCCTTTTTAATATACATGGATGTCGTAATGTGTGGGGGCGGCGGGGTCATGGTCGCCAACCCCCCTTTACTTTAATTAAAATTTTGTTATGCGGTTTAGGATCCGTAAGGTAGGATGGGGGTCATGGCCCGCCCTGCCTTTTTTTTAATATATTTTTTCTTTATCCTTTACAACAACTCGTTGGTTTTGAAAATTCTAGAAAAAGACCAAAGGAGTAAAACTATCCATCCCACAATTTTTCCCAGAATCTGGCCAGAGTTGGTCGAAATCTGGTGGCCATGAAAAGTCGAATTTGTACCTTCCTTAAGGTTGTCAAGTGAACAAGTCAACCCAAAACTGTGGCTACTCCTAACTTTCGCATACAGGCTCGGTTTGACAAACCATTCACACCATTGCGACCAGGGCGAGGAGCACTTCAACCTGAACCTAGTTTGAGATAATTCCAAACACTTTTACTTTTTAGCTTCCATAAGCCCACTTTGTCCTGTGTGTGTCTCTGGAGCCACCTGGATCACTCAAGGGAATATTCGAGTATCAATCTGTATTAAGCCATTATGTTAGCTCTGAATATTTTATTCTGCAAATTCAATGATGCAAAGACAACTTCGTATTCATCTCTTCTATAGTGATTTTAGCTATGATACCATGTAGAAATTCCTTGTAGATTCCAACTGTTAATTGTAATTAACTAAAATAATAGACTTGAATCTACTCTACCAACTGTGGAAACAACTAAGGATCGCGGAATCATGAAGCATACAAGAGAAAGAATTCAATCAACACATTACAGAATGATTTCCTGGGGAAATCCATAGCTAAAAATCTACCCTATTTGTATATTTTTGTTGGACACCTAATCCTCTATGGGTAGGTGTGGAAGTCGAATGGAAAAAAGGAGTCCAAGTTACCTTGGAATGTGGAATCCAAGGGTCACACCAATGTGATATAAATGTACATCTATGGTGAATAATAAAATAACTCACGCTTATCCTATCTGTTTATGTGTGCTTACTTTCTCCTTATGTGTGTTTACCATGCGTGTGTTTAACATGGTATTAGAGCCCAGGTCAATTAGGCATGTCATTTTAACGTTTTGTCAGCTCCATTTTTAGCTATTCTGCCTATTTTTGCAGAACTGACACCTTTGCACCTTGAATGAGTTTGAATTCATTTACATTATTTCCTGTTGGTGCGCTTGAATGCGTTTGAATGCATTTATCTGAATGTGTGTTTGATAATGCCTCTTTTTCATGCACAATCTATTTGTACTGGATGATTTTTCTCTCAACATTTCTTTGCATATTCCAAATAAGGCCGATTGGAAGTCCATTATGAAACTGTAACCTGATAGTCATTCCAATCTATGATACCACAAGAGTCTTGGTGCATTATGCTTGTTCTTCTGTCACTATGCAAACTTTTAATTAGTGTTTTCATAGCCGATAGAAATATGTACTCTATACCTAAATCTTATGTAGTTACTAAGTGCACAATATCAGTCTGGACTCAGGTCAGAAACGCTTCTATCATAAATAAATCTTGTAACAACTGACTAGAATGAATGAACAGTGCAAACCTAACGCTCCCTAAACCATATGTTTTTCTCTGTCGTGTACATTGTTTAACTGGATATGTGTTTGAGCCATGGTACTGCAAGTGCTGCTCAAATTGAACGCCAAACATCTTGCGATTCAAGAATGAAATTTCTTGTATATAGGAATTATTTCAGGCTCTCTACAACGCACTTTGTAGCGATTTGGCACTCAAGATCGTTTAGCTTGACAAAAATAATGTGTAGGACGCTTTTCTCGATGTTGTAAGTATATTCCACCATTGAAGCATCTTTATGCATTGAGCAAGTTGTGATTCATTCGCGTTGAATTGATTTATCATAGTTGTGGGACCCGAGTTGAATCACTCTAGGAACAATTCAAGTACCCAGAGCCATGACTTATTTAAGTGTTGGATGAGATACCCATTCCACCTTGGGCTGCATACAGGTTGTATTGGTTGTGGAACCGAGGATAAGGGTCGTGAAGTACACTCATTAGCTTAACCAAGTTGAACAACTAAATTCTGGGCTGTGTATTGTTTAGAGGAGAGAGTGTATGGTATCATAGTTTGATTGTTGTGTAGTGAACTATATAGTTGTAGTGTGTTCAAGCTTTGAAGTTGAATGCATGCAGGTATAGTGTAGTGGTTCCATAGCTTGGAACCAGTTGGATCTACATTGAAAGGGTCATTCTATCCACACACTGCCACTATATTGCAATTCTCACCTGTTTTACGGTGTATCTTGTGTGTTAACTTCTTTTTGAAGTTGGCCTCCACATTGCTTCCCACGGTACCTCTTGGCATATCCACCTTTCGACTTCGACTTGCATAAACAGTCGACCTGTGGACTTCACTACTCCCTCGACCTGTGGTCTCCACCGGTGGTTCTATAAGGAGGGCATACACAAACCCCATCCATCCACACATCTCAGCCTCACACCGTGGCTTGGCTTCCCACACATCCTCGACACTCCAAATTCCGGTGGGGTGATATTCTTCCTAGAGGCAGCTTTCTCCGTCGTGGCTCCCCTTGATATTCTTCCTGGAGGCGGTTTTCTCCATCGTGGCTCCCTCTTCCCAGAGGACGAGCGCGCGTTTCTTTCCTCTGCAATGAGAATCGCATCTAATTGATTAAATTTCAAAGGGTGGGGGTTCGAATTCAACGGACAGACCGTTGATAAATGGGAAGATACTCTTTCCTTTGAGTTCTCTGATTTTGATCAGTTTCTGAAGGCTTTGGCATATTTGATCCTTTTTTTTACTGCTTCAAGTGCACCCAGTTCTAAAATCATAGATTTTGTGGCTATTACATTACAACCTCAGAGACCGTAGAGGAAGAGCCTCTCTAAAAAAAAACAGAAATTTGAGCATCGAGTTTTGCCTGCGGTTGAAGGCATGCGCAGGGATTTTTCGTGGATCATGCGGTGAACTCTGCATTACTCAAGCCAAACAAGTGTTGTAATAACCCTTCATGGTGTGGGCCCTTTGGATTGGTTAAACCATTTCATGGAAATCATGATTTGCAGCATACTCATCTTTATTCAACGATCTTCACTGTACCTCTGTTAGTTAATTCCCTACTGTGAATCCAACTTGTGAAGTTGTCTTGAGAAATGCATTGAATCTGTCTTGGTTTGAACATTGGCCTGAAGTATGGATTGTATCTACGTTAAAATTGGTTGAACGATATAAGCCTTGGTTGGAACTTGGAAGTCAATGAGTTTACTGAAATACTATGTTCAATGGTCTATGCATGATAGTTTGGTGGGAATAATGTGTTTGGCTTCTTATCTGTGCAGCCTAGAGGACACAAGGAACATTACCTGCAATTTCATTCATAGATGGTTTCAGTCTTGCATTAATTGGGATAAAACCAGCGCTAAAAGAGAACTATTTGTACGCAGAAAATAAAGTTGTGATTCTTTAATCATTTGTATAGCCGCCTTAAGAACTATTGTATACTTATTGTTGATTAGGTGCACTTGTTATGGCTCAAATTGATAAAGTATTAGAGTTATTGAGAAATATGATTGTGTCTACTACTAAAAGCACAATGATAATCAGCAAAAACACTCTTTATGATGTTAAAACCTGCCTACAAAATGCACAAGAAAACATTGATTTTTTACAGCTTGAATCTCAACTATACCAAGAAGAATTACAGCAGCGAAGTTATTATTCTGAACCTGTTTTTGTTCAGAAAATTGAGACAAATTCCCATCAGCAACAAGAAACTGTTCAGATTATTGAACCCAGCACAAGAGAAGATTTTCACGTAGAAGCAAACATCGAGCCTGCACTTCCCAAGCCCATCATCAGACCTTAGGAAGAGCTTGTCCACAACGAACAAAGAACAGGTCTTGGATATGACAAGTAGTTGTCCTTTCACATTCGAAACTACTCCAAGCCCATCAAATTTCAGAGTGTCAGATTTCTTCATGGAAATTCACCTTCAATTGTTCCAGATTCTTCTCCTCTTCCACGGTAGCAACAACAAATTGTGAAATGCCAACACTGTGATCGAGTTGGCCATATGAAAGATCATTGTTTCGATCTTCACCCATGCAAGCATTGTGGTCGTCACACCCATTCTTCACACAGATGCTTTAGAAACAAGCTTCCTACAAAAACAAAGATTCATCCTAGATGGATCTCTTCTTGGCAATGGGCATCAACAACCAAGAAGATGTTTAAGTCATGTGTCAGAACTTGTTCTAGAATATTGAACAATCTTGCAGTTGAGTTTTCGCCATCATCTCACCTTGTACCTGATATGGGGGGAAATGGTGGTCATATACAAGCTTCGAAGCCACATCAAGCGAGCCTAAGCCACAATCTCTCATTCCAGATTCAGAGTTGTAGTCAGAGACACAACAGTTCAAGCGAGCCTGAGCCACAACTTGTCATTCCAGATTCATAGTTGTAGCCAGAGACACGGATGCTCATGAGCATTCCTTTGGTTGGTGTATAGCCTTAAACCATTTATGCGAGGTTGATATTCTTCCTCTTCAAAGAATTCAGAGCACCTCCTCTAGCAGGAGACTTCAGCTTCTTTCCAGCTTTGGTAGAGTTCCGATAAATGCATTAATCATTCCAGTGTTGGTGGTCATCCTTAAACTGTCACAGGTTGTAGACCTCCCTTCTTCTAGGTTGAAGGTCTACCTCTTCAAATATGAGGGACACTTCCTCTAACATAAGCCCTCAGCTTCTTGCCAGATTTGGAAGAGTTTCGGGAACTACACTAAGCATTCCAGTGTTGGTGGTCACCCTTAAACCACCTCCTTATGCCAACATTTCAGAGATTTGATTCAACCTAAGTGCTACCATGCATACTTTGCAGATTTGTATTACAACTCTCTTCTTAGACTCACACATACCCCTTCGAATTAAGGGGGGGGATTTTTGACACCTAATCCTCTATGGGTAGGTGTGGAAGCTTAATGGACAAAAGGAGTCCAAGTGACCTTGGAATGTGGAATCCAAGGGTCACACCAATGTAATATAAATGTACATCTATGGTGAATAATAAGATAACTCACACTTATCTGTTTATGTGTGTTTACTTTCTCCTTATGTGTGTTTACCATGCGTGTGTTTAACAATTGCATTAGTCAAAAAAAATGAGAATATTACATTGCTTTTCTCAAGCCCGAGCAACCTCTACATGATCACAATATATCTCACGGGTTCCTAGACAAGCGTTGGCCAATACCTAACCAATGTTCTTCTTGCCCAAGTCCCTATTTCCTTGCGTTGTTTCCTTGGGAATTAGCCCCTATTAATTACGGAAATTCTTCATCCATAACTGCGCAATCCATTATAGGCCTTCCTCTGACTACATGCACCCCCTGTACAATTTGGATGATTATACAACTGATAGTACACTACCCTTGAACTCCAATCTCAAGTGGGTAACTAGTAGATCACACATGCATGAGTTATTTGTGGTTGATTTATCAGTTAACTAGTTGATCAAAGAGTACAAACCCCACTAGTTCCTCCAACAGTTGGAACTAGTTTCACTGACTTTAACTCAATTTTACCGAATTAATTAATTACAAGTCAAAATAAACTCAACCTAGGCTGCTATAATGTAGGAGACACTCTACATGACTCAAGTTAGGCCTACAACTCTAATTAACTTAACCAACTAAGTCAAAGTAACTTAGTTAACTCATACAAGTTGTCTTGTGATGTGGAATTACAGTTTTATCCTAATTTAATTCAAGAGAAAATTAAATTAGTATCTTTCTCGGTGCCATTTTCAACACCTCTAGGATTAGAAAGTAATTATTTTCTCTTTTAATTTTATTTTAGATATTAAACCCCAACTTGGGTCTAAAACCCCTTCACTTTGTTTCTTTTCCCACAAACTTATTTTGTGACCCAAATCCTCAAACCTCGATCTAGGCTTGTGGAGTACCTCCCAAGTTACACAACTCAACAGGTTCTACTGTGATATCCTAGATGAGCATGAAGCATACCTCTGTCACACTCAGTATTTCAAAAGAATAGTACATTGCAGCTTGTTTGGCATGTTGTGAGGGAGTATGGCTTCAGAAGCTACTCTCTATATTGTTCAACCAGATGTTGGAACTGATTTTGTTGTTCTGCAATAATAAAATTTGTGTGAAGATGATAGAAAATAAAATGTTTTGTGATAAGACAAATCATATTGAGATCAAGTACCACTACCTTCGTGACATGGCACAAAAGGGAGCGGTGAGGCTTCATTATATCTCCATTGATCAGTAGATGGATGGCATTCTCACAAAGCCTCTATCTTGGGCGAAGTTTGTATACTTTAGAGACAATCTTGGACTAGTGGAGAGCTCCTCTACCAATGAAAGGCCGCATTAATGTGACAACAACAAGGGTATGGCTCGGAGTATTGGTAACAATAGGAGCATGACCCAAAATATTGATGGATGGAAAATAAGGGTATGGATCAAATTTTTCATGACAACATGAGCATGATCCAGACTATTGGTGGAAGGAAATGGGCATGGCTCAGACTATTGGTGACAACAGGAGCAAGACCCAAACTATTAATGAATGGACAATAGGGATATGGCTTGAACTGTTGGTGAAAAAAAGAGCATGAATCGGACTATTGATGGATGGAAAACACAGGTATGGCTCAAACTATTGGAAACAACAGGGGCATGACCCAGAATGTTGATGTATGGAAAATAGGGGTATGGCACATACTGTTGGTGACAACAGGAGCATGACCCTGATTGTTGATGGATGGAAAATAGGGGTATGGCTCTGATTGTTCGTGACAACATGAGCATGACCCAAACTGTTTGTATAAAATCCACGTAGATTCAAACTGTTAATTGTAATATGCTAAAACAATAGATTTTAATCTACTCTACTAATTGTGGAAACCAATTACGTTCACGAAATCACAAAGCATGCAAGAAAAAGAATTCAATCAATAGATTACACAACGATTTCCTAGGCCCGAAAGCCGCGGCTAAAAACCCCACTATATGTATACTGCATTAGTCAGAAAATATGAGAATATTACAATGCTTTTCTCATGCCCGAGAAACCTCTGCAGTATCTCTATCTGTCTCATAGCTTCCTAGTCTGACTTTGGCCAGCACTTATCCAATTTCCTAGCCTTCCAAGATCCTACTTCCTTTCATTGTTTAATGAGGAATTAGGCCCCTATTTAATAGGAATTTTCCTCCATTGGATTGCGTAGTTACTTTAGGCTCTTCCTCTGACTGCATGCACCACCTGTACAATTTGGATGATTATACAACTGATAGTACACTGCCCTTGAACTCCAATCTCAACTGGGTCTTCCTCTAATCTGACATGCATGATTTATTTATGGTTGATTTATTAGTTATCTGATTGATCACTGCATGTGGTTCAAGTTCAAGTTCTACACTTTGACCTCTCACTAGTTCCTACATCAGTTGGAACTAGTTAAACTTACTTTAACTTAGATAAACTGATTTAATTAATTGAAACTCAAAATAAACTCAACCAGGGCTCCTAAAAAGTAGGAACCACTCTACATGACTCAAGTTAGGCCCTCAACTCTGCTAATTTTTCAATATTTTTCTATGTTGTATCAATTAATTTATCCCAAATAACTTTTCATTAATAGTGCATCTAAATATAAGAAATGTAAATAACCATAAACGGAACTGAAGATAGCACAATGCATGCAGTGATAAAGAATACAACATCACAACCATAAGATATAGTAGATTGGTCTAAGACCAGGGAAAAACCCCACTGTGGGGGAAACCCTTTCAAATCTTCTTCTTCAATAGATTGTCATAAAAAAATTTCAATAGGGAGTACAATGAGCCCAATACATATATGCAGCGGAAATAAACAGATCATATTTATAGATCTGCAAATCTACAATACCAAAAGCACGAATCCAAAGTATCACCAAAACCAAGTGATCTCAGCTACTCAATTCTAGATTTAGATCCAGAATGATGTCAATGATTATTCTAAAGCAACTGCGAATGCATGAAGGATGAATGACGGTGTTGCGCAAGCAACTAACTGTGAACCAAATCATATATGCCTAGCAAATCTCTTAACCATGGCCTTAAGACTGTCTACCCACATTTGAAGCACCCATAACCGCGACCTAAGCGTTTTATGCCTGTGGCTAAGGGTATGATCAACCATGCCCTGAAGACTGACTACATGTAACTTTACCAGCTCGATTGCGGCCTTAACACGACCTGCCCGCAGTTATGGCTAAGCTCAACCACTACGTGTCTGTGGCCTCCCGCGATTATGGCCCAGAACACCCAGATTAGATGTGAAACCCTACCTATGATCTCGATCCCTTTATGCGAGCTCCTATTGACGTACATGTGCGAGTCAAAACAGAAAATATGAACCAAAAGCAAAAATAGCATGAAGATGATCTCATGAGCGAATGTGTGCAAATGAACTTGGGGTCGCTTCTATTTATAACTTTGTGAAGGACTGATTGGGGCTTTGACCGAATCCACATGCGGTTAAGCCGACCCGTAAAATAATAAAATAATTCATAACTTAACTTATGCTTAACCGATTGGGGTGATATATGGGTCGATTTTGGTCCTCTCAAAAAGAGGAATATAATGCAAACATAATCTTAACCATCCAAGTTATCTAATGTGGAAATTGACTATAGTTGCTAAACATTAACAAACTTGAATTAACTGAACCAACTAAATCAAATTAACTCAATTAACTCATACAAGTTGTCTTGTGATGTGGAATTACAACTTTCTCCTAATTTAATTCAAGGGAAAATTAAATTAAGAATTTCTTGTTGCATTTTTCAACACTCCCTTTCAACAAGAAAGAGATTCACATCTACCCTGATCCAACACCTTTGGAATGTATTCCATGCAACACCTCTCATTGTTGTTGTTGTTGCTACTGCAACATCTGCAGCTGAAAATAATCACTTAATTAATTTGCAATTGTTTACTAGGAAAAATGTGTTGTTGTTGACTTTGCTACTAAGCCACATGCACTACAGTCAACACTTCTCTGCACCCCTCAGTATCTAACTAAAAATGATCCTCCTGCTATTGAATAATGTGGGCCCTTGTAGTAAGGTAATGATCCATGAGACAAAAACACCTCAATGTACATTGTCCAAATTTTTGCACTTCTGGGACCATTGCTTCACATCGCACCACCTTGCACTTGGAGGTATGGTTGCATGCATGGATAAATCTGATCTACTCATATTGTTCCTACTATTGCTCTGTTGTTGCTTCCGCACTACTGTTGCTACTGCTTTGTTGTTTCTTCCGCACTACTGCTGCAAATATTGCAATAATGAGTCTGATCTCCCCATATCCTGAAGTACTAGCTTCCATAAGGATGCTCCCTCTGAAACTAGACTCCCTCTGAGTTTCAATATCCCTGTGGGAAATCTCTTTGCCCCTCATTCTTCCAATATAAATGATCAAAACTCCTTTTTGTGTCACTAAAAATTGGCTCACTGATCTTCCCACTAGAAAATTTCTTGCTCCATTAAGAATTTTGCACATAGGGTCTTTTAGATCTGCCCTAAATTGGGGCTCCATCAAATATGCCTCCTAACAGCTCATTCGTTATTAAATGATCATTGTACATAAGGACTTCAATGATTGGTTCTAATATGAATCTTGTTCTTCTATAGTGATTAAAGCTCTAATGCCATGTAGAAATTCCCTGTAGATTCAAATTGCTAATTGTAATTTACTAAAACAATAGACTTGAATCTACGTTACTCATATGTGAAAGGTTATTCACAATTTAGAAGCAATATAAAAAACATGCGACATGAATCAATTAACACACATAACATGAGGATATATCTAGGGAAATCCATTGCTCAAAACCCCTTCCTATTTGTTTTGCATTAATCATAAAATAGAGAAGAAATACAATGTTTGTTCAAGTCTGAACAAATTTTTGCACAAGTATAATCTATCTCATTGTCTCACAAGTAGACTGATAGCGGGAATAACCACACAATCCTAGTTTTCTCAACTTTTTAACAAAGTTGTGTGCACAATGGCATTCAAAATTTCATGCCCAATCATCTTCCCAATCCAGGCAATCTCACAAACTCCCTTTATTCTAGGCTGGCAATTTCAACACTTAAATATGAGAGTGTTAATATCTCAAATCTCCGAGATTTGAGATATTAATTCCAAGCCCTTATGTTATGCGCTCAACTCCTCTACGCTTCTAAAGTTCATCCAATTCATAGTCCCCATATTTTCATAGGGCGCTGACTTCACAATCGTAATTATATGGCCTACACCCTTAATTCGCGACATAATACTTTGGGTTATTAAAACCATAGTAATTGACCATCCATCTTCCGCGCATATATCACATCACATGCCCCCTTTCGCATATTCAAAATCCTCTATCAACCTCGCAACCCTTAGTTTAAAAGGTCCCAATCAATATAATTTAGAACTGGGGCCCAACGCTAACGACCTTCCCCATCTGACGGCAGAGAGCACGTCGCGCGGCTTCAAATGATCCGACGGATATCGCACGGGCTAACTGCACGAACAATAATGCGCGATGACGCGCAATGAGAGTGGTTTTGCAGATTCGTTCAAGGACACGTGTCAGCTTCTCTATGGAATCGCTCTGATTTCTCAAATACCCCTTATCCCGCAAAGGCGGTGCGATCAAACTACCGGTTTCCCTCTAAACCGCGTTCACTATTCATACTTCCCGATTCCGGTTCTTTCCACGCTCTAGGTTCCATTTAACTCCATCAACGCTCTATTCGGGACTTTGCAAGGTTAAATGCTCCTTACAACCAACTCAACTTTCGCCCTCCCATTGAAGACTCGCCTCGATACACAGCTTCACTTATTAGGTGAAAATCTCTGGCGCTTCAACTAGATGCTATGGTTTTGAAAGCGTCGATTCCTTTCAAATTGATGCTTCGGCTTATATATCAGTTCTCCTCACGGTACTCGAGATACCCCTCAGATATTCAACCAAATAATTCCACGATTGCAAATATCAAACTAAGCCAGTTCTTCATTACAAGAAGGTCTCTACCTAGAATTCGAATCCCACCACCATGATTCCTCAACAAGTTTTCACTTTTAACTTCATACGCAGAGATTCATACTATACATAATTACAGAGAATAATCAACAAACGCACAAACACGCAAGGTATTCCCCACATAGAGTTTAAACAACAAATGCACAGTTACACTGAGATAATTTCCTCATACGATTCGACCAAGAAGACATAAAGTCACACATGGAACTTAGGAACAATTCTCCGTAAATAGATATATATATATATATATATACATACAGGTGATCAATCTCAAAATCAATCACTTAAAATTTCATGACAGGCCAGATATTCAGTTCAGTGGCCATTATCCTCCTACTCTGTTGCTGAAGAAGTTCTCTAACTCTAACTCCCCTCTACCTATCTAAACTCTTCAGGATTACATTTATACCACAAGGGTGGCCTGAATCGATTCAGGTCTCCAAACAGCTCAACAACTCTTAACCTTCCAATTCCTGAATTTAGACTCAATAATTGAACGGACCCTAAATTGACTCATACCTTTCGCTATCTATTCATATTCCTAACATAACCAATTCTCTCATGTTCTCAATGACTCGAGAACAGTTACAATTTCTTACAAATTTTATACAAAATACTTAATAATTACATGAGGAAGTAAAAACATGAGACCCCCTAAGTCTACTTATGTACAAGGTATTTGATTGTGCCTAATGCCCCTGCATCAGACTCCCAAGGTTCAAATTGTTCATGATCTTCTAATCATGTGTCTTTGATCTCTGCCTCCAAGATCCCATACTTGGTTTTGCTGTTGTCCATCAGTTGCATCATTCTTCAACTGATCTTCTCAGGCTTCCGGACTTTGTTTTGTAAGTCACTTCCAGCTATACTTTCACAATCCTCTTTTGTCTTTCTTTTGTTGAAACTCTCATGCTTTCCTGCTGATGTCTGCTGCACCTGAGTCACAATCACCATCAGTCTTCTGATGTACTCAATCTCCATGTCCGGCTTATCCTCTAGCTGGAAATTATCTTGTCCTCTACTTCTGCTTTCAATCTTTGTCGCTGCCAATATTGTTGTTCTTGCAGTCTCACATGCTATTAACATGTTTACTACTTCTATAGGTGTCATCCCCCATGTTGCATCTGCTACCACCATGGGTGTTGCTGCTGCGAATGTTGCCTCCGCGCAAACATCCTGAATATCCTTTAGGATATTTCCCTCTGCAACACTTTTCTTTTGTTCACCATCTGCAAATTCATTCTCAGAAAAAAATTCACTAATTAAATTCCTACCAGCAGTGACATACTTCTCCAGGATACTAGTAAACAGAATATGATTCTGCAAGCTAGTATCTACTCCTCTCTTCTTCACAGCTTCAGGCATCCTTACTCCAGGGTCTGCAATCCCTTTCTCTTCTTCAAATGCTCCCAGCAAACAACTCAGCCATTTCTCCTGTGTTTGTTTTACATCTTCAGCATGCTGTAATTTAAACTCAGCATTTCCTTCTTCTTTGTGGGAAATCTTCAGCAATTGCCTCTCATCTCCTTGATTGACTTCAGCAATCAAACCAAGTTCTCTAGCCATTGTATCTTCATCTTCTGTCAGCATGGAATGTTGATTCTTCCTCGCTTCAGCAACTTTTAAAATCTGCCCTCCAGTCTGCTCTTGGCCCATCAGTCTAGCCAATTCTTCTCTGTCAATGACAATGACAGATCCCTGCATATGAGACATGGTTGTCTCATCTTCCTTCAACAACAGTTTTTCTTCTCTCAAGAAAATTTCAAAGGATGAATTGTCTTCTGCATCACCTGTACACATAAACAAACTGTCAGTGTTAAAACCATGAGACCCAATGGTCTCAATTGATGACCTGGTCACCAATTCTTCTCCCAGCAATTCTAAGTCTGGTTCAAGGCTCAGAAATTCTTCATCATATTTTTCTTCAGTTGTCAGAGCCATCTCTACTGCTCCAATCACCATGTCCAAATGATGATCCCTCACTATGTTTCCAGCCAACACAGTTTCCTTCTTATTCATCTCTCTGACAACTTCCACATGTTTTTCTTCTTCTTTCTATGCATGATTAACACATGAATCATCAGAAGTAAAGTTCCAATGCTTCAATGTCTCCTTCTTCTCTGACAACACATCAGTATGTTGTGCAGAACTCCTTTCCAAACCTTCTGTCAGCACCTCAGCATGTTGATCTGCATCCTTCATGAGACTGTCAGCTAGTCTCACTTTTCTTCCATCATCCGCTCCATGAACTCCATCCATGAAGATCTTCCTGCCTTGCTTCCCCAGCAACTCATCCAGTGCATAGGTCCTCTGCTTTTCCAACTCTCTTCTTTGAAAATCTAACATCCTGTACAATTCAACAACTTCAATAGGAGTAGATTTCGGGAACCTTACACAACCTTTTATGCCTCTGCTTATTCTTGACCAACCCTATGTTGGCCCTTCTCTCTCAGCTTCAACATTCTGCTAGATATCTTCATTTGACCCTTCTGTCTTCATCTCTCCCTGAGATCTCACTATCTCAGCATTGATCTGAACATATTTCAGATTCAATGTCTTCTTCTCACCAACAAACTCTGAAGCTTTTTCATCTTCCAGTGGTGTACCTGCAAACACACACAAATTTTTAGTTTTCAAATCACAAGACTTTTCAGTCTTGGCTGCTCCCTCAAACAATTCTTCTTGAACAGGTCTGCACATGGAATCTTCATTTTCCATTCTTGCCTCAAGAACTCTGGGTTCTTCTTCCTTTGTGGAGTCTTTCATCACTTCACATTTGTCAGACTCAAGAACACAAGCCCTCACATGATCTGGACTTGTCCAATAACTCAGGAATTCCTCAATGACTTCCTCTTCAGCAAGACAAGCTTCTTGCTGCCTCAAGTCTTCACTATGTCTCACAAGATCTCCTGCAGGTCTCCACTCTTCTTCTGTGCTCTGTTCTGCGTCACAAGCAGAAATTTCTTCTTTCAACTCAGATGCTCTGAGTTCTTCTCTCAACAAGGAAATCTTCTTATGCCTCAACCTCAACTGTAATGGTTGCCATTTCACATTCTTCCTCATGAGCCAACCAACTCTCTGGCTTTCTTCTATCCTCAGTTTCAATCTGTTGAACTCTTCCCTGATCTCAGCAAATTCTTTCCAATATTCTTCATATGTGAGTCTCTTCCTCATGCCAACTGCTTTGGCATCTTCCATCACTATTCTGTTGTGGCTTCTCTCAGAACCTCTGCAATCTCTGCAGTCTCTGCTATGGCTCTCAGTAGCCATTTTCTTCTCTAGGAGTTCTTCACTCACAAGCTGCACTAAGCCTCTGCAACAGAAAGCTCTCTCGCTGCAACTTACCTCACCAAGCTTCTCTCCTGAGCTCCAGCTTTTGGCAAGTATTGGTCCCCTCTCTCTGGAACCTTCTGAGCACTCTCTTCTGCTCACTAGGCTTCACTCTGCAACTTTCTCAAGAACACCTCTTTTCTTCTGTCATCCAACCTCTGTTGGGAATCTTCCAAGTTTTGCCACACTTTCCTTCTTTACTCAGATTCCCTTTCTAGACTCTCCTATCACTTCTCTCAAATCTATGATCTACTTTTGCTAAGATGTCTTCAATTTTCTGCACTCTGACTTCTGCAAAAAATCCTTCAACCAGAGTTAAACACTGCTCATCTTCTCTTAAGAACACTGCAATTGTCCTCCTTATCTAGCCTCTAGTTGAATACCAGGCTTACTGTCTTTACTATCAAACTCTGTCTTTAATTTTCCACAACCACAATTCTGCAATTACAATTTCAAATCAGAGTAAAGTTAATTACCTGCAAGATCATGATCCTGTCCTCCACTCACGCTGCAAATCATGTCCACTGTGATTCTGTGTATCCTTGCTGCCTGATCTTCCTTCTTCAAATCTGCAGTCTTCAAACTCTTGTCCTCCAATTGGACTCTGCAATTCTGCAATCATCTTCACTGTATCTCTGTAGGCTGCAATCTCGTCAGTTTCCCACAAGTCTGGTTTCCTTGCATTCACCAAACTTGGACTTTTCAAAAAGAGCTATTCCTGAAGCTCTGATACCACTTGATAGCGGGAATAACCACATAGTCCCGGTTTTCTCAACTTTTTAACAAATCTGTGTGCACAATGGCATTCAAAATTTCATGCCCAATCATCTTCCCAATCCAGGCAATCTCACAACCTCCCTTTATTCTAGGCTGGCAATTTCAACACTTAAATCTGAGAGTGTTAATATCTCAAATCTCCGAGATTTGAGATATTAATTCCAAGCCCTTATGTTATGCACTCAACTCCTCTGCACTTCTAAAGTTCAGCCAATTCATAGTCCCCATATTTTCATAGGGCGCTGACTTCACAATCGTAATTATATGGCCTACACCCTTAATACGCGACATAATACTTTGGGTTATTAAAACCATATTAATTGACCATCCAGCTTCCGCACATATATCACATCACATGCCCCCTTCGCATATTCAACATCCTCTATTAACCTCGCAACCCTTAGTTTAAAAGGTCCCAATCAATATAATTTAAAACTGGGGCCCAGTGCTAACGACCTTCCCCATCTGACGGCGGAGAGCACGTCGCGCGGCTTCAGATGATCCGACAGATATCGCACGAGCTAACTGCACAAACAATAATGTGCGATGGCGTGCAATGAGAGTGGTTTTGCATACTCGTTCAGGGACACGTGTCCTCTGCTCTATGGAATCACTTTGATTTCTCAAATACCCCTTATCCCGCAAAGGCGATGCGATCAAACTACCGGTTTCCCTCTAAACCACGTTCACTATTCATACTTCCTAATTCCAGTTCTTTCCACGCTCCAGGTTCCATTCAACTCCATCAATGCTCTATTCGGGACTTTGCAAGGTTAAACGCTCCTTATAACCAACTCAGCTTTCGCCCTCCCATTAAAGACTCGCCTCGATACACAGCTTCACTTATTAGGTGAAAATATCTGGCGCTTGAACTAGATGCTCTTTTTTGAAAGCGTCGATTCCTTTCGAATCGATGCTTCGGCTTATATATTAGTTCTCCTCACGGTACTCGAGATACCCCTCAGATATTCAACCAAATAATTCCACGATTGCAAATATCAAACTAAGCCAGTTCTTCATTACAAGAAGGTCTCTACCTAGAATTCGAATCCCACCACCATGATTCCTCAACAGGTTTTCACTTTTAACTTCATACGCAAAGATTCATACTATACATAATTACAGAGAATAATCAACGAACGCACAAACACGCAAGGTATTCCCCACACAGAGTTTAAACAACAAATGCACAGTTACACTGAGATAATTTCCTCATACGATTCGACCAAGAAGACATAAAGTCACACATGGAACTTATGAACAATTCTCCGTAAATAGATATATATATATACATACAGGTGATCAATCTCAAAAGCAATCACTTACAAATTCATGACAGGCCAGATATTCAGTTCAGTGGCCATTATCCTCCTACTCTGTTGCTGAAGAAGTTCTCTAACTCTAACTCCCCTCTACCTATCTAAACTCTTCAGGATTACATTTATACCACAAGGGTGACCTAAATCGATTCAGGTCTCCAAACAGCTCAACAACTCTTAACCTTCCAATTCCTGAATTTAGACTCAATAGCTGAACGGACCCTAAATTGACTCATACCTCTGGTTGTCTATTCATATTCCTAACATAACCAATTCTCTCATGTTCTCAATGACTCGAGAACAGTTACAATTTCTTACAAAGTTTATTCAAAATACTTAATAATTACATGAGGAAGTAAAAACATGAGACCCCCTAAGTCTACTTATGTACAAGGTATTTGATTGTGCCTAATGCCCCTACATCATAGACTCTGGCCAATACTTAGCCAATTTTCCTACCTGCCAAGCCCCTATTTCCTTGTGTTGTTATGAGGAATTATGCCCCTATTTCCTTGTGTTGTTCAATGAGGAATTAGGCCCCTATTTAACAGGAATTTTCCTCCATTGGATTGTGCAGTTCCTTTAGTCTCTTCCTCTGACTGCGTGCACCATCTCTACAACCCGGATAATTATACAACTAATAGTACACTTCCCTTGAACTCGAATCTTAACTGGGTCTTTCTCTAATCTAACATGCATGAGTTATTTATGGATGATTTATCAGTTATCTAATCAAGGCATGTGGTTCAAGTTCAAGTTCCACACTTTCACCTTTCACTAGTTGCTCCATCAGTTGGAACTAGATAAACCAACTTTAACTCGGATAAACTGAGTTAATTAATTACAACTCAAAATAAACTTAATCATGGCTCCTAAAAATAAGAACCACTCTACATGACTCAAGTTAGGCCCTCAACTCGAATTAACTGAACCAAGGCAAACTAACTTACTTAACTCGTACAAGTTGTCTTGTGATGTGGAATTACAATTTTCTCCTAATTTAATTCAAGGGGAAATTAAATTAAGAATTTGATGTTGCATTTTTCAACATTGTTGGTGACATTGCATGAGGAACATTAATTCTTTAAAGGAATGGTCTCTAAGGCTTAGACACTCATGGAGTGGGTGCCTCTTCAGCATCATGGCCTAGAGAGAGGCCTTTGGATTTGGGACATGGGTTTCCCTATGGTTTGAACATGGGGGACGGCAAGCCTGAACTAGTCAGAATACCATAAGGTGAGGCGCCCACCGGGTCATGGCGACTAGTTAAGTACCATTGGTTAGAAGATCTAACTTGGGTTGTTGTACATATTGATGATGTTGTTGATGTAGGTTAAGGGTATTGACCTAGATAAAGATGTTTTTGATGATATTTACCTTTCTTTTAGAAATATCGTGTATATATAAAACATATGGATAGTCATTAAGAAGAAAGGTGCAGTGAATTGACATTCTCTTGTTGTCAGTACTGTAACTAGAATTGGGGAGATTATCCATGTGTCAATTTCTTTGACTAGACAAGAGAAAATGGTTTGAAAGAGGCTATTTTGTTGGAGCCTCTTAGCATCTTTCTCAAATATTTGTCTAAAGATAGGATTTTTTGGCATCTAGGTCCGCGTTTAGGTCATTTGGAGTTTCACCTAGAATATGTAGTCATGTGATGGTGAACAGGGACTCGTTTGGATACCATGAGATTAAGACATCAATCAGATCATGGTGACTAGTTGATATTAATGTTGTACCATAGGGATTGGGTGGATGTTGTGATTATTATAGGTCAAGAGGGTTGACCTAGATGATTGAGATGTTGGTAATGTTATTATTGATTTGATAATGATGCTAATCTAGTCTTAGAAAATGTTTTAATAAGTTGACATATTGTTAGACGTTATGAATACCTCCCTAGCTAAGAGAGAGTGTTGAAGAAATTATATATGATCGATCTTCATAATCCTTAATGTATTTATAATACTATATAAAATCACAAAAGAAAATTAAAAGAAAGGAAATCAACAAAACTACCAAAAATTATGATCCTTGAAAATTACTCATACTCACGTAAAAAGTTAATACCCACCATCATTTAAGCAAGTATTTGTGTAAAAGATGGGATAAGAAACAAGATGTAAATAAATATACTTACCATAAATGAGCTTTAATACATTAACAAATATGAGTAAAAACGGAAATATGTAAACTTGAAAAAATTTAATTTACAAAGAGATGTGATTTAATTGAAGAGACATGTTTCTTGGGTATCTTGGGTATAAAATAAACTTGAACTTTTTCATTTTACACATACACTTATCGCACACATTGTGATCTCTAGGTTCCTTTCAAGATTATTAGTTGAATTTATGAAATGTGGTTGCTTGATGGAGATAAACACACACGCGCGCACACACACACACACACACACACACACACATATATATATATATATATATCAAACTTGTATCAATTGTTCTAAAAAATAAACAAATAGAGGGTATTGAAGGCTACCTTAAATATTACAGGCTAATATTCCTAGATGACTCTTTCTCATGATTGATAAGAATCTCTTTTTTTTCCCAATTTAGTATATCAATTTGTGGTCATGTTATTTACATGCATTTTCTTGTTAATGAATCATTTGATAGAATTGGGTACTAACTATTTTGGGAAATTTAGTTTTAGTATTTTTCAATATACGACATAGATAGGGTTCCCATGGTTTTAATGTGTTTGAGTACATTTGGAGACCATTCTTTAAGAAAATTATGTTGCCTTTTCAATCTCAATGTCATGTTGGAAAAATCTTTAAGGACCTCCACATGTATATGTTCCACTTTATTTATTTTTAACCCTAGTTCTTTCTTTTGAAGTGCTTGCTTGAACAAGGGAAACATAAACCACCCATTCCCAGATGGTGGCAATGGACTAAGTTCTTCATGTTCCATGCTATAACAAAATTGTTCCTTTCATTTTTTTCTTTAATACAAGACAATCTTGTATTAAAGCAAGAGTACTTCTACCCCCCAATTGATTTTACATTGGTTATTTTCTCTCCTAATAGAGTGCAGATACCTTGTTCTAAGTACTCTCGAACAATATATGTCCTCTATCTAGCAACATCACCATTGCAATATTTTAGAATACCTTGTCTAAGACATGCACACAACAAAGTTATATATATATATATATAGACACACACACACACACACACACACACTTAAATTCGTTACATAAGACTTGAATGTGTAGAGATCACTAGATGAATACATATATCAAATTTGAAGTATAAAAAAAATTATTGGAACCATTTATACTTATTGTGCACATGATTCATCCTTAGGTTGAATTAATGGCTTAAACTTGATTTGCACTAGTCAACATCACTTGAATCTATAAGTCCAGAAGCAAGGTGTGTGTGGGTGTGGGTGTGTGTGTTTGTACACACACACATTACATAAGACTTGAATTTTGGATTTAGAATGTGTAGAGATCACTTGGTGAATACTTTATCAAATTTGAAGTATAAAAAACAAATTACATGGACCATCTACATTTACCTATGCATATGATTCATCCTTAGGTTGAATTCATGGCTTAAATTTGATTTGCACTAGTCAACAACATCACTTTAATCTACAAGTTGAGAAGCAAGGTGATTCATTTGGCATCTCCTCAATGTTTGGTTTACATAGGCCTCATCATGTTCTTTTATTCCATGCCTGATCTCCAGATGCTCTAGGTCTTACTAATGTTCATTTTCCTATGAAGGTAACTCATATATTTATATTGGGCCAACACAATCCTTTGACCATGCCCAATATTCTTTAAAAGTAACCTTTGAATTCCTTAATTCTATATAAAGTAAATCAAAACAATGTTGAACAAAGAATATATCATGAATACTATCATCACTAATATAAAAATTATACTTATCAATCACATCATGATTATATGCACTATTATCAATACCATTAAGATTGATCTCTTTGTATCTGTACAAAATATGCTTCAATATAGAAAATTGCTCTAAATGACAAACAATTGACTTTGTATCTCTCTTTGTGCAATGAAGGTGCAATCCTTAGTGAAATCAACTATTGATAATATTGTTCATGTAATAAATATCCACACATTTGCTTGAACTTTAAATCTTGCCCATGGGCTCTATAAAAGTGCTTGACATATTTATATATTCTATATGAATCTATCACCAAAATATCATCTTCAAACAAATCAATATCTGCATAGGTTAGAATTGTGTTTGATTGTACATAACATGTTCATATCTCTTCCACTTCACATTGATATTTAACAATCAAGGAGCATTAAGATCAATAGGATATTTAGTAATAAAGAACGTAAAACCATAACATTGTTTGCATTTTCTACCAACTTGACACATTTTTATTGCAAAATAATTGATCATTATCTTGTTGACATATCTTGGAAAAAAATTGCAAATAGTGGAAAGAAGGATCATTTATCCTTCTTGTTCGCAAAAATCTGGAAGTATTTCATAATACAGTTCAAATTATACATAGTACCACAACATGTGTCACACATGGTGATGGCCCAAACATACAATGGTTTAAGTTTCACAAATGTGTGAAGAGCAATCTTAATATCAATATTGCTCTCCAAAAACAATTCCACTTTAGTAGTCATTATTATATGATTAACATGTGATTCATACTCACCTCTTGATATACAATGTCGCACAACGTCCCTTTCATTTGGTAATTCTTGAACCTCCCTTTCATTTTATGTAGGTCTATTTTGATAGGATTGTGTCACACATGGTGATGGCCCAAACATACGATGGTTTAAGTTTCACAAATGTGTGAAGAGCAATCTTAACATCAATATTGCTCTCCTAAAACAATTCCACTTTAGTAGTCATATGATTAACATGTGATTCATACTCACCTCTTGATATACAATGTCGCACAACATCCCTTTCATTTGGTAATTCATGAACGTCCATTTCATTTTATGTAAGTCTATTTTGATAGGATTGTTTGCATCAAATAATGGCCAGAGATGTTCATCATCCTTATCTAATTGAACCCAATTTTTATGCTTCCATAGTGTTTTCATGTTCATCATCCTTATCTAATTGAACCCAATTTTTATGTTTCCATAGTGTTTTCATTAAGGTTATTGACAATTTTTCAATGATTGATGTCAAACGATTTAATGAAATCCCTATTGTAATGACAAGTGTTATTAATTCCCTACATCCATCCATAGATCCTCCAATATCCAAGTGAAGAGAGTGTGAAAGCTACTTTTTTATAACTCATCATTTACCTTAGGATCTTTGCCAATTTTAATGCCCAATGACATGGTTATCTTCTGGTTTTTTTTGCATGCTACCAAACCACAAAATTTGACTTTGCACTTTCAATAATTTATCTTAGCTAAGTAGCATCATTACAAAATTGGGCTAAAATTGCCTACCCTCCTTTTTACAAAAAAAAAAGCAAAAAACCAGAGGAAACAGAATTTCCTAAAATATCTATTTGTATACATCCCAACATATATACGTTGAATTAGATGAGCTTTAAAAAAACATCAAAAGACAATGGTAGTTACAGCTTCAAATCTAGATTTACTAGGCGTTGGTCATCTTCATTCCGCTGTTAATTGGCTCTGCATATTGTGTCCTTTTCTGCATTCATAATTGATTCTTTTGTGTACTACCTCGAGTTGTTGATGGGAGAGCCAGACCTACAATACAATGTTTCAACATATGATTTTCTTGGCTTACATTAGTAATCTTTATCTTGTGGGCAACCAAAGTTCTTACCATTAAGTTGATATCGCGATCTCTAACTTCATTGTAAGTTGTTAAAATATCTCTCAACCACTCAATTTCTTCTTCTTGTTTATGTAGTTATTTTTTTAAATATCAGTCATCTTCAAATTTGTGTTTTTCGGTTTTTTTATTTAATGCTCATATGACATAAAATTGGTGACCACACAAATTTACCTTATTTCAAAGATTAACGGCCCAAACAATGGAGAATCAAAATATTATTAAATTCTAAAAATGATCCAAAATATTTAAAAATAGAGAAATAATCTTAAACTCATCCACATAAAGAAAAATATCTCAAACTAATAAGTATCTCTAAAACAGCGTGATGTATAGCTCAGTGATTATCCTTGACTAAAACAGCATGATGCATAGCTCAATGATTATCCTTAACTACAATTTTGAAGTATATGCATTTTGTAAACAACAGATTGATTTGTTATGTATCCATATGATAATAATAAACAAATAAAAAAATTAAAAATGAAAATAAATTAAATGAAAACAATTTGCTAAGAATCTCCTTTTTTTCTGCAGTGATATTCTCAAAATACATTAATTGTGTTCACTTGATGAACCAGCGAATTTCAATGTTCATCACAAAAACAAAAACAAAAATGTTAACAATTTCCATCAAATGATAAAAATATGATTCTTTAGATTTAATTGTGGAGAGAAAAACATAATTTTTTTATTTAAATTTTGAATTTATGCCATCATGAAAGGAATATATTAATATGATGCCTAAAAGTGCTACTAGTAACCTTACGGAGATTTGTTGTGGTGTAGCTTCATGCATGAATAATGATACTTAAAAGTGCACTAAATCTCAAGGAAAATTATAGTGAATAATGGTGGTGTAGCTTCATGTATGAATAATTATATTTGAAAGTAACCTTACGGAAATTTGGGGTGGTGTAGCTTCATGCATGAATAATGATACTTAAAAGTGCACTAAATCTCAAGGAAAATTATAGTGAATAATGGTGGTGTAGCTTCATGTTTGAATAATTATATTTAAAAGTGCATTAAATCTCAAGGAAAATTAAAATTACAATGAATAAGAATCATAATGTGATTAATTCGAAAGACAATTATCTATTTTATGAATTACAAAAGTTTTATATCTAACATTATTAATTATTTTTGTCGCGGTTGAGAGATAGCAAGCATTTCTAAGTATAAATGTTGAAAAACAAGCCCATAATAATAATTAATATAGCAATACAAAGGGAAGCTAAAGAGCTTCATAATTAATATAGATATACAAAGGGAAGCTAAAGACTTTTCAAAGGAGAGCTCAAAATAATGAATAATGGATTTCTAATCTGAGCACAGGGTTGAAAAGAGTGAAAAAAACAGTTGCATCTTACGAAAAAAAAATACAAAGACTTTTCAAGGACAGCTGAAAATATTGATAACTAGTTTTATAATCTGAGCACACAACAAGAGTAAAATAAAGACGCACTCCTTTTGCATAACTTAACAGTGGGATGTTTCAGGGTTTTAATAAAACTAGTGTATGTTTGATATGAAATGCAAAGCAATCAAAAATAGTAGGAAATGAAAACAACATCGTTAAAAATTGAATATTTAGTGTTTCTCATTTCGGCTTCATTTTATCAGACCTTTTTCTCTTTTATTCGAGATTTTTCTCTTTATTCGATAATCAATTTCCAAGTGTGTTTTCATCAAAAGGTGGCAAAGGGAGAAGGAAAGGATCTCGCAGAGATAACCGCGGGAATGTGGGCATAAAAAATTGAATAAAGGGGAGAACAGGAAAAGGATCTGGCAGAAATAACCGTGGTAATGTGGGCATAAAAAGAATAGTATGGCAAGGGGAAAACACGAAAAGAATTTACAAGGAAAAATATAAAACAGAAATTTATAAGGAAAAATATATAACAGAAATAGCCACGGGAATGTGGGCAGAAAAAATTGAACAATAGGATGGCAATGGGAGAACAGGAAAAGAATCTCGCACAAACAACCATGGGATCGTGGACAGAAAAAGTTAACAAAGAGAATTTGAAAAAATTACGACTTTTTCAGGGAGGATATGCAAAAGACATCAACCCAGGAAAAATCCTTTCGGACAAAAGGGAGAAATTGGATGACAACGATATAAGTGTTTAAGAGAACGAGGAAACACCTTGGCTGATGAAGCATTTTTGTTTCTGATATTCATGACAAGTTGGAGGCTGGAACATTTTTGTTTCTGATATTCATGACAAGTTAGAGATGGATTTAGCAGCAAAGATTAATATTTAAATCAAGAATCTAAGGCAACATTGGTTTGCTGGACCAACTCAATAACCAGCAAAAGGAGAGGCATCATGGATCTGAAAATTCAGAAGCGGATGATAAATCAGCAAAACAAGGTCCCTTGAGTCGACAGTGGAGTATCTTGAAAACAAACGCTTCAGTCAAACACTTCAATTAGGATGAGATCTATCATTTCAAAGCGACAGCTCTAGACGGTCCAAACGCTTAGAGAGATTGAACAAGCAGAGATCATTTTAATGAACTTCATAAAGTCTTCAAGGTGATGTTTCAGCAATATATATACCAAGAAGCTCAAGAGACAGATGGAGCGGTTAATCTCTAAGCTGTAGGGATATTTTCAGTCACGTCGATTTTGCTATAATTTTGGCACGTGTTTTGCTGTAACGAAATCTCAGTTGGGATTACAGGATCTTTTTATTTCGGCTCCTAAATTTTGGACCATATCATTCGTGCTAATGATGGAAAAATCAAGGAGCGAATGTTATATGTATTCCTGAAAAAATCAATAGTATCTATATCAGGAAAGGGATAAGATAAAATTTTAACTATCAGCTGGTCAGAGTCCTAATTAATCTGGCGTCTTGTACTAGTGTCGATTTAGGGGAACGACCTTAGAACATTTGCTAAAAATTGATAGTACTCTTACTGCTCATCCCATTTCAAATTGATTTTCTCGAATCTTTTTATTTGTTTATGATAATTTTTTAGGGTTTTCATCTGAGGTGGCATCAAGGGGATAAGGGGTAAAGGATTTACAAAGGTCAAGTATCTGGCATAAGGAGCCGTAGGAATGTGGATAGACACGAAATTGTAAAGAGATCTTGAATTCACTAATGGGAATCCTTGAAGGTTCTTGGGAAGATACGCAAAAGACAACAATCCAGGGAGAAGCTTTTGAAAAGAAGTAGGGATTTAGAAGGATGACAACGGCATCAACTGGTTGAGAGAATGAGGTAGCACGCTTTTTTGTTTTTGGCATCTACAATGAGTTAGAGACGATTTAATTGCAAAATTACCATTTTGGTTCAAGAATGTTCAGGCACATATGTTAGCTGGACAAACTCAACGACCAGAAACATCATCGAACTGAAAAATCAGTAGCTGAGTACAAGGCGGTAAAACAAGGTGGTCCCTTTCATTTTGGAAATCTGGAAAATAATTTTACTTCCTCCAAGCATTTCATTCTCAATGCCATTTGTCAGTGCAAAGCAAGAAACACTTGAAGATCAGAGATTAAACAAGCAGAGTTACCATTAAATGAACCCGATTGATAGTCTTAAAAGATGGTGCTTCATGCAAATAAAGACCACGAAAATCAACAGATAGATAGGATGGGAAATGTCTAAGCTATTTGGTTAGTCAGTCGTATCTTTTTTCTGTTTTTCTCGTGCGTTTGGTTGGTATCATGCTATGTGTGTTTTGATGTCATGAAACTCCTTGTCCATATTTTTGGGATTTTGTTTGGGCTCTTTTAATTTTTATTATGCTGTTCACGGTAAGGATGATGGAAAATAGAGTGGATATTATCTGAAGATGGAAAAGTCAGTAACATTAAAATTAGGAAAGGGATAAGAAAATAAAGTTTTAATTAACAACTAATCAAGACAAATAAAAAATCTGTCGTTTTGTACACGTGTAGTTTAAAGGAACGGCCTTGAAAGTTGGAACAGTCTCCCTTTTTGCCAATCAAGTGGAGAAAAATTAATGAACAGTGTATTTACTATTAAGTTAATAAATAATAGGCTGTGTTAATGTACGGGATAGAACTCACACAAGATATAAATTATAAAAAATTACCTGTGAATTGTCATTTAACCAGTATGAGCCTCAAGGTGACAAGCTTATTTCAAATTAAATCCAAATACTCCATTCTTTCATGTACATAACGATTCTCTAACACTTCACCTTCGAGTGTAAACATGTTGCAAGGATGGGAAATTTACCCATTTCGCAAATCTTGATCCTTTATGAACACTCTTAAAAATGTTGCTCCTCAGCTAAGGTTCTTAGTGCTGCTGGAAGTCAATTGGTCGCTGCTAGTAAGGCAACGCAGCAGAACACTTTCTTAAAAAAAATTAATGTCACATATGTTGTCCTAAGAATAAAATGACCGATATAATAATGGCTTCTTACTTTGTTGACCAATTTCTTGAGGCCGGTTTTTATCCAAAAGTTCTGAAATGATATTAGTGGGAAAAACCTTGGCGAAGCTTAAGAACAAAATAACCGACATAATAGCTTCTTACTTTGTTGACCAATTTCTTGAGGAGGCCAGTTTTTAATCCAAAAGTTCTGAGATGATATTAGTACGTATACCTTGGTGATGCTTGCCTGCATTTCACTTGAACGGTAAAACAAAGCAGCAAATAACATTTTGAGACCAGGTCCTCTAGATGCGTACATGCATGAGATATACAACCATGGTTGCATGCAAAGAAAAATGCAACAAAGGTCAAGACCTTAACTATATCAGTCCATCAATGTTGCACCAAGCGGCCGGAAGTTCAGATGGCCATCAAGAATCTAAAATACAATAAATTCAGTACATTTTCATAGGGAAAACCTATATGTTGTTTTCAAATACCCAGGTCCCAGTCCTGCAAGAATTCTCTGAACCGTGAGCTTAAAGTAAATTAAGCTCGCAACTCCGCTGCCTTTTTCATACAAACCAAGATGTTGAAAGTTCTTTCTGAGATGCAATTAACCAGTTGAGGTATATGCACAGCAGTAGTCTCATCTCTTCTATCTCACCTGCACAACCTAAAATGAAGTAAAACAAGACTACATAGAAGGTATCACATTTCATGCTCCCTTTCATACTTCTCCATTACTGATGAGAGGGGTTCCCTCTCCAACTCCCTCAGCTCAACTATTTCTTCAGTTCCTCTCGTCTTGCTTACTTTCAACCTACTACTACCTACTGAAATGGGCAATTCATTTCCAAGATCAGAATACCCTGCATTTCCATTCACCCCAGAAACAAAACTTCTGTGCTCAAATGCTTTCCTCTCATTCTGTGATAAATTGCTTCTCTGTGGTCTACCCTTGTCCTGCCGAGCTCTACGCACAGCATGCTGAATGTGTCGTTCATGCTCTTTCAAAATTTCATCAATATTTCCAGAAGGTGGAAGCAATGGTCCCGAGTAATGTATTTTGTCCCCACCTTGACCACCATAACCCTGCCAGTTCTGTGTAAAGCCAGAAAGCACACCGATTATGTATCTAGAACATAAAATTCAAGTTCAAATGATACAAATCAAAAGCCAGCTTTCAACTTACCATGGTAGCTTCTTTACTAGCAACCCTTTCATCTTTGCGATGGTGAGTTGCTGGCAGATCCTGCAAGTGATAATTATCTAAACCTTTAAATGATTCTGGTTGCTGGAACCGAGTCCAATCTTGTCTGTTTGGATGTTCTGGAACTTCAAGAAATTCATGCTTCCCATTATTATGTACACCATCTATTGCATCAATATGATTATGTTGCCACATGCCACTCCGGTCCTTGTGTGTATCCATACCAGCATTGCTTCTTGCTGCTGCAACTAAACTGGATAAATTTGACAAATCTGCTCCAGGCTGCGGTGCACAGGCTCCCTGTTTTCTGAAATCAGATATTGTGGCTTTTGAGGACCGTGATGGACGACCTGGACCCATTTGTATGTCGTCCTCTTTCTGATTCTTTCCCCATATTGAACCAGAAATTTGATTTGATAATGGACCAGAATGAGAAGGCCCAAATTGTTGAGAATACATGCGAGAAGTGGCACCTGCATCAATGCCAATATGCACAGGCCTTGGAGGATCAATTGGAAATCCCACAGCACCATCTTCCTGCTGGGGATTGAATTTCTCACTCTTGCTTTTAGAAGACCCTTGTGAACTTAAGCGCCGCTTCTGAGAACAATACAATAAGCTTCATCAAGTCCAAGGTTACACTAAAAAAAGGCAGGTAATCTAAATATCATCAAAAGAAGGTGGTGTGCAAAGGTGATTGAGAAAAAAAGAAGAACAAAGCTTTTATTGAATGGCTTGAAATTATATATATGCCTTCACAATTTTTGTTGGATAAAAATCATATTTGTAATATAAATGTTCAGCTACACTCAAATCACTTTCATACAAGTTATTGACTTCATGAACAACCTAGCTCTTTGTTCAGAAAAAGTTCTATTTTTTCAGTAGTTCTGCAGACAGTAATTCATGTGTTTTAGTATCAAATGCTAAATCTGTAGATAGCAAGTCATGTTACTAGTATCAAATGTTAAACCACACTCAAATCAGATAATACACATTTATCAAGTTCCAGAACACCCTAAATCTACAGTTCTGATATCTGTCATGAATATTCATTATCAAGTCCTGCACTTGACATACAGAAATGTATAGTACCTGTATGGAAATTGCTAATTCAGCATTTGCTTCTGGTGCTGGAATTGCTCTTGATTCTCGTGATGTGCGCCTGGCTGCATCACGGCCTCTCCCTCCCGCTGCTCTTTGCCTGATAGAGATAGAAAATGAGCAATTTATGCAGTGGCACAGACGAGAACATAAGAAAACCCAAGAGAATTTAAGCTTTTCATTGGTGAGCAAAATGACATTAACGTTTCTTTAAGGATGACCTTAGTAAAGAGTGAGACTGAAGACACATGGTAAAGTTAACACAAAGAAAAAATCCTAAGATAGTTTTTTTTTTCAATTTTATGCATCCTTGACTCAGGATACAGATGTAACTCTACAGTCTACACTTATTAGGCACCCCTTACTGTGGCCTATAAGGCCTATACTAGACATAAAAGTATAAAGTAGCAGTCCCTAGTGACCCAAGGCATGCTTTAAATCACCTACTCTAAGAGCGGAAGAGAAGCCTATCAGTTCACCTCTGACTGCACTTAAGTTATTACGGCCTTACCTCTATGAACGTCAGTTCAATACAGGCTTCACTGGAAAGGGCATATTTGTGCACTAGTTCAGTTATATCTATCATGTAGCATTTCTCAACGACAATCCAACTATATACAGTGGTTAATGAAATGAGCATTTTGAATACTAAAGCAAAATAATGTTTAACAATTAAACGCTAATTAATTTTATAAATTTAGACATGAAATGCCCATTGTGCACTGGTTCAGATAATATATCATGAACCAACACTCAACAACCACCGTCCCACTATACAGACAATTTACTGAAATAAGCATTTTCAACACACATGTAGAACACAACATTCAAGGAGTATAGGGCTAATTACTTTAACTTAAACATGAATTGACCTGTCATATAATGCTTTCTTCAGAAAGAGAGATGAGGAATATAACCGAACAGAAAGAACCCTCTAGTATAGCATAAAATCAAAATGCACTAATAGCTTGGCCTCTAAATGTTTAACATCACTTGATACTTGATATTCTTTGAAATGAATTGGTCTCTTTCTTGTCAATTGATGTCCTTTAAATTCATCCAAAAAATTAAGAGCTTCAATTTAAAGAAAATAATTTGACGGCTCCTTCATATAGATCTCGCTTACCTTCTTGCCTCCTCATCACGAATTTTTGCATCGAACTCCTTGCTTGGTGGGTACTTTGGCAAGCTTGAAGGATCACAAGCGAGTGGTTTGGTGGTAAAGAACTGTACAGTATATGACATAAATCCAATGCAGATAAACTTGTCAAGTCATCATTCAAAACATCGCTTCTTTTAATGCATGATAAACCAGTAAAATAAGAACTAATACTAAAAATTATTGTACCATGAAGCTAATATATTTCTGACCGGAAACTTGCAATGTTTATGTTGACAAAGGCACTATCACTATGACTGTTGACTGGTTCTCATGTAAATCTGGAAGGGTCATCTTATTTGAAATGTTTAATATGGGCAGTTCAATTCTGATAATATGCATCCCTTCTTAACTTCAACTTTATTTACATAATTGTCTTCATGATTAAGTGGAATACTACTTATGAGTCATGACATGCCCGTCAGTCTCGTATACATCTATTTGGTTGAAAACAAGACTGCAGTGGTCTTAATAAAGTCGAATGCTTCCTCCAACGATAAACCAATAAAAAGGTTGGGCATTGCTCAAACATCATAACAGGCAAATAAAAATCACTTTTTTTTCTAAATGCATCATTGCAACTTGCAACCATCAAACACCAAAAATCTGAGTCTTCAATCTTACTAATAGAGATTTTGAAATGCAATTAGAAAAAAAAGTGTAGAGCTTATTTCCAATTTTGCACTATTTCAAAGGACAAGCTGGTTATCTGGTAGTGCAGCATCTCCATAGACGGTGACATGGTGTTCTGTTAAGGCACTCTGGTGTAAAGGTCACCGGTTCCAACATCCGAGGGCAAAAAATCCAGTCATGCTAAGGGCTGGTGTGGCCCAGGCCGGGTGCAACCCCCAGGTGATTTTGACAGTTCAGGTGATTTTGACAGTTTAGATGCCCCTGGGTCATGGCTACTCAAGCCACAGGTTAGTCGTGCCAGTCATCTCAGGACTCACATAAACTAGCAAACAAACAAAAAAAATAATGCAGCATCGAATTTTAGTGGATAGGGAAATATTGATATGCAATTGGCAAATTGCCACTAAAGTCTTCAAAAAGAAATAATAAAATCCAGGTCCTGGTGCCATTTTTTTATCAAGCACATAATGAAAATTTTAGAAACACTCTGTACCAGTCTTTTTCACTGTTCCTCTTTAATCTTTGAGCTCACATAAACTCTTCATTATAAGTTAAGCTGGGTATCTTATGCTCATCAGATAATATGATTGGAAAAATAACAAGAACCAACAGGGGAGCCAAAATATGAAACTTACGTCACTCTTTAAAGCTGAAGCGGCAGTTCCACGATCAGCAGGTTCTATGGCAAGAAGAACCTCCATCAGTGCCAGAGCCGATGGTGGAAAATCTTTAAATGTCTCTGCAACACAACGTTTATATGGCTGCTGTGGCTTGAAGATAGTTGCATGTGGCAATTTTGACTTTTTCCAATAATCTTCAGATGGTGAACCACACAATTTAAAAATTTTGTGCAGTTGTTCTACCTGAAAAATGGAGATCGTAAAATTTCAGCCACATTATCAGAATGCAAAAATAAAAGACAATAACATCAGATAGAAATTTTGATTAACACTTACAAAAGACGAGAAATTTAATAACAGCTTTCAAGCAAGCTAACAAAAAACATACAAATGGGTGTGTCCACAAACAAATGGACTTTCTGAAAAGTTTCCAAGCAACACAACATCATTTTACATTGTACAGATATAATGAGACTACTAATTTAAGGCAACATAATAAGTATTACGAACTCAGGAATATACACATACAGACTTAGTTTACACAGAAAACTCACCAGTACAGGTCAAATATAGTTGTTTTTGGTAACGTAGGGTCAGATAGTATTCATGAAGCAGAAGTGAATTCAAATAGAAAGATAAACTGAGCAACAAGCAATGTTACAGAATAAAACCTGGCTGTATCAATGACACCAAACGCGAAATTCATACTGCGCGGCAACAAAACTAAAAAAATGCAATCTCAAGAAAAATGGAGAAACTTAAAAAAGAAAACTAAGAATATGTACATTTTCAGTTTGGAATGGACCTTCCATTCTCCACAATCAATATCACAAAGGGAAACTTTGGGGAGGAGGGGGGGCGTGGTGGACAAGAATCTGTTGAATACCAAAATATTAGAATCATCGAACAATATTAAAAAGTTTCATCTACAACCACTATAATTGGATAGTAGTGCATTAAAAAAATGCTATGTGATACTAAACCAGACCAATTTTAATTTAAAAATACTAAATCCTTTTGCCTAATAACAATATTCACCGTGTGCAACTGAGAATCAAGATTAGACATGAATCAAATTTTTCCATGTCTGTGCTTACCATGACAGTCAAATTGTCAAACACATCCTACATGACAAACACAGATGCTAACACTAGTCGTCAGCTTTTGTCCAAACTGTTGCATAAAAAAGACTATCAAAACAATTTTTCAACAATAACCTGCTGAAAGTAAATATAAAAATAGCAGTTGAAAACAACCAATATATAAGATGCCCAACAAGCAACTTGGCTTTGAACCAAAAAGTACTATGCACCATAGCTCATGTACAATAACCAAATGATTTCAAACTTGAAAAGCTAGATCACCTCTGTTCTTCCTGGCATGATAGGTTTGCCAGCAAGCAACTCTGCAAGTATGCAACCTGTGCTCCACAAATCCACGGCAACTCCATACTCTGTAGCACCCAGTAAAAGCTCTGGAGGTCGATACCAAAGTGTTACAACACGACTTGTCAAGGGCTGCCTCTGATCAGGGTGAAAGAAGGTAGCTAGGCCAAAGTCAGCTATCTTTAGAATACCGCCATTGTCAATCAAAAGATTTGAACCCTTGATATCACGGTGTAGCACGCCACGGCTATGGCAATGATCAAGACCTCGAAGTAATTGTTGCATATAACATTTCACCTGTAAAGAAGCGGTCAACTCCAAATTTTATGTTTGAAAGGATTGAATATAGTTCAGGATCCCGATCTCCATCAAAAACTAATCATACAAAAAGACCAGAAAAGAAAAAACACAAATTCCATGCCTCTATTTTTGTTGTCAAAGAATAAAATTTCTGCCTTAGCAAAAAACATTTCACAAATAGTAACAAGAATGTCAAGAAACATTTACTAACCTATAAATCTATTTGAGAAAGCATAAAACTGATGTGTCAGCAATCCACTGTAACAAGAATGTCAAAATATAAAACAATGATCCTCTAAAAGGTATTTGCTAACCTGTGGTTCTGTGAACTTTATACCAGGACATGCAGCAAGGCCAGCAAGGTCATGGTCCATGTATTCAAATACAAGGTACAAGCTGCAGGACATCCTTGATGTGACCAATCCTTCCAGCTTCACTACATTTGGATGGTCAAGTCTACGTAAAACCTGTATCTCTCTAGCCATAAAGCGCACACTTTCAGGCTCCAAATTGTCAAACCGCACCTTCTTTAGGGCAACAATTTTTCCAGTATCTAAATCACGTGCTTTATACACATTGCTGTAAGTTCCTTGTCCAATCTACAAAAAGCAGAATTTTTATAGATCAATGCTTTTCCATGAAAACACACAAACAAGATCAGAAACATTAAAAAAAAAATCAATCATCTAAAGGTGCCAAGATACATTACATCCCACAACAGTCCAGAGTTTCAATTTATTGAAAAAAAAAACATATTGTTAATTTGTTATTACTTGCAACTGATTAATCTTTAGTTTAAGAATCTAATCATAACAAAGCAGTTGATAATCAATTATCAAGCAGAGGAGAGGCACAGAAAGACTACCCCTTCAACAGAATTGCAAAGACAATATTCTGTATTTCAGAAAATAAACCCACCTCTGCTCATTAATGATGCAAGCAAGCAAGCAGCATGGTCTGGTGTGGTCAATTTGTGTTCAGTAATTTGAAATGCAGAGAAAGAAAAGGATGAAATCTAACTGTAAACTCCAGCATTCATTTACAACAAGAAAATATTTAAATTTGGGGGATGAACATGGCATTAAATGTTACATTGCTGAGACCAGTTTGGAATGTCTATTTCTGAACAAGAGTTGCAACTACTGGTGTGAATGGTTCACCCTAATTTATAGGGTGTCCATAAGAGTTGTGTATTAGTTTGCCAAGGATGCTAAGTGGGGATTAAGTTGACTCATTTTGATTAATTGGGAACTTGGCTCATATTTTCCAAGAACCTTTGATTATAAATGCGCACATGTCTCTCTTTGAGCATGCTGAGCCCTTCTCTAGAGAAATAATTCACCTTTTGTACCAGAGAAACTCAAAAATCTACTCACTTTGCATTTTTTGATCATTTGACTCATTTTAGTTTTCTCAACATGGCAAAAATGCCGCTTCATGGTAGTTTTGTGAAAGTGACAGAAATGGCAACTCCTAAGTCTATTGGATGCCCCTGTAGTCAGTTCCAAATCCGCATGGAGCTGTATTTGGGGAACGAAATACTGAACTTGTAATCTTCATTAGCTAAAGCAAGCAGTTTGAAGCCTAAAATTGAACTTTGAAGTTTACACTAATTCAAGATAATAATCATAGCTGCAGGATGCAAATTTTTAGATTTCCTTTGCACCATAAGTGATTCATTTTCACTAGAGAAGATTGGGACGAATAGATGATATTCAACCATTGAGAAACACTTAGTCAAACACTTTCGAGATTTGTCCAGAGGCAAAGTTGCTAATGTAATAACCTAGTTTTGATCCTAACCAATGTTTTAGAACTCAGAACTGGTCTTTGAACCAGCCACCTATCACACCGGGTTTCAAACAAGATTCAATGTACCAGTTTAAAAAAAAAAAACATAAAATAATTAATTTTTAATGAAAACATTTAAGATTCCAAACCATTAGAGACAAAATGTGCAAAGTTTGTTCATCCATATACCATGTAGAGGTGAATATCAGCAAGTTTGCTCATCCATGTTGTGAGTGCAATACATATCAGCAACAAAATACACAAGTCCAAAAATCATGCTACAAGCCTCTACTACAAATCAATGATCAGCGTGATCACTCGTCAAACTCATCACCACTACTAGAAACGGCATCATCAGCAGGAGTTACATAATGATAATTTATAAACATCATCTAGCTCAGAGTCTTCAGACAACTCAGATTCCTCAACCTTATAATATGGTAGAAAAAGCTTAACACGCCTAATCAATGGTTTTGGTTTGAGTGAAGACTTCCTCTCCTCAACCTTCTAATATGGTAGAAAAAGCTTAACATGTCTATACAATGATTTTGGTTCAAATGAAGGGTACATTTTTGCTAAGGCCTTGGCAAAGGAATTTAACAATCAATACTACCAACACCAAGGTACATAAAGGGCTTGGTGCTCTTGATTAAATGTTAATCCCATTCCCTCATACATGATAGCATTCAACGAAAATGCTGCAATCCTACCAATCCGAAAACCCTGAAGACTGTTAAGTTTGCTGAATTTTGAGTGGGATATTAAATTCTACTTTCTCCATATTAAGTCTGATAAGGTTGGAACCACTTTCAAAAATCTTGAAACAATTAATGATAATGTTAAAATTTAAGTAAAAAGTAAATACCCTTTTTACAGCATGACTGGTTCAGGACAAGACCAGCCAGTTCAGACCAGTTTCTACCAGTATGGTACCAAACCTTTACAAACTGGCCCACCGGTCCTGGTTTGTGGCCAGTTTGACTCATGGCCCTATCCAACCAGCCAGTTTGAACCAGGCCAATTTTTAAAACACTGCTCCTGAATCCTAACATTGTTAGGCAATTATATCAATATTTGGTGTAAAGATGGTTGAGCCAATACAAGATCACCGCAGCCCTCAGGAATTAAAATCATCTAAATACAGGTTGTTGATTTTTTAGTAGCTTGGGAGGTACCCCAAGCCCTAGGGTTCGGGGATTGGAGGGCAAAGCACCACAAGAGTCACTTGTGAGCTTGGAACCCAAGCACGGGGTTTTTCACCCATCGGGATTTGCGCCAAAACCATAAGCCCATTTTGACATGTGATGGATGAGGATGATAGCTCTCGGCAAGACGAATATAACGCAATGAGAATCATCCGATTCCGAGTTGTAGAAAGGGAGATATGAAATTTTGAAGTCTAATATTGGGTTTTGCACAAACGAGTTAGGGTCGGCTTGGTGCAAATAAGCTTCTTAACAGATGTCAAGCCCATAGATGACATTGAAGAAGCCCTCTTGTTGGTGTATAAATAAGAGGTGTTGTGGAGGACTATTATCATCCATTTTGGAGCAACACAAGGTAACCTAAGGAGCTCGCTGGAGGAGAGGTTCTCTGATTTGGCCACAGCAAGGAGAAGGATAGACCAGTGAGGAGAAAGTCTGTTCAGGGTCTCACCGTGTGGAGGACAAGTTGCTGTTTGGAGGGCCGAGAAGCCTCCCTAGAGGGCCAAGGCGGAGGAGGTCTGTTCTGGGCTGTTATGAAGGGTTTTGGTGGCTGGAATTATCCCTGTTTGGGAAGCATATGCTACAGGATGGTATGCAGGAATGTCATGCCCTAAACAGAGGGCTGTTAGTTGTGTATTAGGGCTGGTTCTGGCTCTATATGACAGTGTGGGACAGCAGCAAGGACGCGCCCCACGTCCTGGGGACGGGGAAACATTTCCCCACGTCCCCTTTTTGAGGAAACTCGGGGAAACTCCGGGGGGTGTTTTTCGAGCAACGAAACGCGACTCCCTTGAAGGGGGACGGGGGGACATTTGGGGGATGTCAGGGGACGCTGGGGGACGTCGGGGGATGACAGGGGGATGCATATGCGTCACCCCATTTTTTTGCCTAATAATTTTTATAAAACATTAAAAATTAAAAAAAAAAAAAATACAAATTGAAATATATGACAAATTAAAAAAAAAAAAAACAACAACAACAACAACAAAAATAGAAAAATTTAAACTATTATAAAACATCAAACTTGTTAAAAATTAAATTAAATTAATTAATCAATTAATTAAATTATATTAAAATTTAAATAAAAAAATTTAAAAATGAAATTATATTAAACTATCAGGCCAAGAGGTAACACTGCAAATTATAATGTGTATTAGATGGAGGATGTGCATGTACTTATACATGGAGGTGAGACTATTGGGATTCATTTCCCAATGTCTCTTGGCCTTCCTTATTTCCTATTTTACAATAATATACAACCTCACCCAATCCCTTAGGATTAGGTGTCAACATTCCCCCCCTTACTCTGAAGGAATGTTGGTGAGTCCAAGCATCGTTCTAAATTTTTCAAACTTTTCTCTTCTAAGCACTTTGGTGAAGATGTCTACAGTCTACTCATTTGTGGAACAATGACATAGATGGATAGTTTTGGCCTCAACATGATGTCGAATCAGATGGTATTTGGTATTGATGTACTTTGTTCGATCATGAAATTTTGGGTTCTTGGCCAACTTTATTGCAGAGGTGTTGTCGATCATGAGTGGAGTTGAATGCATTTGTTTCATTTGCAAATGTTCTAGGATTTTCCTGAGCCACACAATTTCCTTTGTTGCTTCAGTTGTTGCCACATATTCTGCCTCAGTTGTGGAATCTGTTGGAACTGACTGTTTGCGTGATCTCCATGAGATAGCTCCTGATCCAAAACTCATGGTATAACCTGAAGTAGATACCCCAGTTTCTTTGTCCCCATCAAAGTCTAAATCAGAGTATCCAATCACGCTGAAGTCGCACACTTGTGTATATTTGAGTCCAAAGTCTTGAGTCCCCTTCAAGAACTTTAGAACTCTTTTTGCAGCAAACCAATGTCCTTCACAAGGTTTTTGCATAAACCTGGAGAGGATTCCAACAGCAAATGAGATGTCTGGTCTAGTAGTAGTCAAGTAGATAAGACTTCCTACAAGTTGTCTATACTACGTTGCATCCTTGAATTCCTTCCCTTCATTGGATGTGAGCTTCAAGTTTTGTTCCATTGGAGTGGTTAAGGGATTGCATTCATCCATACCAAACTTGTTCAAAAGATCTCTAATGTACTTCTTTTGAGAAAGGAATATAAATTTAGGATGTTGAGTTACTTCAATACCGAGATAGTAGTGAACATAGCCCAAATCAGTCATTTCAAAAAATTTCTTCAATTATTTCTTTATGGATGCAATATAACTCTCATTGTTCCCTGTCATCAAAACATCATCTAAATACAGCACAAGATATACAATTGTTTTCCCAATTTTCTTAACAAACAAAGTTGCATCATCAAGATCAAAATGTTTGAAGTTAAGTTTCAGAAGATGCTCAGTTAATTTCTCATACCAGGCTCGCGGTGCTTGCTTGAGTTCATACAAGGATTTTATAAGGTTGCATACTTTGTGTTCTTGGCCCTTCACAACAAATCCTTCTGGCTAGGGCATAAAAACTTTCTCCTTTAGATCTCCATTCAAAAAGGCGGTTTTTACATCCATCTGATGAACTTTCCATCCCTTCCCTCCTGAGCTGCTAGGGCAAAGAGTGTCCGAATGGTGGCCCATTTGTTGTGGAGGAAAAATTTTCCTCATAATCAACTCCTTTCTGTGCAAAACCTTTTGCCACAAGCTTGGCTTTGTGCTTGTCAAGTGAACCGTCTGCTTTGTACTTATTCTTGTAGACCCACTTGCAACCAATTGGTTTGGTTCCCAAAGGAAGATCAACCAGCTTCCAAGTGCCATTCTTTATCAAGGCATCATACTCCTTTTGCATCGCTTCATTCCATTCAACATGAGAAGCGGCTTCTTTGAATGAAGTTGGTTCAAGATCTATAGACAAATTCAATTCACAGTTATAAGCAATATCCATATCAGTAGGTGAATCAGAATTATCTATGTCACCTCCATTTTGTCTGGTGGAACTTCTTGTTCCTGTCTTTCCAACCTCATCGAGACGAACGTTTTCTAGTGTCTTTGTCAACCATTTTGGGGGACCTTTCTGAGATGGCCTAGGTTGCTCATTTGACTAAGTTGGATTGAATCAAGATTCAATCTCCCAATTTTGTCAATCACATCATTCAAGGTGTCATCCGTGGTTGGTTCTTCATGTGGGGGAGAGAGTGCTTCAGAAGATGATTCCACAGATTGATTCAGTATAGGAATCCCCCCTTCAAGATGTGGAATCTGATTATCAAATTCTTGAAAAGACTTTGCATGTGTGAATCTATCCAAGCGATCAAGTTGTCGCTCAACAACATTGTCAGTCTTGGAAAATTCAAGGAATATGACATCTTTGGCTACTACAAACTTCTTATTGACTTCATCATAGAGACGATATCCTTTGGAGGTATTGGAATACCCCAAGAAGATACATTTTCGACTCCTAGCACCAAGTTTATTCCTTTGTACCTTAGGTATCAAAGCATAACAGGGGGAACCAAAGAACCTGAAATGCTTTGCTGAAGGAATGTCACCATGCCACATTTCATAAGGAGTTTTGTTTCTGATTGAATTTGAAAGACACCTATTCTTTATGTATACAGCACATAGAATTGCATCAGCCCAAAACATCAATTTTACATTCTTAAAAGACATCATGGAGCGAACCATATTTAAAATTGTCCTATTCATTATTTCAGCTACATTGTTATGTTGGGGATTATAGGGCACAGTTGTTTGAATTTTGATCCCATGTTGGCAAAGATAGTTTTCAAATTCGTTTGAAGTGTATTCTTTTCCATTATCAGTGTGCAAAGAGCCAATATGAATTTGTGCATCATTTTCAATCCATGCATGAAAATTCTTGAATGTTTAAATAGCATCAGATTTGTTCTTCAATAAGTAAACCCAACACATTCTAGTGTAATCATCAATAAACGTCATCATATATTTATTTCCAATTGCAGAAGCAACAGGCATGGGGCCACATAAATCTAAATGAATAAGCTCAAGTTTTCTATGTGCTCTAGAATGTGAATCATGAAAGAGTTGTTTGCTAAGCTTTCCTAGAATACGAGCATCACATTGCTTAAGTTTCCTAGGAATTGTAGGCAATCCAGTAACACCATTTTTCTTCAACAATCGAAGGTTGTCATAGCTTAAGTGTCCAAATCTAGCATGCCATAAAAGACTTGATGGGAATGTACCTTCATCATGATGAGAACTAAATGCAAAGTTCTGTGCATGAGCAAAGGAACCTTGCAGCTTTAGGAGTCCTCCTTCTTCTATCCCCTCCATGACAAGTGAGCGATATAATGCTTTTTAGACCTCAACCTTGCCATCAAACATGTGAATGGAGTGTCCTTGCTGGCGGATGTGGACCAAGTACAGCAAGTTTCTCCTCAACTTAGGGAGGTATAGAACCACATGTAGAAGATGATCTAGAAGACCAAGCAACTTAAGCCTAATTGTACCAAGCCCTGATGGCTTGAGTTTGGATTTATCTGCGAAGTTTACTGCTCCATCAACTTTGTCAGTAAATTCTTCAAAAAAATCTTTTCTAAAAGTCATGTGACATGTTGCTCCTGAATCTAGCAACCAATCATTTCTCCAAGAAGTAAATGAGACATCAAACAAGTCTTCAGCTAAGTAACCGGATTCGCCTAAAAGGGCCACGTATCCCGAATCCCCGTATCGGATATGCTACGTACCCGATTCGCACGAAATTCACCGGGTACGGCCGTATCCGTACAGGGTACGGCGTATCCGTACTAGGGTACGACGTATCCCGACCGTACCCTATACGGATACGGCCGGATACGCCGTACCCTGTATAGATACGGCGTATCCTCGAGTTCAAAAAAGCGCTGTTTTTTATTATAAAGAGGGGTTTTTGCTCATTGTTTTTCACCAATTTCATTGTTTTTCACCAATTGAGGAGGATTTTTCAAGAGAGGGCATCAAGCCTATGGCCCTAGTATTTATATGTGATTCATGGTTTAATCTTCATTTTCATCCTTTTACTTAAATTTTTAACATTACCATGAAATGACTCAGGATGTTTGAGAGTGGTTCCGACCTCATTGGATTTCATATGGAGAAAGTAGAATTGTAGATCTCATTCAAAATCCAACAGACTTATCAATTTTCCAGGATTTTAGGATTGGGTTATTGCAATGTTTCCATCGAATTTTGTCATGTATTAGGGTATGGAACTCATATTTAATCAAGAGCACCAATCCCTCTATGTACCTTGATGTTAGTGACATTGGTTGTCAAACTCCTCTATCATAACCCTACTAAAAATATACCCATCACTCAAACAAAACCTTGACTATCTAAGATGATAGATAAATCTATGTTTAAATCAATGAAAGAAGTATGAATTTGTGTAAAAAATATCTAATTTTTAATATATTAATATCTATATATTTTTTAATAAAATAATATATAACGTATCGTATCCCAGAAGTATCCTGTTCCGGGGTCACCGTACCCGTATCTGATTCTTCGAATCCCCGTATCCCCGTATCAGGGGACTTAGGTCTTCAGTTACTCCATTGTTACAATGTGCTACAACATAATGAGCGGATTCAGGTGCTTTACCTTTTTCTTGATTTCTTTGCTGCTCAATTTTATCCCAAGGCAACTTACATGTAGATGCATCATGCCAATCTTTATTGCAGCGTATGCAATGAAGATCGGATTTTCCAGTTTGAGTTTGTCTTCCCCCCCCCCCCTTCCTCTGAAGTTCCTTCTTCCTCTTCCTCTTCCTCTTCGGCCACCTCTTCCTCTGGAAGAATCTTGAGCATGACTCTTCTCTCTATGAGCGAAAAATATAGCCTCTTCAGAAGACAGAGGGGCTGTCATCTTTCCAAAAGCCTTCTCTTTTTCTGCAAACTTTTTCTCAAGGGAATCAAAGGTGATTTTCATGAAGTTTCCACTTGCTTGCAATGACTCAAGGTAATGTGAGTAAGTGGGATACAATGCCTTAACATAAGCTAAAAGAGGTATGTCAACTTTGACACCAATATTCTTAATGTCATGCATGATAGATCTTACTTCTGATACTAAAGCAAGAGAGTCATCATTTTTCAATTCAAGGTTGAACAGCTTAATCATTAATTGAACAATTTCAAGTTCTGAAAGAGAGTCATAGAGTTCTTTTAATTTTCTCAAGGCTTCATAGGCATTTGAAAACGGTGTAATATGGCGACTCGCCTCTTCATTTACAGAAGCTGCAATCAAGGCATAGGCCTTGCAGTTCTTATTTTCCCAAATGGCGATCTCCTTTTCTGAGGTGGGATTTTTTGGTGGATCATCTCCTTCTCCTTCACAAATTCCTCTCCACAGCTCATTAAAAATGAGAGTGTACTTGATTTTCCGATACCATTCAAGATAGTTCTCCTTGCCGGAGAGAACAACTCCCACAATAGATATGAGAGAATGCATTCTTTAAAAAAAATCACTTTGTTGCCACTAAAAAAAAACACTCAATTCTGGTTTAAATTCTGCACTTCAAAGAAAAAGAAAAGAAAAAATTGGAAAAAAAATCGGAGGGCAAAAGTGGGGGAGGGAGGGCGCATGTGGGAAAGGGCGTGAGATGCCAGAAAGGTACGAAGGGCCACGGGAGAGAGGCTGCGTGGGTGACGGAGCAGCAACCCATAGCAAGGGAGGAAGGAGTCAATGTGAGGCTGCGTGCAGGGTGAATGAGACTGCATGGAGGGAAGGCAGCGGTCGACAGAGGGGAGCGGGAGTAGGGAGGGAAACGGAAGTAGGGAGAGGCAGCAGTCGACAAAAGGGAGCGGGAGTAGAGGGAGGGAAGCGAGAGTAGGGAGAGGCAGCGTTCAACGGAGGCGAGCGAGAGAGGCTGCAACATGTGCGAAGGGAAGCAAGTAGAGGGAGGGAGCCGACGAAGGAAAAGTGAATCAGCGTGAGGGAGGAGGCCTGCGGCGGTGAGGAGGCCGAGGCTAAGCGCAGGAGTTGTTTGGCCACCTGTGTGCCAAATTAAAAGGTTGAAAGGAGCGCGAAATAAAACTGAAGGTCGATACTGAAGGTCTGTAGTTCGACCTTGCACTGAGGAGGTCCGTTGTCACACAAAAAAAAAAATACATATCATTTGTTGAATTCCACAGAGAAAGCAGTGGACTTATATCACAGAGAAAGCAGTTCAGCCAAGTGCTAGCAGAGAGGCAGGTCTGCCAAGAGGCAGTTACAAGGGCAGGGATGCCAGAAATATAGATGGCTTTGATACCATATTAGGCCAAGAGGTAACTCCGCAAATTAGAATGTGTATTAGATGGAGGATGTGCATATACTTATACAGGGAGGTGAGACTATTGGGATTCATTTCCCAATGTCTCTTGGCCTTCCTTATTTCCTATTTTACAATAACATACAATCTCACCCAATCCCTTAGGATTAGGTGCCAACATAAACCTATATAGTATAAGTTTATCAGTTATAACTTGTTCCTCTGCAGCTGAGAGGAATTGGTCCACATATAGCTTCATCCACTCTATCAAGAGGAATAGACTCACCGCTAGAAGAGCAAAGAAGCTAGTTGCAGTGCATAGTGCCCTACGTCTTACACACAGGAAGACACCAGAATATCGAATGGGACCAGCTACACGATGGGATGTGGATCCAAACAAGGATGCACAGACAGATGAAGAGGATGGACCAGATGAGATATAGTATGGTTTGGTTGGGGTGCCATTGGTTACTCATGAGAGTGACTCAGACTCAGAGACAAATGGCGACATTCCCATTGATGATCCTGATGCCTTCATGCAGCAAATGGATGCAAAGGACCATTCATTGGAGCATCAGCACACTCCTTGATGCTTATTAGTTATTTGATCATGACGTTCATTTCTTTTCCTTGCTTTTCATTATTCTAGTTTTGAATTTGACTCTAGATATTGGTGACCGAGTCCTTGCCTCTTTAGTATCTATTAACATTATTTAGTACTTTTTGAGAAATTACTAGTATTTCACTACTCAATTCTTTCCATCTTTACATTTAGTTTAGTATTCTATGGCTATTTTAATTTTAGACTTCAACATAATGTCGTTGTCATTATCATATGATGAGTTTACGTTTTATCGTTTTTGAAAATTTGATGTGCATTGCATAATTTGAATTTCAATTGTCAAATGATTAATTTATTAATTTAATATAGATGTACCTTGCATTATGCCAAATGATGATTCATGAATTTAGATGGAACATTGCATAATGTCAAATGATGGACTCAATTTAGTAATTTACTTTTAGAATCTAGATTTATAAATTTAAATTATAATGTAGAAATGCAAATGATAATAGTCTAATATGCAATGATGATCATATTTATTCTTTAGATGTACAATGAATAATTATTAAGATTTTCTATTTAGTTATTTTTAATTAAATTTTTAATAATTTATAATTCTATAATTTGTATGACTTTGACGTCCCCTCGTGTCCACGAAAATTCCCCAAATTTTGGGGTTGCTTATATATGTCCCCCTTGTGCGTATCCCCGCTCCCACGTTTCCCCGTCCCGAAAACTCGGTGGAACAATGGATTTTATGTGCTACTGTTGCAAGATCAAGTATCGCATCAAGACCAAAGTTCTATTACGACATCAAGGTCAAAGTACGGCATCAAGAATGAAGTACGACATCAAGGTCGAAGTACAGCATCAAGGTCACAATATGGCATCTAGGTCGAAGTGTTGCTTCAAGGTATAAGTGTTGGTTCAAGGTCAAAGTGCTAAGTGCTTCAAGGTCAAAGTTGTTGAATTAAGATCGAAGTTGTTGGGTCAAAGATACTACTACATCAAAGTGTTGCTACATCCAGGTCAAAGACAGCACTGGAAAGTCATCATCTGCAAAAGAAGGAAAGGGTTGACTTGGTGTGGAGGAAGTTTGTGTCTAAGTCAAGAGTCTTGGATTATCTCAAGAAAACTGTTGAAGGAAGAGTTGTTGACTGAGTTTTGCCCTAGCTATCCGCCTACATCTGGTGTCCTTGATTTCGTGCTATTGTTTTGGTAATTGCTTGATGAACTAAGATAAAGGAAGAACATAAGAAAGCTAATAAGAACACAAGAATCTCACAAGTAATTATCAAGTATAAGAAAAAAAAATTGCCTTTCTGATTTTCTAACAAAGGAAAATAAGTATAATAGTTGCCACTATTGATTTTCCAACAAGATGGATTCTAAAGCTAGCAAGAAGGGATGTGACAAGAACCTGGCCCTAATCGGTCAAATGAAGGAGGACAGAAGAAGGGGTTCCAATAAAGGTAAAGGAAAGAGTGAGGAGTAAGCCTCACAACCAAAGAAGGACTAGAGTAAAATCAAGCGCTTCATATGTCATAAGCACAAAAACTATGCATCACATTGTATAAAGAAGAAGGCCATGTCGAAAAGTGTAACTAGGTTCGGTCTTCATAATGACTTGTAAATATGAATTTATGTAATGAAGAAGACAAAGATAATAAAATGTATTTTGTAAAGCTTACCTCATGGGTTTCATGAGCAACGAATTTTTATTATATGTCAAAGACTTCTTCTTAATGTCTAGGAGTTTGCCGTCTTGTCATAAATATAACTTAGAGTCATGTATATGAAGTAATGTTACACATGTAAAAAGGACAAATATTGATGTAAAAGTATACTCCAGGACCTTGTCAATATGCTCCACAAAGTCGGCTTAAGATGTGATGAATATGTTCCTTGGGTGAAGTCGGCCTACACTCCAATTCATGTCGGCCTAGAAGCTAAAGGACAGTCACTATATAAAGGTGACTGCAGCCTCATTGTAACCATGTGTATTCGGAAATATCTGATATAGAAATGCGAGATAAAAATTTTGTGTTTGGTGTGAAGTAAGGAGACAAATTCAACAAAGGAATAAAGGCTCTCATATATCTTTGTTTGGGTCTATTCATCTCCGTCAAAGTCTAAAGAAGAGCGCTGAACTACAGTGCGAGGAAGAAGGACTATATTGTAGAAAGAAAGGGCTACAAGGGCATGCGAAGAAGATGACTGTAATAAGATCAAGAGGAAGATATCTCAACAAAGTAAGGTGCTCTTTGTTTGGGTTTTTATCTATCTCGCATAACTCAAAAGTAACCTCGGAGTGTAAGAAAGCAAGGAGGTCAAGATTAGGGCCTTCTAGTTTTGGTCTTTATCTCAAATCATACCTCATATATTTCGGAAGGGTGTGGGGTTGTTCAAGGACCTTGCTCTTGAAAGATGACACATGGAAGATGCAGAAAGAAGACTAACGAAGGAACCTAAGGAGGCCGAGAAGCACATTGCTTGGAACAGCCAAGTTAGAATTTCTCTAGTACTAGTGTAGAAGCAATGCAGAAAGGAAGATCAACATAAGGAGCCAAGAAGAGCAATGACAAGATTCTTGGAAGCATACTAGCGTCAAGGGTCTTTGTCATGGTCATGGTACTCATCAGTTGAAGATCTATAAGAAGAATTACTTTCTGGTTTTACTCTCCAAGAGGGAGAGGTTTTGGCCCTGGCTTGAAGAGCCTAAACTTTGTGTCTCGTGTTTTGATAATTGACTTGATGAAAAACATAATAAGTTACCGAAGATAAGATCTAAGGAAAAGAAGCATAACAGTTTCACAGTTATTTATCAAGAAGAGAAATTGAATTAAACGCCCTAATTTCTCAACATGGTGTCAGAGCTAAGGTGATGAAGACAAGAAAGGGCTATTTGGAAAGAAGACACACAAGTATCAAGAGATCAAGGATCAATTTTCAAGAAGACATCAAGGCAAAGAGAGGGATCTATACATTAGATCTAAGAAGATCTTCATTCATTCAAGAAGGAGCAGTTTGCAGAGAGCTAGTGAAACCCTCAAAACCCAAGACATTACTCAAAGGATCCATACATCAAAAAGGTAAGTGGGATCAAGAATAAGATAGTTATCCACAAGGATTCCAAAGCTATAAGTAAAGCCAAGTCAACATCATTAAGGACACCATGCAGAAGCCATCACCATCAGCAACTATTTGATGTTGAAATCAAGTTAACAATATTGGAGACATCATCAAGCCACCATCAAGTCATCCTTGATTATCATCATCATCAAGGATCCAAGGTGATATAGCTCTTTTCACCACTCTTGTAGAAGCCAATCTAAGAGGGAGCTCCTACTGCTATCTACATCATCATCAACAAGGAAGCTGGTAGAAGAAGAAAAGCATATACTCAAGTAAGTGTCTTTATGACTTCATTTGAATCTGTCAAAATGTCTTTCTGCAAAGAGAGCAACAAACTGGTCGGGGTTTCAAAATTTCTTGCATGGAAGAAAAGGACAGATCTAAATCTTATTGAGAATAAAGTCATGGACTATATCAAAGGGTCGGTAACTAAAACTTCAAAAGAAGATACTCAAGCTCATGCCAAATACATGAAGGGAGACATAAGAGCCCAAAGGAATCTTATAGATTCCATAAAGGACTCTCTCATCCCCCATGTATCAAAACTAGAATCTTCAAAAGAAATATATGACAAATTGGTGGAGTTGTTCTCGGTGAGTACTGTAGGGGAAGTAATATCTCTGAGACAAGAACTATACAAGTTGAAGATGTCAAGAAAGGAAGGAATAACTTCATATTTTATGAAGATTTTCGAAATACGAGATCAACTCCAAGAATTGGGAGAAGTAATGTTTGACAGAGAAATGACTACAGTGGTGTTGAATGCTCTATCAGAGGTATGGGGAAACTTCACTTCAAGCATCTATGGAAAGAAAGAAGAAACACCATTCCATGATCTATGGTCTCTATGTAAGATAGAAAAAACAAGATTAAAAGCTAAAATTGATACAGGATCAAATGAAGATAATCAATCCTATGATACCATGTCAAGGAGGAAGGGAAATTTGGTAAGTTTGGTCCTCAGAAGAAAAGAAGAAACATCGATAAGATACGATGTTATGGATGTAATGAACTTGGGCACTATAAAAAGGATTGTGCCAAATCTAACAAGGATAAGAGGAAAAAGGAAGAAGCCCATATATTCGGAGAAATAGAAGAACTAGATTCAAAGAAACCTAAGAAATAAGAAGTGAAAAATCTCTACTATGATTGAGATCATCTTCCTCTTTAAGAGATATCTGCCAATTGTAAAATAGTATGTTAGGAAGCATTGTATATTAGATAGATACATCACTTTAGAATTGTATGCATCATGATGGAAGCATTGAAGGAGGAGCACTCATCATAGGAGGATGTATGTAACACATATGTGACAACTATGCTATGAGATACGTGGCTCCTGGGAACCTCATTGAAAACAACATTTAAGTAGTCATCTAGATCAAGGGTCTTCATTCAATAATCTATATGTACATAGGTGTTGCCATTTTTCTAATGGAATCCTCTTTTGATTCACTAGTTAGAAAGAAAGCAAAAGGTTTCATCGAGAATTCTAACTTGCAAAATTATGGGATTAAAATATGATGACATATTGATCAAGTAGGTCAAGAGAATGAAATTATACATTCTATGGAAAACTGTTGCAGGATGAGTCAAAAGGAAAAGAGATGAGGTGCATGTATATTAATGCTTACACTGGATGTTATGAAGTCATGTCATATGGTTGCAGGTAATATACTTCTATCTTCAAAAGTATGAACAAAGGAAAATAGAATTTCCTACGATGCGCACAGGTTGCCAAAAGGCATAATCCACACCAGACGAAATCAACATAATATGTCCTCATATGAGAAGATGAGGTGGTTGTACACAATCAAGGAACTGCATATTGGAAGCTCCTAGGAATAAAATCAAATTGTGTGGAGAAAGAAAGAAAGATATCGTGAGAAGTGCAACCACGATAAAAAGCAGTCAACATCCATGGAAGCCAAGAAGACTTGACTAGAAAATCTCCTAGGTGGGTATGTAGACTCCGATAGAAGTCTAGAAAAGATGGAAACCCTTGACAATACATATCTTTAGGAGATGTGTCAATCTGTAAACGAAGGATGTCGATGCCTACAAGAAGATGTCATGGTGAAAGATCATCATTAAGGTAACTTTTGGTTTAAAATTTCATATTTATAATTAAATAATTTATGATGAGCTTATGCAAGGCTGCCAAAGGAAATTATATGTCTTCCACAGGTTGACAACCAGATGGCAAGATGAAAGATCCTTGGAAGAAGTATGGTTCGAAGGAAAGCAACATGGCATGAAGCTAAACCAGATGAGAAGATTGATGGACCACTTTCTGATAGAAGACATGACTCTTGGATGAAAGTGATGGATGATTTGTGCCCAATGAAGAGATCCCAAAGATGAAATCTCCTCAACATCAAAGAAATTCATGACACTGAAGGAAGGAGTTCTTCATGAGCATCTCAGTGTTTTCATCATTGTTGTTGCAGGTCCCTGATTAAGAGGGAGCCTGCCAATAAGTATCTTACTTGGAAGAAACTTGGTAATTCCTAAGCCGAGAGGGAGCTTAGGTACATTCCTTGTATAGGAATGAGTACATTCCATTATGGAATATGTCCTCCCTAGTTGAGATGGAGAGATAGACACGTCATTCTGGTCTTCACCTGAGAAGACAGAATGGAGGATTGGGTAATCATCTGGCATCCAATACTCTTTAGGGAATGTATTAGGGCATCCAAGATAAGAGTAGTCATGGAAGGACCGATATTCTTTAAGGATTGGGAATCCAAGATAAGAATAGTCTTGGTGGACATATCCTGAGTGAACCTGGGTGGGATATGATCCAAGAGAGACAATGATGTAGGTGTCTCTTCATCATTGGTCTCGCCAGCATTGGAGCTCAAAGATCTCGTGGAGAGATGGAGTTGTTAGTCAAGGCCTTGCACTATGACAATGATGGTTGATATGATGCTACACAGATGGGATTACCAATCCGATTCTTCTTATGAGATACTTCAGATTGAGGGTGACCATGTACCATTATGAATACCTCCCTAGTTAAGAGGGAGTGTTGAAAAGTGTAACTAGGTTGGGTCTTCATAATGACTTGTAATTATGAATTTATGTAATGAAGAAAAAAAGATAATAAAATGTATTTTGTAAAGCTTGCCTCATGGGTTTCATGAGCAAGGAATTTTTATTATAGGTCAAAGACTTCTTCTTGATGTCTTTAGGAGTTTGTCGTCTTGTCAGAAATATAATTTAGAGTCATGTATATGAAGTAATGTTACACGTGTAAAAAGGACAAATATTGATGTAAAAGTATACTCCAAGACCTTGGCAATATGCTTCACAAAGTTGGCTTAAGATGTGATGAATATGTTCCTTGGGTGAAGTCGGCCAACCCTCTGATTCATGTCGGCCTAGAAGCTAAAGGACAGTCATTATATAAAGGTGACTGCGGCCTTATTGCAACCAGGTGTATTCGAACATGTCTGATGTAGAAATGCGAGATAAAAGGTCTGCGTTTGGTGCGAAGTTAGGAGACAAGTTCAGCGAAGGAATAAAGGCTCTCATATATGTTAGATCTAAGACTTTTGTGATCCATAATGTAGATAAATGTCTTTCGGATTAATCACATCATTCAGATTAGGTGACATTTTGAACTAGCTAATGTGGCTCATCCTCAGGATCTTTGTTTGGGTCTATTCATCTCGGTCAAAGTTTGAAGAAGAGCTCTGAACTGCAGTGCGAGGAAGAAGTGGTATACTACAAAAAGAAAGGGCTACAAGGGCATGCGGAGAAGAGGACTATAATAAGATCAAGAGGGAGATATCTCAGCAAAGTAAGGTGCTCTATGTTTGGGTTCTTGTTTATCTCGCATAACTCAAAAGTAACCTTAGCGTGTAAGAAAGAAAGGAGGTCAAGATTAGGGCCTTCTAGTTTTGGCCATGATCTGGATTCATACCTCATATATTTCGGAAGGGTGTGGGGTTGTTCAAGGACCTAGCTCTTGAACGGTGACACATGGAAAATGCAGAAAGAAGACTAACGAAGGAACCTAAGGAGGCCGAGAAGCATATTGTTTGGAACAGCCAAGTTAGAGACAAAATTTCTCTAGTACTAGTGCAAAAGGAGTGCAGAAAGGAAGATCAACATAAGTAGCCAAGAAGAGCAGTGACAAGGGTCTTGGAGGCATACTAGTGTCAAGGGTCTTTGTCATGGCCATGGTACTCATCAGTTGAAGATCTATAAGAAGAATTCCTATCGGGTTTTCCTCTCCAAGAGGGAGAGGTTTTGGACCTGGCTTGAAGAGCCTAAACTTTGTCCCTCTTGTGTTTTGATAATTGACTTGATGGAAGACATAATAAGTTAACAAAGATAAGATCTAAGTAAAAGAAGCATAACAAATTTACAAGTATTTATCAAGAAGAGAAATTGAATTAAACGCTCTAATTTCTCAATAGGGCAGAAATTGAATTAAACGCCCTAATTTCTAAACAAGGCAAAGGGAAGCAGCAGCAGAAGCAAGTGGCAACCTTAACGGAAACTCAGATGAGCAAGTTTGCTACAAAGCTTGAGAAGGATTTCTCATTAGTTTCTTGCCTTTCTACAAACACAATTCCATGGAACGCGTGGTAAGTGGAGAATGGGGCATCTTGACATATGACATCAGCCTGACATTTGTTTACGAGTCTCACAAAGCAAGACTTAGAAGTAGAGGTGGAGCTTGGTGATCATGGCAATTATTCAATAGCTGGAGATGGTTTGATCTCATTTCAACTTGAGTCAAGGAGCTCTTTCCACTTGGTAGATGTGTTGTATGTTCAAGGCTCAATAAGAATCTACTTTCAGTTTTGGTCATGGAGGATAAGCGTTTTGTTGTGCAATTCAAAAAAGGGCAAGTATTCATTAGGCCGGAAGGATAGCCCAAACACAAGTCAGGTGATTAGGTTGAGAGAAGGTAATTTGTACAGGTTATAGGGTGAGCTTGTTCAAGCTCCAGTTCATAGGAGTGACAGTTTGTGCGAATTGTAGCACAAGAGGATGGGGCACCTGCATTACAGAGTGTTGCGAATTCCAAGGGAGATGGTCATAAATCTTCCAAATTTCAATACTAACTAGAAGGGTGTAGGCAGAGGACGCACACTTAGCAAGTATGCCAAGGCTACTTTCCCAAGCAACAAACAGAAGTCCAAAGAGATTTCAGACTTCATTCATTTGGATGTATGAGGACTAATGTCAATAGCATCAGTATGGGGAGCCATGTATTAAGCCATTTATTGATAATTACTCTGGATATATTTGCCAAAGACAAAGGATGAAGTATTCAATCGGTTTCAAGAGTTTAAGACTCTTGTGAATAACCAACAGTAAAGAAGATCATTGTGTTGAGATTAAACAATGAGGGTGACTTTACCTCTAATCAATGAGGGTGACTTTACCTCTAATGACTTGAGGATTTCTGCAAGAAGGTGTCAATTAAGAGGGAGCTAACATTATCATACAATCCACAACAAAATGAGGTGCAACGAGGATGAATTGGTCTCTCATAGGGGTTCCTAAGGCCATGATTAATGATCAGGGGTAACCCGTGTTTCTTTGGGTAGAGGCATACAATACAACAATCTACATCCAAAATAGGAGTCTTCAAAGGGTCTTGGGGAACAATATACCAAAGGAGACATCCAGTAGTGTGAAGCCAAAGGTGAGCCATTTTTGCATCTTTGGTTGTCCAATATACATTCATGTACCTGCAGAGGAGAGCATGAAGCCAAAGCCCTCTACGATGAAGGATATTTTTGTGGGATGCAATGAGACCTCTACAACTTGCAGGATTTTTATTCCATCACATAAGATAATTGTGGTGAGCAAGGATGTGAAGTTTGGGGACTTTGCATCTAGTAGATCACATGAGCCCATTCCAAAGAAAATGACGAAGAGCAAGAGGCTCCACAGGTTGTGACTAGCTCAACCATGACACCAACAACTTCCGCTTCGGGAATTTGACCTTCAAGTGAGGAGGATAAGTTAGTAGCTCCTTCTAGTTCTATCAAAAGACCTCGATGGTTTACATAGACATTGAGGGATGCTTAGGAGTATGTTAAGGTTCCTAGGGGCACATTTAAGGATACCAGGTCTTCAAAGATGTATTCGACTTAAATGGCACTAGTGAGAAGCGTCATTGATATTGAGCCTTCTAGTTTTCGGGAGAGCAAATCAACTTATATATGACTAAATGCCATGGTGCAGAGTAGTGTAGAAAAAGTAGGGAAAAAAACGGGATTAAATTCCTAAAACACAATTTTTTTGGCTAGCCGATTAAATCAACCGATTTTTTGCCGATTTTTTCACTCCCAAAAAAATCGAGATTAAATCATAAAAGTCTCGATTTAATCGGGAGTCGACCCAAAAAGCCGTTGAGACTTCCCAGGCAGCAAATAATAAACGGAAAAGTGAAAAAACCCCATCATTTTCCGTTGTTTTGCTCCCATTAGTCCCTGTGGAGAGAGGAGATGTTTTCCATTGCCCAAGAGTAGGAGATTTGCTAGTTTTTTGGTGGGGATTTGGAGATTTGTCCATTGCTCAACGTAAAAGATTCAAAGTGTCAATTTGTTGCTCCCAGGTACGTATTTTAATTTATTTTAATTTGGGCAACTAGGTCCAAACTCCATGTTGCACTGCTCATATGACGATGGTCATATTTTTGTTGGATTCCTCTTTCGGAGAGGTGCAAGATTGATCTAAAGATTATCTTGATCAGATGAGCAAAACATTGATTTTAAATTTATTTTCCACATGTGCAAGGTTGGCCAGATTTATTCCACATGCCTAAAAGATGTGTCACACACCCTCATTGATTAATATAAATTGGAGAGACTTGGAGGTCATTTTCTCATAATCTCATCACACATTCTCTCATTGTGATCTGATTGGTTCGATAGTCTTTGGAGGCCTTTTTCCCTCACACGTGTGGAGCGAAGCTATTGTTTTCTGCGCTAATCTGTTTAGGGCTTTCTGTTTTCTGTGGTCAACCCTTGGTCGTTTAACGTCAATCTTCTGCAAAAATTCTGATTTTAGGAGGTCATACAGCTGGGCACTAAAATCGAGGAATTCCGAGTTGTTTGACTAAAGCCCTAGTTTGCTATGTTGACTTTTTTGAAGCTACATGTGTTGACTTTTCTGCGATGTCCCTAGTTTGACTTGCGTTGACTTGTGATGAGTTGTCTTTGAGGGCCGTGGGTGTGACACATGAAAGTGTTCGCTGGCCGAGAAAGGCTTTGTTGGTTGAAGCATCCTATTGACTGTCGCAACGCCACAATATCTCATATCTTTGCTAGACAAAAGGAATTGTAAATCTAATCTATATTTGGCTTGTCTTCTATTGATCTATTATTGTGTTCTATCAGCGTTTTACTTTCAAGTTTATGTGATTGCTATTTTGTATTGGGCCTAAGAAAGATTGAAGTAAAAGTGCATCAAGCATAAAACACCATGGTTATCTAAATTTAACATGGTATCAGAGCTGAGGTGAAGACAAAGTCCAAGAGTCCAAGCTGGTGTTAGAAGCTATCTTCGAAGGAAGAAATCCTATCAAGGACAAATGGCCTCCTCAACCTACAAGGGTTTCAAGGCTGATGATAAATTGACTGATAAGTCTGAATATCATGCATGGAAGATGTCCTTGGATTTGGCGCTAGAAGATCAAGATGTCATGGTCGATGTCCAGGGGAATATTCAAGAGCCTCCATCAAATGCAGTTGCTGCCACAAAGACAAAGTATAGAAAAGGGTAAATCAAAGCAAAGATGATTATCCAAGATTCTATTCGTAAGCACTTGGTTGCTTACATTTCTGAGTTGAAGACATCTAAGGAGATGTATGATAAGTTGGTGAGCATGTTCAGGGCTAGCAATGCTAATCAAATCCTCTTCTTCAATAATCAATTGAAGAATATCAAGAAGGGTAAGGATGAATATATTTAATCCTATTTTATGAGGCTCATTGAAATCAGGAATAACCTCCTAGTTATTGGGGAAGCAATATCTGATCAAGAGATGGTTCTTATTGCACTTGGAGGTCTCCCCCATGATTGGCATGTATTCAATACCACTATTCTCAATAATAATGTGATTCCTGATTTTGATGAAATATTGATGAGATGCACTCAAGAGGAAACAAAAATGATGGAGTATGCCTCCAATGGTAATGAAAGTGACCCCACTGCCTTCGTCGCTCATGCAAAGAAGAAGAACCATGGTTGCTCGAGAAATCAAAACCATGGTAGAGCGGGGCCCAAAGGAAGGGAAGATGTTAAACTTGTAACAAGACTGGCCACTATGCAAGGGAGTGCCCTAATAGAAGGGAATCTCCCAGGGATGATGACAACAACAACTCGAGAAGGAATGGCAGGAACAACAAGTTCCAAGGAAAAAGAAGGCTCCCTCTAATCGTAATGGAAATGGGCAACCTTTCAAGAGGTCAAGAAATTCCAGGTACGACGAGTCTAATGTTGTTGATAATAAGAGAAATGATTTTATTCTTGTATCTGCCCTCTCTGCTGCATCTCCACCCGACACCCTGGATGTCTGGTTAATTGATAGTGGTGCTTCAAGGCACTTCACTAGTTATAAAGAAGCCCTTTCTGATTTGATTGAGAAGGATACTAATCTGGAAATTATCCTTGGAGATAATGCCACCTATCACGTAAAAAGAATGGGGACTGTGCCCTCCATTTATCTCAAGGTCAAGTCATCTGATTACAAGATGTGTTGTATGTACCTAATTTGAAGAAGAACCTTGTGTCCATTTCAGCAATGGAAGACAAAGGGTTCAAGGTGTCATTCTTTGATGGAAAGGTACTTATCTGGAAGAAGAACTTCAAGGAAGCTCTTTCTATCAGTTTTAGAGTAGATACACTCTACCAAATTGGAGGAAGTCCATTGGGGGCTATGACATGTGATACAACTCTTCAAATAGAGTTATGGCACTGTAGGTTTGCACACCTTCATTACAAAGCCCTTCCCGAAGCAGGGAAGGTGGTGACAGGGATGCCCGAATTGAGAGATGATCATGAAGGTATATGTCAGGGTTGTGCCGAAAGGAAGCATACAAGGAGACCATTCCCCTCAAGTGTCACAAAGACAACTAATATCTTGCAATTGATACATTCTGACTTATCTGGTATGCTGCATGTGACATCCTTGGGAGGATGCTCCTATTACATGACTTTTACAGATGACTTCTCCCGCAAGACCTGGATATATTTTTTGAAGAAGAAGGAAGAAGCATTCAAATGGTTTCGTACCTTCAAAGCCATGGTTGAAAATCAAACCAAGTAGAAAATCAAAGTTTTGAGGACCGACAATGGGACCGAGTATGAGTCAAATGAGTTTAATGACTTTTGTAGAGAAGTTGGCATCAAGAGGGAGACAAAAACTGCGTACACTCCTGAGCAAAATGGTGTTGCTGAAAGAAAGAACAGGACCATTGTGGAAGTTGCCCGCACCATGCTATGTGACCAAGGTCTTTCGAAGTTTCTATGGGGAGAAGTTGCGAACGCTGCTGTGTATGTTCAAAATAAATGCCCGCATTCCACTCTGGACTCCAAAACTCCCGAAGAAGTCTTCTGTGGTAAGAAACCTGATGTTTCTCATTTTAGAGTTTTTGGTTGTCTTCTTTACTTTCATGTGCCGAAAGAAAAGAGAAGCAAGCTGGATGCTTCTAGAAAGAAGGGAATGTTTGTGGGCTACAGTGAAACTTCGAAGGCATATAGAATCTATGTGCCTGGTCAAAGAAAAGGGGAGATATGCCATGATGTCACCTTCGATGAAGATGCTACCCTCGGGAAGGTGAGAAATCTTCCTAGCTCCAAGGAAGACAAAGAAGATGAAGAAGCAGGGAAGCTGGAAGAGTCGAAGGATGACCTGATGCCTGATGTTGAAGAACCTATGAATCCCATTGATCCACCTCCTTCAAATAAGAGAAGACCCTCATGGCTTAGGGATACTCTCGAAGATGCCGAGAGACATATAGCCCCAAGGGGGGCATTCCGTGAAAGCAAGAAGCCGAAGAGATACCAAGGGTATCTAGCAGCCATGAGTATGATAGTACAATCTGAGCCTGGAACATTTGAAGAAGTCGTAAAGCATCAAGTTTGGAAGGATGTTATGCACGAAGAATATGAATCCATTATGAAGAATGATGTCTGGGAAATGGTCCCAAAACCGGAGGACAAATCTGTTGTCACCTCGAAATGGCTCTATAAGATCAAGCATGGATCTGATCGAAGTGCTGAAAAGTACAAGGCAAGATTCGTTGCCCGAGGCATGTCTCAAAAAGAAGGCATAGATTATGATGATATATTGCACTTGTGGCCCGCTATACCACCATCTGATCTATTATTGCCCTTGCTACTACGCAAGGATGGAGTCTACATCAAATGGATGTGAAGACCGCTTTTCTGCATGGATCTATAAAGGAAGAGGTGTATGTGGAGCAACCTCTGGGGTTCGAAGTCTGCGATAGAGACACTGATGTATGCAGGTTGAAGAAAGCCCTCTATGGGTTGAAGCAAGCCCCTAGGGCTTGGTACAAGAGGATAGATAGCTACTTGATCAAGTTGGGCTTCACTCGAAGTAATGTTGATCCAAACCTTTATTTTAAGGTTAATAGGGAAAGGCCTCTCATTTTGGTTCTCTATGTGGACAATCTCTTCCTAACATGTGCCGACCCTCCCATTCATCAGTGTAAGAGGGAGCTATTTCCAAGTTTGAGATGAAAGACCTAGGACTGATGCACTACTTCCTAGGCTTGGAGGTCTGGTAGAGTCTAGGAGAAATTTTCCTTTCTCAAGGAAAATATGTCATGAAGTTGCTGGAGAGATTTGGTATGATGGATTGTAAGTCTGTGTCGAAACCGATGGAACTCAACTTTAAGAAGTTGAGTGAAAACGTTGTTGGGCCTATGCTAGCAAATCCTACCGAGTATCGACACCTCGTAGGGGCCCTGGTGTTCTTAGTGAAATCTCGTCTGGACATATGTTTTGCAGTGAACACTTTGAGTCAACATATGGTTTATCCTCATCACATTCACTGGATTGGTGCCAAGAATCTGTGGAGATATCTTCGAGGGTTTGAGACTCCATGGATATACTGATCAATGTTGCGAACATCAGCATCATAATAAAATCGACAAGGGTCCCAAAAACCAAAAATTCGTAAAATCGGGAAAATATCGATAAAAAATCGGCAAACATCGGCAAAACTAAGATAACATAAAAATATCTTTAAAAATCGGCAAACATTGGCTAGGCCAAAAAATCGTGATTTCGAGATAAAATCAGGATATTATCGAGATGTTCACAACACTGATACTGATGCCAATTGGGCTGGTAGTGTGGTGGATCACAAGGGCACATCTGGATGCTGCTTCACCTTGGGTTCTGCTTCGATATCTTGGATGAGCATGAAGCAAAAGTCGATGGCTTTGAGCACCGTTGGGGCCGAAAACATCGCAACGAGTATGGCCTGTTGTGAAGCTATTTGGTTGCGAAAGCTCTTCAGTGCGTTGTTTGGGCATGTGCTAGATACCACCGTTATCCTTTGTGATAACCAGAGTGGGATTCGTCTTTCTGAAAATCGCATGTTCCACGATCGATCCAAGCATATTGATATCAGGTACCACTTTATCCGGGATATGGTACAGCGAGGTGCCGTAAGGCTCGATCATATAGGCACTGATGAGCAGGTCGTGGATATTCTCACGAAGCCCCTAGGGAAGGTCAAGTTCCTAACCTTCCATGAGAAGCTTGGAATCGTGGAAATACGCTATTCTGAGGGTCCTGCTTGAGTTGGACTATGAGCTCTGGGAGCTCCAGGGGGCATGGGGATAGCTTCTTGGAGCTATAAGCACTCATGGGGCTAGGCTTGCCAAACCTTGTGGTGCATCTGCCCCACCGTTATGATATTGAGTTGGTTCGCCTCTCTTTGATCTGTGCCCCGCACGCATCCTCCCCATGGAGTTTCGGACTCATCGGAAGTACCTCTCATTTGGCCAATGAGGTGGGAAATGTGGACAGATACCATAGCAAGACCGACGGATGCATCGAAGATTGTCGTACTCTCTATGTCTAGGATGGCACGTGTTCAACACCTTGACCTGGGATCAAGTATGATGAGGTTTTATCCTCTAAATTGACTCCCAGTTAGTATGAGACTCTTTTGAGTCCGAGAGAGGTTTTTACCTCTAAGCTGACTTCGGGTCAGTTGTGTGTGATGTCTTTATGACTCACCTTTTGTTCTGAAATAAAGAGCCAACAAAGCAAGTTACGGCGGGATGACGCACGATGTTTGGTTTGGTACATGATGGATGGCACTTGTGGACAGAGATGCAGTTTTCCCTAGTTGAGAGGGAGTGTTAATTTTGGGCAACTAGGTCCAAACTCCATGTTGCACTGCTCATATGACGATGGTCATATTTTTGTTAGATTCCTCTTTTGGGGAGGTGCAAGATTGATTTAAAGATCATCTTGATCGGATGAGCAAAACATTGATTTTGAATTTATTTTCCACCTGTGCAAGGTCAGCGAGATTTATCCCACATGCCTAAGAGATGTGTCACACACCCTCATTGATGAATATAAATTGGAGAGACTTGGAGGTCATTTTCTCATCATCTCATCACACATTCTCTCATTGTGATATGATTGGTTCGATAGCCTTTGGAGGCCTTTCTCCCTCACACATGTGGAGCGAAGCTGCTGTTTTCTGCACTAATCTGTTTAGGGCTTTTCTGCTGCAGCGTTGACCAACATTGATCGCGGTCGACCGTTGGTCGTTTGACCTCAATCTTCTGCAGAAATTCCAATTTTAGGAGGTCGTACAACTGGGCACTAAAATTGAGAAATTTCGGGTTGTTTGACCGAAGCCCTAGTTTGCTACGTTGACTTTTCTGAAGCTGCATGTGTTGACTTTTCTGCGTTGTCCCTGGTTTGACTTGCATTGACTGTCTTTGAGGGTTGTGGGTGTGACACATGAAAGTGCTAGTTGACCAAGAAAGACTTTGTTGGTTTAAGCATCCTGTTGACTGTCGTAACACCACAATATCTCATATCTTTGTTGGACAAAAGGAATTGTAAATCTGATCTAGATTTGGTTTGTCTACTATTGATCTATTATTGTGTTCTATTAGCATTTTACTTTTAAGTTTATGTGATTGCTATTTTGTATTGGGCCTAAGAAAGATTGAAGTAAAAGTGCATCAAGCATAGAACACCATGGTTATCTAAATTTAACAATTTCCCTCTTAGTCTTTGTTACACAAATGGCTTCTTAAATATTTCTATAATTCTATTAGTTTGTTTTTATCTTACTTTTGCTTAAAATTTTGAATCAAAACATTGTTTAGAATCTAGATTGAAGCAACACTTCAACTTTCAAGGAATCAAATGACAAAAATTCATACCCTTGTTTAGTGAATATGTGCGTGTTTTAGTGAATATGTGCGTGTTCAAGTGAGTGAGAAGAGCCATTTAAAATTTAAAATCAACAATTACATTTGTGTTTGCGTCTTATATGATGGGCAATTTTTTATTGTGCCCGAGTTCAAATTCAAGTTCAAAGTTTCAAAGAAAATGCCAAGGCTTTTAGACCCTATGTGGAAATATGGTGAACATGATACTATACCCAAATCTGGGGGGGTCAATAGGATGTATTTGACTTGCAAGTTGTGTGGCAAGCATATGTCAGGGGGTGTCAACAGATTAAAAATCCATTTGGGGCAAATTCCAAGGCAAAATGTAGACCTTGGCCCAGATCCAACACCAGAAAACATCTGGCATGCCATTAAATCATTGATAGATAAAGAGGAGGGCAAAGACATCAGGGCAGCACTAAAAAACCAACTTGTAGGGGCCTCAAGAGTGGGGGAAGTGAGAGTGGTTCTTCAGCATCACCTTCCACACCCACATGTCCCAACCCTTCAGCTTTCTCAACTTTTTTTTATTCCTAGAACCACACCTGGTGCACAACGTGGTATCAAATCGACACTTAAAAAAAGGAAAAGGCAAAAGTTGACAGGTTGGTCAGTAAGTGTCTTCTATGGAGTGATGTTCCTTTCAACATTGTTAGGACAAACCCATTCTACCAACCTATGTTTGATGTTTTTGTTGTCGTTGCCTCGGGATACAAAGGCCCTACCTTTGCAAAATTGAGAAGGCCTCTTCTTCAAGATGAAAAGACCGATTGCACTGCTAGATTGGAGGAGTTTAGCGCATCATGGGAACACACTGGATGCACAGTCATGTCAAATGGTTGCACTGACCAAAAGGGTAGGATCCTTCTTAACTTCTTGGTTAGTTGTCCCAAGGGGCCAATGTTCATGAACCATGTGGATGCATCTGCACACCTTAAATATGCAAGTTTATTATGTGAGTTGTTGGACATCTTCATCCAGGAAGTAGGTCGACGAAAAGTTGTCCCAGTCATAACGGACAACGCCGCAAATTATATTGCAATTGGCAAGTTGTTTATGGAGAGGTATCCTAACTTGTTTTGGACACCTTGTGCAGCTCATTCTATTGACTTGATGTTGGAGGATATAGGTAAGATTCGTCTTGTGAGAGATATTGTTGAATCATCCAGCAACATAACAAAATTTATATATAATCATGCATCTGTGCTTAGCTTGATGAGAAGATTCACCAACAACAAAGAGTTGGTGTGTCCTGCCATTACACGATTTGCTACTACTTTCATATCTCTTCAGTCTCTGTTGAATTCTATGTGGGATGTGAAGAGCATGTTTCTTTCACAAGATTGGCGTGCTTTATCTATTAGCCGCAAACCAGAGGGAGAAGGCACATGCAGACTAGTTTCATATGACTAGAGCTTTTGCGTAAGAGTAGAGGAGGTGTGTGCCAATTCATAACGCTTGGTAAGGGTTCTTCGGTTGGTTGATGGAAAGAAGCCTGCAATGGGCTACTACTTGTATGAGGCCATGGATAGGGCCAAAGAAGCCATTCGTGCTTATTATGAAGACAAGGGAGATGAGAGGTTAGAGAAACAACAGGTCATATGGAGAGTGATTGATGAGCAATGGAACAATACCCTCCATCGCCCCATTCATGTTGCAAGTATCTACCTCAACCCCGCATTTTCTTACTCTTGTGGTTTCAGATTTGATGCCGAGGTGATGGATGGATTCTTCACTTGTGTTGAGAGGATGGTGGCATATGAGCAAGAACGTGAAGATATTTCTAAAGAAATGGAGATATATAAGATGTCAGGTGGCACATTTGGTTTTACCATGCCTATTAAGAACGAGACGACCAAAATGCCAAGGAAGCTTCAGTTTGTTTCAAGTTTAGAATTTCAATGTTTAACTTTTTTTTAATGTTTCTCATTTTTTCTTTTAACTTGTAGATGCTTGGTGGACAAGCTATGGTGGCAGAGTACCCCATCTCCAAAAGCTTGTCATTCGAGTGTTCAACCAAACATGCAATTCCTCTGGGTGTGAGCGCAACTGGAGTGTATTTGACAATACAGAGCAAAAAGTGCAACAAGTAAAAAAAATCAAATTAATTTTTTGAATTCATTTGATTATTTTTAATATTTAAATTTTTTAGTACTAATTTACAATCTATGACCCTAATACAGATTGGAGTCCGAACGCCTCAATGACATGGTCTACGTCTACTACAATCTTCGATTGTGTGTGAGACAACTTCAGAAAACTCCTGATGTTGAAGCCATCTCATTAGACAATATTGATACCACTGTTGCATGGAGGGTCAAGACTGAGAGGTCGACCATGGATTCAACCCCTGATTGGTTAGATGTGGATCCAGAGGCACTAGCGGCAGAGGAGGTAACAATTGCAGGGGAGGGAGAGCCAGAGGTAGACGAGGAGAAGCCTCAAGGTTTAAAGGCAGAGCAGGAGGAGGAGGAGGAGGAGGAGGAGGTGACATCATCTAGGATGGGCAATTGCAACAAAGGGCAGAGGCCACCTCTTTTATCGGCTTCTAGAGGACGACTAAGTCCATTTGTATCCCTAGGGGCAAGGGCCTTCTTCCTCTAGAGGAAAAGACAAAGCCATTCCCTATTCTCGTAAAAGGGGCAGAGAATCTCAATGATTGATTACTTTATGACATGTAGATGACTCGTGATATACATTTATTATATTTTTTGTTGATATTTTGACTCTTAAGAGTTGAGACTGAGACAGGAATCAAGATTCAAGACTTGATTCACTACTTTGATATGTGATGTAGCACTAGACTTCATACACATTATATATTAGCTTTCTTTACATGTTTATGTGGAAATGCATTTACTTGATGTTGTGGATACTTTAGATGCTAAAATAATTTTTTTTAAATGAATATTTTTGTATTTTTTTAATTTTGCCGACTTTTTCAAAAAACTCCCGACTTTAAAGAATTTTTAAATTTTTGGACCCTTGCCGATTTAGTCTCGACTTCGACTTTTTCCACATTGGTGTAGAGTACAACTCCATCATGAAGCATGATTTGTGGGAGATCGTTCCAAGACGAGAGGGGAAATCAATGATGAGTTCTAGGCGGCTCTTCAAGATCAAGCATGTTGCAGATGGAAAAATTGAAAAGTTTAAGGCAAGGTTTGTGGTGAGAGGGTTTTTCCAAAAAGAGAGAGTGGATTATGAGGAGATGTTTGCTCCAAACACTAGGTGCACTTCTATTAGAGCTATGATGTCCATTGTATCAGTCATGGGATGGAGGATACATCAGATGGATGTGAAGACAACAATCCTTAATGGGCTCATTGAGGAAGAGGTGGGCATAAAGCAATATCAAGGTTGAGGTATATGGTAAAGAATCTCATGTATGCAAGCTTAAGAAATCTTTGCATGGACTAAAGCAAACACCTAGCGCATGGTATTCCAAGATTGATAGATAATTCTTGAGCATGGACTTCACCAAAAGTGAAGCAAATCCTAACTTATATAACATATTTGTTGGGATTGAACTGCTTATTTTGGTATTGTACGTCGATTATTTATTTCTTATAGGTCCAAAGAAGCTAATCGTAATGTGCAAAGTAGATTTGGCAGCAAAGTTCAAGATGAAGGACATTGATTTGATCATAGTTATCAAAACTGGACCGGTCGTTGAACTGGTAAACCCTTCAGACCGAGAACCGATCAGAACTAGACGAATACTGGACCAAAAAACCAGTTGAGCAAAAATACATAAAATATTCAAATTTTAAAGAGAAACATATATATTCATGTGCATCCATATACATTCAAACCATTCATACACAAATATGAAAAAGTTCTCATTTATATAGCAAGTAAAAGTGCATAATATGATACTACCAAAATAGTAGTTAGTGGAATACATGTCTGAAACAAAATACATCAAGATACAGACTCTAAATGGCCTCTGAAGTCCAAAAATAAGCATAGAACTAAACTACAATACTATTAGTACTAAATTACTAATCACAATCAACATCCTCAGCCTCCCCCTCATCTTCTGTTGATTAATCTAGGGCATAGCAATTAGGTGATTTATCTTCAAATGATAAATGCTTGTGAATGTTAGGATCTTCTCTTTGATATTATTATGTTCTTCTTCTTCATCAAACACTTACCAAAGCATAAACAATAAAGAGACAAGAGACACAGAATACAGGCTATCATCGAGGGCCAAAACCTCTCCAACTTGAGAGGAAAACCAAAATGAATAGAAACTTCAATTGACGAATACCAAGACCATGACCTAGACCCTTGACACAACCTCTCGAAGACCAAGTCACAAACCCTTCTTTCCAGCTTCTTCTTCTAAACCAAGTCAACACTAGTCAAACTACCTTCCTTCACTTGCTAATCTCAGCTACTCTGAAATTTCAACTCCTTTCCACAGACCCGCAATCTTTGGCCTACTTATACTTATGCAATTCCACACTTGAGCTGATAGAGGGAGATCCTGAGATGCTTTCCTCCCTCGCTTAGCTTGGAGACTTCTTCTTAAGGCTTTGATCAGCAAGAACAATGATAGGTGACTTCCTTAGTGGTTTCTCTAGGGGTTGTTGAAACCCCACTACAGAAATCCTAATTTCTGCCACACGTGTGAAGAGAAAATACCCAAAAACAATGCTAAACTTCTTCGCTCTTCTTTCCTTTCACTTTGCTAGTTATGAGATTGCTCCTTGTGATCTTCGCTCTTCTTCCTGTTGCAGATTGCTTCACCGAATTTTTGTCTTTCAAATGAGGTCGAGCTACCCTACTTATAGTGGTTTGTGCATCTATAATAAGCCGACTTGAACTGGAGCCTAGGTTGACATGTCATTCTGGAAACATCTTTAGGCCAACATGATAAATAGCTTGTGACAAGATCTTGGAGGGTTATTGCCACATTCAAAATTACTTCTTACAATATGTAACATGTCTTCAACACATGACATTAACTCCCTAGACTTATGACTTGATGACAAAACCTAATAGCTCTCAATGGGAGCTTCAACTAAAAATTAAATTTCTTAAGCATGAAACCCATGACTCAAGCATTACAAAATATATGTTTTTTCTCTTTTCATAAATTACATAAAATCATAATTACACATTTCATTATGAAGACTGAACCTAGTTACACTTTTCAACACTCCCTCTTAACTAGGGAGGCATTCATAATGGTACTTGGTCATTCTCAATCTGAAGAATTCTCATAAGAAGGGTCGAATTGGTAACCCGGCTGTATAGCATCATATCAACCAGCATTGTCACATATCAAGGCCTTGACTAATAGCCCTATGTCTCCACAAGATGAGAACACATTGTTGGTGAGACCAATGATGTTTAGACACCCTCATCATTCTCTCTCTTGGAACATACTCCACCCAGGTTCAGAGTGTGTTCCACTATTCTTATCTTGGATTACCAGTCCTCAAAGAATATTAGTCCTCAACGACTACTCTTATCTTGGATGCCCTAACCTCATCCCCAAAGAGCATCGGATGTCAGATGTTTACCCAATCCTCCATTTTGTCTTCCCAAGTGAAGACAAGAATGATGTCTATCTCTCTCCCTCTCAGCTTATGGAGGACATACCCATTCCACTGAAGGAATGTACCCACTCCTATTGAAGGAATGTACCCACTCCTATAAAAGGAATGTATCCAAGCTCCCTCTTAAGTAGGGACTTGACCAAGCTCCCTCATGTCTAGGGACTTGCTTCCAACAGCTCATCAAGTGGAGATCATTGGACAACCAGTTGCTTGTATAACTCCTTCCTTCGATGTCATGAATTTCTTCTTAGTCAAAGAGTCTACATCTTTCGGGACCTCTTCGTAGGGCATAGACCATCCATCCCTTTCATCCATGAGTCATGTCGTTAATTCTTTCATAGGAAAGTGATACATCAGTCCATATCTAGCCTTCCTTCATGCCATGTTGCCTTCTTCATGCCATGTTTCCTTAAGGATCTTTCATCCTATTATATGGTCGTCGATGGCGGAAGACATCCATAACTCTTCCCTTTAGCAGCCCTACATAAGCCTATCCAGATATCATATGAACTGAACATTAAATCAAAATTACCTTTGTGATGGTCTTTCATTTTGACATCTTCTTGTTTGCATCAGCGTCTTGCATACATGTTGACACATCTCCAAAAGATATACATAGTCAAGGGTCTCCTTCTTTTTCAGACTTCCATCAGAGTCTTCGTTGATGTACACATTATGTTGATTTCATCTAGTCAATGTGTGACCCATGCCTTCCTACATCTTTTCAATGGAGGAGATCTTCTCTTCATCATGCTCTTGAAGTAGAGCATTCATCCATGTTCCTAGCAACCATATGACATGACTCCAAATAATCAAATAAAAAAATATTACCTCATTCTTCTTTTAGGACATCTTCCTTCAGCGGCTTCCATGATTGAACGAATTTTAATCTCTTGACCTGCTTATTGACATCATACAATCCTTTCATGACTTCCTCCAAGTTGGAATTCTTGATGAAACACTTGCTCCCTTTTGATTGGTGAACCTTTCGATGAAGATTCGGATAGAGGATCTTAAGTATCCTCATCCAGCAGATGTTTCCTCTTAACTGAAGTATGATGAGCTTTGTACCATATGACTTTCTTTTTCCTTTTACCCATAAGTACTACTTATGCTTCTAATGAGGTTACCAAGACTTATACCCTTCCATAGTTGAATGTCATAGATCTATCATTCATGCTTCCCTGTGATGATATCACAAGCTCTTGCTTCTATGATGCCATCTCTTAACATGATGCATCCTATCATGATTCTAATGATTCCTAATAGTTATACTTTACAACACGAAAACTTGAAAACAAAAACTTCAAAAGAACTAGGTGAGGAAAATTATCTCAATCAGAGTAAAGATCTTTTACTTCCTCTTTCTTGGACTTCTTCTTTTCAGCTTCCTCCACTTCTTTGGTGATATGGGCTTCTTCTCTACCTCTTTTGTTACTGTCCTTCTTGAGCTTAGGACAATCTCTTTTGTAATGCCCATATTCTTGACATCCACAGCATTGAATCTTAGCCATGTTCTTCTTTTTCTAAGGACCAAACTTTCCAAATTTTCCCTTTCGTTTTGTCATTGTAGCATATGCTCAATTTTGCTCACTTGATCCTACATTAGATTTTTCCTTTAACCTAGATTCTTCAATCTTGGATAGAGACCATAGATCCTGGAATGAAGTAACTTCTTTCTTCCCATAAATGCTTGAAGTAAAGTTACCCCTCTCTTCTGGTAGTGCATTTAGTACTACTATAGTCATTTCTCTATTAGAAATGATTTCTCCTAGATCTTGAAGTTGATCCCTGATTTCAGATATCCTCATAAAGTATGAGGTTGTTCCTTCTTCTTTTGACATCTTTAGCTTGTAGAGTTCTTGTCTTAATGAGATAACTTCTCCTACAGTGCTTACAAAATACAGCTCTTACCAATTTATTATATATTTCTTTTGAAGTTTTGAGTTTTGATACATATGGAATGAGGGGATCCTTGATGGATTCTACGAGAATCCTTTGAGCCTTAAGCCCTCACTTTCCCTTTCATAAACTTTGCAAGTGCTTGATCATCTTCTTTTGATGGTTTGGTGATTGATCCTTTGATATGATCCATAACCTCATTTTCAATGAGATTTAGATTTGTCCTCTTCTTCCATGCAAGATAGTTTGAAGCCTCGGCTAATTTGTTGCTTTCCTTGCAAAAATACATTTTGGCATATTCAAATGTGGACATAAATAACTTACTCGTTAAGATGCTTCTTCCGCTTGCTCCTTTCTTGAATTTAATGATGACACAGATAATAGAAAACTTATCCTTGATGAGGATAGTTCTCTTCGAGAATGATCCTTGACCCCACAAAGAGGGAGATCACTTTAGATCCTTTAATGGTGATGTCTTTGTTGATGATGATCAATGATGACTTCTTGATGGTGTCCTTCAATGGTAAGAACCTTGCTTCAACGAGAGGGAAATTGCCTTAGAACTTATTATGATGATGACAGCGTCCTTGATCTCACTTCTCTTGGATGAATAGACTTCAAGCTACCTTGATTTGCAGATCTCTTCAACTTGGGTCTTTGTGGTCTTTGGAGGATCCCAAGACTTTTGTTGGTGTAAACTTCTTCTTCGATCTAGGGTTTTGATTTTTCTTTGTAGATTTTGACTTCAAGATGATCCTCTTAAATTTTCTTTGATGTCTTCCTCGAGATTTGATCCTCAAGTGTCCCTTGATAAGATGCCCTTCCTTGACTTTTGTGACCTTAGCTCTGATACTATGTTGATTAATCTAGGGCATAGCAATTAGGTGATTTCTCTTCAAATGATAACTGCTTGTGAATGATTTTTACTTCTTTAGATTAGGATCTTCTCTTTGATATTATTATGGTGTTCTTCTTCATCAAACACTTAACAAAGCATAAACGAGACGAGACACATAATATAGGCTATCAGTGAGGGCCAAAACCTCTCCAACTTGAGAGGAAAACCGAAACGAATTCTTCTTCTTATAGAAACTTCAATTGACGAATACCAAGACCATGACCTAGACCCTTGACACAACCTCTCCAAGAACAAGTCACAAACTCTTCTTTCCAACTTCTTCTTCTTGACCAAGTCAACACTAGTCAAACTACCTTCATTGCTAATCTCGGCCACTCTGAAATTTCTACTCCATTCGACAAACCTGCAACCTTTGGCCTGCTTATACTTATGTAACTCCACACGTGAGCTGATAGAGGGAGATTCTAAGATGCTTTCTTTCTTCGCTTAGCTTGGAGACTTCTTCTTAAGGCTTCGGCTAGTAAGAACGATGATAGGTGACTTCCTTAGTGGTTTCTCTAGGGACTGTTGTAACCCCACTGCAGAAACCCTAATTTCTGCCACACGTGTGAAGAGAAAATACCCAAAAACAATGCTAGACTTCTTTGCTCTTCTTTCCTTTCACTTTGTTGGTTATGACACTGCTCCTTGTGATTTTCACTCGTCTTCCTATTGCAGATTGCTTGACCAAATTTCTATCTTTCAAATGAGGCCGAGCTACCCTATTTATAGTGGTTTGTGCATCTATAATAAGCCGACTTGAACTGGAGCCTAGGCCGACATGTCATTCTGGAAACATCCTTAGGCCGACATGATAAATAGCTTGTGACAAGGTCTTGGAGGGTTTTTGACACATTCAAAATTACTTCTTACAATATGTAACATGTTTCAACACATGACAATGACTTCCTAGACTTTATGACTTGATGAAAAAACCTAATAATTCTCAATGGGAGCTTCTACTAAAAATAAAATTTCTTGAGCATGAAACCCATGACTCAAGCATTACAAAAAAAAACCTTCTTCTTTTCATCAATTACATAAAATCATAATTACACATGCCATTATGAAGACCAAACCTAGTTACACTTTTCAACATCTTCATCCTCAAAATTAGCAGTAGCAGACTAAGGATCTATAGTGGGATTTTGACTTGATTCCACTGGCCCTGAAGGTGGAGCTGGAAGTGGGTCCAAGTCCATCCAAGAAAGATCTTCATTGTCAAATGTTGGTTCTTGGGTCTCCACAACCCACTCTAATGATGGATCAAATTCATCCAAAGTTATGTTGCTTGATTCAGGTGTCTTATTTAGCAACTAGTTTCGCCTCAACCTAAGGTTGTATTGAACATAAACCATGTCATTCAATTGTTTTTGCTCCAAACAGTTCCTCTTCTTGTTGTGTATTCGCTCAAAAACACTTCAATTTTGTTCACACCCGAAGCCCCAACTAAGAAAAATATTAAAAAAAATAAAAATTTTAATAAGAAAATCTCTTGAATGGGCCCCACGCATGAGTTGTTAGGTGGTTGCACCGAACTAGCCAATTCGGCAAAAATGGTCGGTTCAGTACCCAACTGGCCATTTCCAGTACGTTGCACCGATCTGAACAGGTTTAGGGCTGAAAACGGTCGGACCGACCATTCCAAATCGGTTCGGTCCAGTCCTGATAACACTGGATTTGATGCACTGCTTCTTGGGGTCTGAGGCATGGCAGAGAGACAAGGAGAGATCTTGGACAAGAGAATCATGCGATTGAGATCCTAAAGAGATTTCGAATGGAGGATTGCAAGACTATGGACACACCTACAATCTCCAATCTAAAGAACGTGACTAATTCAAATTCGAAGTTGGTGAATCCCACGTTTTAAAGGTCACTTATTGGCACTTTGATGTATTTGGTCAACACCAAGCCCAATATATGTTTTGCACAAAACATCTTGAGTCACTTCATATTGGAGCCAAGGCAGGAGCATTAGGTAGCTGCGAAGCATGTACTGAGATATGTGAGGGGCGTTGTGGAGTATGGTCTAAGGTATCTTGGAGTTGGTGAAGTGAAGTTGTAGGCGCATACAAACTCAGATTGGGCAAGTTGTGCAGCAGACAAGAAGAGCACCTCAAGGCATTGCTTTTATTTGGGATCAAATATGATATTGTGGTTCAATGAGAAGCATACTTTTGTGGCACTTACTTTAGCAGAGGCAAAGTATATCGAATGCAGTGAGTTGTGAAGCCATTTGGCTTCGCAACTTACTTGCAGCGTTGTTTGATCAAGAGTTGAATTCTACGGTGTTATATTGTGATAAGCAAAGTTTTATCAAACTCTCTAAGAATTCAATATTCCATGACATGTCCAAACGCATTAAGATCAAGTACCACTTCATTGAAGACGAGATTCAAAAATAGGTAATGAAGCTCCAGGGTATCTCCACAAATCAGTTAGTTGCAAATACTCTGACCAAACCCTAGTCAAAGAGAAGTTTGAGTTCTTCAGAGACAAACTTAGATTGGTGCATAATTCCTTCCTCACTAAGAGGGAGGGTTGATGACTGTAGCTCGAAGAGGTACCTCTACACAGGCTTTGTGTCAAAAGTGTATGAAGTTGTTTGAAGTCCTTTCTATTTTGTAATTCACTTTATTAAATAGATAAAACTCCACCAATGATCGCTAGTGAGATTGGATTTAACATCAACCATTAATCTCAATGAATCATTAGTGATTAGATAAATCTCCACCATTGATCACTTGTGAGATTGGATTTAACATCAACCATTAATCTCAATGAATCATTAGTTGTGAATTTGGAAACTTCTTTTGCTTCCGCTGATTTATTTTTCTAGCAAATTGTGTGATAATTCTATGGTCTGAAACTTATGTCTAAAAACTAAATTTCAACTAGTCATTTTACTTGAGATCATAAGGAGGTTATTCCCCAACAGTTTGGAGAAATATTTGATACTCCTCCACCTTTTTTCCATGGATAATAGGAAAAGAAATTAGAAGCTTCCTGTGGCAAGTGGAAAGCTCAGAAGATAGTATATTTATTCATCCTTTTTCCTGTTTAAATTCTTGAGAATCTAGTTTCTAGAGTGGGTACGGCCTATTTTGCAAACTGTATATGACAATATATGTTTGAAGCTTGACCCTATATTTGAACTATTGAATAGATATTAGAAGTTAAAACCCTTGATTCATGGATATGATGCACTGTTTCATGTCATGGTTGATGTTATATATTACAATTTGTTGACAAATGTTATCTTGATTATGGTCGATCATTCGATTACAATGTTATAAGTTATAATTGTTGGATGACTGGTGTTATATGTGCACTAAATGGTTGATGCTTTTAGGATCATCATTAATCTGATAGTTAAATCTATGTTTTCATGTTTTTTGCATGTTTTTGTAATATATATGCATCAAAATAATAATATAACATATATTATATAAAAAATGCTCTTGAAATGTTTTGCTCCCATATGCTTTTGAAATTGCCACTTCCCACTTTGCTTTCACTCCCAACAATGTAGCTTTAAAGTGATTAAAAACTCACCAATGAAAATTACTTTTCATAGCACGGAAAAATGCATTAGGAAAAAAGAGAACATTTATCCTTCAACTGGAAATCTAAAAAGATATGTCATTACTATGCCGACAAATGTCAAAAGAATAGATACAGCCTACAAGTTATGACACCAATGCAATCCACGAATTCATATGATATCAAATGATTTACTTTAGGGATTGTCACCACATCACGAATTGATCATGTCATCAAACTGATACCAAGCACACCACCTAATGTTGTTACTCGCTATAATCATCCTTAATAGTTGAAAGATGAAATAGAAAAACTTGTTGCTACACTACCATATGTGGGATATATCATAATATATAACAAGACTCCCTTTTTTTCCATGTTTTCACTTGCTAAAATGTAGGATGACTCCTATAGGATGCTTGTTGACTACAAGTAGTTCGTAAGCACGCAACAAAAAATAGATATCCTATCCCTCCTTGTATAGACAAGTTGATTAAAAAAGGGAAAGACATAAACATAGGCACAAAACAACCTTTAAAAAAGACATGACGTTTGCATCAGAAACAAGGGATTGATTAGATGTTGCACAAACCCCAAGTCCAAACCAGGAATCGTGTCTCGTACAGATCCGTGGGGGATCCACAGTTCGGAAATCTGGAACCACAGATCGAGCCGGCAAAGACGATTCCTGGAAATTCAAAACCGCAGATCGGGTTGACAAAGACAGTTCTTGGAAATTCGAAACCGTGCCAGCCCAACCCGCAGTTCCAGATTTTCGAACCGTCAATCCGACGGCGGATCTGCCCCAAATCCACAGCGGATTGGGCATGAATCTGAAGGGACACGAGCGGTTCCACAAGGTCCTAAATTTCTTTTTAACTTTTTTCTTTGATTATGGTTTTCAAACTTCTGTGGTTTTTTTTATTGCAGAATCTGGATTATCCACAGTATCATAAAACGGTTGTCGACGTTTCGAATCCCAACGGGGATCCATCTTCAAGACGAGAATTGAATGAAGAATGAAAGAAGGTCGCAAAAGGTATAAATAGTGAAGGGCAGAGATGATCAGAAGATGAGAAGAGCCGACAACAAGTTGGGTTGGGGCTTCTCGAACACTCCCAAGGTGCTCTCTTGATGCTCCTTAGATGCTTCCCAGATGCTCCCTCTGGGTAATGATAAATTCTTAAAGTAAAAGTGACATTCTCCTTTATCTTTCATTTTCATCCTTTTACTTAAATTTTTAAAATTACCATGAAATGACTCAATATGTTTGAGAGTGGTTCCAGCCTCATCGGACTTCATATGGAGAAAATAGAATTTTATATCTTATTCAAAATTAATCAATGGGATTGTGGCATTTCGTTAGATTATATCTTGTATGAGGGTATGTGATTGGCATTTAATCAAGAGCACCAAGCCCTATATGTACCCTAGTGTTGGTGGTGTTAATTGTTGAACTTCTTTGTCATGCACTTAGCAAAAAATTACCTTTCGATCAAGTCAAAATCATTGATCAAGCATGTTAAGCTTTTTCTACCATATTTTAAGGCTTGGATTAGGTAGTTTGATCAAAACTGGGCAATGTTGACTAATATCCCTAGACAATCGAGGTAGAGGCAAAGGCTAGACAAGAGGAGAAGAATCTAGATTCTAGATGGTTGATGCTTGAATAATTAATCATTAATATACAATGGATGCCATATCTATCTTGATTTATGTAAAAATAAGCATGTTTTCATGTCTTCTACAGCTAATTTGATATTTGGGATGTTTTTTTAATATAAATGCAAAAAATATATAAAAATATATAATATGCAGTAGATGTTTTGTGACACTTCGCTTCCTATATTTTTGAGAATAAACGCTTTCGCGTCCTCGCTTCATGCAACTTTGGATTAGACTCTCCCATTTTGTAATTTACAAAGTGAGTAATATAGCTATCTCTTTTTGATTAAAAAGTACCAATATTGAAAAAATCAACTTAAAAAACCACTCAATGAAGTCGGAGTGTAAGAGATCAATGAACTCGACAAAATCTTGATAAAAATTGGCCATACAAATAATTCCAAATGGAGGATCTTGTTTTCCTTCTTGGCATTTAAATTTGATTCCAATGAGTTTTGTCCATCCACTCATGATTTAGACTCTAGTAAATATAACCTACAAGTTACTTGCGAGTTAGTGTCTAACACACAAGTGCAAATCAATCTCCCTTGTTGATGGTGAGTTTAATTTTTTTACACCAATTCAAGCTTGGGACTGAGGTAGCACAACAATGGGGTTAAAAATAGCTTGACTCAAGTATACTCTAATGACTGCAATTTTTTCAACTATGATAATTATAAAAAAGAATGTTCTCATTCAATGTCATGGAAGTTATGCATGGGCTCCCTATGAGAGGTTTGGCCATGCATATAAATAGAAATATAATAGATAATAATATGGGTATGTGTGTATGCACATGTGCACACATACACACACACACACACCCACACATACACACACACACACACACACACGCAACTAGGACATGTGGGTGTGCATTTGCATGCGTGTGAAGCGCACACGCACACACTAACTAGTGTGTCCAAGCGCATGCATGGGTCATGTGGGGAATGTGAAAACATGTAGACACACATATGCATATGCATGTGTATGTGTGCATGTGTTATATAGACTATAAATGTAAGATTTTCAACTTAATGAAATACATGTTACAAAGTGTAAATAAAAATGGCACAAGCTAAGTGTATGTGCATCTTTAGAATTATGGGAAAAGAACATTAAACAAATATTAAGTTGTTTGACATATATTATTCAAATCTAGTAACTTGTCCCCCGATGTGGGTGGAGGCTCAAGATTATATTCAGGAAGGGGGGGAGGGGGGACCCTACCCCTCTCTCATAAGTTGAATCCTAACACACGTGTCATTTTGGCGACATGCAAGTGATTATGAGGGGAACTTTCCAGAATTCAAGCATTAGATTTATGTGTAGGTGGGCAAAGTTAGTCTTCGCGTTTGCAAGCTTGGTTATGGACGTTAGTGAAGGCGGTGAAGGACGTGAGTTGGATGTGCAAGCTGTCAACTTGTGCCTGGTCCTTAGGATGCGGTGGTGAACTTTGAATTCAGGCAAGGACTTTATTGTAGTGTTGCTAGAGTACAGAAGCGCCAAGTCTGGAACACTGGAGAGATAGATAGTCAAGGTTGGCTATGTTGCTACCAAAGCTCAGTTTCGGTGAGGCGAAAATTGAATGTGAATGACAGTGGGGAGGTTCTCAGTTGGAGTTTTGTAGCTAGCACTCTAGTTTAACCGAGGTTGTAATTGTGGGTCTAAAGCATGTGCATGGCTTATGTGGTCTGAAATTGGGTTCTATGTGGTTTATTTGAACATTCAAGAATTCCAAGCCTTAGTTGTGGCTAGAGGTTGGTGGTATGGTGAGTCACTGAGTGTGGGGAGTCCACAGTTCTTATTTGTTGCATTATTGTCTCTATGCACATGTTTCGAGTTTGAACTTTCAGCCTGTAGCGATTCAAGTAGATTTACTCTTAAGCCTGGATGAATTATTCATTTTGACCGTTGTTCTAAGCTTTTAGTGAGAAATTTCCATTCTGGTGTTTTGAGATTGCTTGTGTCGTCGAAGGTGAGTAGTGCAATTCTGGCGAGAGACAAGGCCAATGGGGGGGCGGAGGATACCACTCCACTGTGGTGGCAGTACTCTAGCCAAGAGGGGCAATTCTCGGCAGGTCACTTTGGCCGCGATGTTACCCATATTATTCTAGCCTGGAAGGGGCTTTGATTTGGCCTTGCAAGAGTTGTGTCAATATGGACCGAATTCTGGTGGACTTGCAAGATTCCCTCTTGTTGGTGGAGTTGGGTGGAGGCCTTAGTGAGCCTGTGAAATTTCGACGATGCATAGGCAACGTGGTAGAGCAAGGAGAGGAATTGGCCCAAGGGGGGACGAGGGCGGAGCATAGAAGCGATGATGTAGAGCTAGGGGAGGCGGTGGCCCATAATCCATCTCTCTCTCCTAGTCAAGTTGTTCTTCCCCCACCCTTTGACGCTTTAGAAACTTAGCTGTGACATTTCACTCTTCTTCTGGAACAGTGGGGACAAGACCAACATGATGACAGAAATGCAATCATCAGTTTTATGAATGACCTGCAGCATAACCAATGGCACATGCAAGATTGATTAACTACGTTACAGTGAGGCTAGAGGAGAATGTATGAGAAAATGGAGCGTATGGAGGGGAGATGGCTCACATGGAAACTCATATTCATTATGATTTCAAACCTCCAACTTCACCTGGTAATGGACTGGACAATCCATCTCTAATTAATCCTTCTAATCCTTGATGTTTGTGGGTTGTATCTTCAATCTTAGGAGTATTTTGGGCTTTCTGGTCTTTTTGTTTTGGGGTTCTTGGTTGTCTTTGGCATTTTTTAATTAGTTTTTGTGTTTCTCTTCTAGCCAACAAATCCGGTAAGAGTGAGGCTGGAAGAATATTGAACAGCTATGGTGTAATCTTTTGATGAATTAATAAAAGCATTTTGACCAATAAAAAATAAGAAAATTAAAAAACTAATTAAAAAAAAAATCTAGTAACTTGTACCTCAAGAAAAATATGAAACATATGAAAAAAAATTGTGAATAATTAACAAGAACCAAATATGAATAGATGAATTGCTCGTCAATATGCTTGAAAATATTTCAACTATAATAAAAATGCCCAAAATATCAATTAAATAAAGAATATTACAGCGGGGAAGGTTAGGTAGCATAAAAGGATTTTTTCTCAATTGCCTTCTCTTCTGAATTTTTCAGTCAATGTGAGATATGTTGGGGCATATTATGATAAATCTCATGAAAACTTCTAAAACCTGAAGAAACCTTATGTTTAAGAGTATGTTAATTCTAAGCTCCTTTCTCTAATCCCAAAAGGATGAAATGTAACCAATTGTGATCATTTTAGACCTATAAACCCCTGAAACTATTTCTAGCTAACCTGAAATAAGCTATCAAAATTCAAAAGCAGTTAGAACATAAATTTCCAAAAGACCCAAGCCTCCCAAGTATATTCAGCGCTCTTTGGCTTTTTCTAAGAAATATCATCCAAAAGCTAGTTGTTTTATTATTTCTTCATAAAAATATTTAACAACTAAACCACAGTGCAGCTAACCTGGGTAAAAATAAGTAGAACACAAAATGAAAACAATCCACCACACAACTAAGAAAAGTGATTTCATATTTTTAACGATGAACAGCATCATCAAATTTTGTCATGTATGATATTGCCATTAGGCATTTTTCTATCCTTATAAAATATCACTTTGATACAGTTTCCAACTCTATTATTTAATTTCTTTTTTTTGTTTGATTCAGTGTTAATCTGAATCATCATGTAGTATTCAAAATTTGATGTGAAGTTTGGCGAAGAATGATTTTTCATCTATGCATCAGCATTCAACTTGTGTAATGCCTTGAATGAATGAAGCATAAATATATGAAAAATAAATCTTCTCTATAACATTTCATGTGATTTGCTTTCTTATTTCCGAGCATTTTTTCAATTCTTGCTATTTCCTATAAATGTGTACCCCATATTTTTTGCCCATAGTTGGCCCCAGCCACTCCTGTTTCTAGAAACTGATTTCCTGCCATATCTCGTTTGTTTTCTTTGGTACACGTAGTTTAATGACCATTTCTTTATCCAATGTAAGTTATAAAAGCTATAAAATCTTCTTACTCGTTTGCAGTTCTAGTCAACATCTGAACATCTAAATTCTTTACTATATCTTAAGAATTGTTGTAAAATTGCCCCCATCCCCCAGCCCACAAATGATCTCAGCAAAAGCGTTAAGAGCATTGGGTGAAGCAAAGAAAGATATGCCAATTAAACATTCAAAACATTTTTAACCCACGTACAATGGTGATAAAATGAGTAAAAATACATAAATTTAAATTTGCCAACAAGAAGTTCTAATAGGAATACCGGACAAGTGAAAATAAATTTGACTAAATTTCAACATGTTCTACACAAACTGTAAAGCAGGTAGTAGGTATAAGTGACTATGAGTTTGACTAAATTTGACCAGCCTTTACTCACACCTTAAAGCAGGCCATAGTCTGCCTTAAGCTAATTTTCAGAGATTATTTTAGTTTGCGTTTACACACTATGCCTCGTAACTGAGAACATCGAATCTCAAAGTAGCCTCTAATTTTGCATGGATGTATTGTAAGATGCATATTTTCCTTCAAAATTTTATCCTACGGTGTGAAGAGCACATCATTCTGCTAACAGTGACTGCATAAGAAGAGATACAGCAAGCCTACTGACCTTATCGAGCTTCTCAAAAGAGTCGGCCCGGCGAGGTATCCAGCCTTTGATCGCTTCGCCAGCCACAGCAGTAAGCCAGGCCGGCCATCCTGCAGCAACCTGCTCGCCTTCGATGTGCCTGGGAGGATTCCCGAACCTGGGATTAGAATTGGTGTTGGGAACGAATTCCCCCTGTGGCCGCAGATGATGAGAACGAATAGGATGATGCTGCTGATGCTGATGATGCCGATAGTGCCGTTGTTTTTCAGCGTCGTCCGACAACAATGAAACTGGGTCAGCACCATTGCTCTGTTTTCCTCTCAATTTACTCCTATAATCCCCCTCCTGTCCGTTCTCGGCATCAATGCCCTGGTCCGTGACCGCGGGGGCTACCAACCGCCGAGACGCCATAGAAGAAGATCGGCTATTGGAGGATGCCCCCTTCTCCGCAGGGCTCTCTGCATAATCTGCGGCCCTCGCAGAGGGTTTCCCGCAAACGCAGCCCATTAGAATAATTACAAAACCCACTCGAGAAGCCCTCGTCTGACAACCCTAAAACCCCCAAAAAATCCTCGAAAGCATGGAATTTAAACCCAAAAACAAACAAATATACAGACAGTGCTGCACTCGTGGCTTCCTTTTCCAATCTTTGCTCTTTAATTAGCAAGTCTTCGGCTCGAATCCGTCAAAGAAATAACAAAGGCTGCACACAAAAAAACCCCGACCAGTTCATCTCCGCATAATTTTGTTCGGAGAATAAAAAAAACCGCGTTGCGTCAAGAACTCCTCCTGGTCCTCGAGTATTCTTCTTCTTCTTAAATGCACGTCGCGGTTTCGAACCCCGTGACGTGCAACCGAAGCAACCGCTTGGATCCCAGAGATACAAATGCACTTAAATGGCACGATTTTTTTCCGTTTACTCTGAACCAGCACGTCCCGGGTTCGAATCCCAGTCGTGGAGTGGAGTGATTCAATAAAAGCGGGAGATGCGCACCGAGGAGAAGCAAAGCCGACCCAAACCGAACGGCCCGCGTTTTGATGCCCTAAAGTGCATGTTAACTACGACAACCATAGTCTTCTTGTTGACAGTCCCCTGGATCCGGGGAGGCCGTGGCCGCCATAGGGTGCAGGTTCGAATCCCTCAAAGATCTATGTCTGGCTCCGTCTCTGTGCAAAATACAAATGACTTGTGTAACGATTTCCTTCCTTCATTCATTTCCACTCACCCACCCTCGCGACCTGCACGCCTCGCGCGCCCTCTCTGGATCCCCTCTGCCATTGCAGGCTATTTTTCATTCCTCATTTTATTCATTTTCACTCTTTCTTCCATTTCTTTTTCGATTTTCGTTTTAATTTGGTTTTGTATTTTTCCTTCTGTCGTTTTCTGTGCCGTCCGGCTGCCGGCAGATGGCCGGCACAGTCGTAACTTCTTCTTCGGTATATATCGTATACAATACGTATTTTCGGCCATGGGAATTTGCTGACGGAAAAAACGGGTTTATAAATTTGATAGATTTCCGTTTTAATAGGTATTTATTTTATTATTATTGTGAATTTAATTTAATAGATATAATAAATATATTATTATTATTATTATTTTAATTTTTAATATAATAAATATTGAATCTATTAAAAAATATAAATATAATATTTGAAAAATTCAGAAATTTTGGAACAAAACATGAGTTTTGGAAAAACCAAGAAAATATATTAATCATATCATAGAGTTTATTGTTGAGTATTGACATGTCTTACAGTGGAGAGATCCTCATTTTCTCACCTTGTATCTAATGGGGCAAGGGGAATTGACAACTACTAGGTTTGAAGTCATATCAAACAAGCTTGAGCCTGAGCCAGAGCCAACCAAAGACAAAGTTAAAGTTGTAGCTAGAGACAAACTCATGTTCCATGAGCACGATTCGGTTGGTGACCAACCTTGATCCACCATCGGCAGAAGACCTCGGCTTTTGCTACCTATTGCATTAGTTTTTGGTCATTTTAAAATCAGCATTAGTGAATAATTCCATTTGGAAAAAAACTTCAACTTCTAGTTAGATTCAAAATTGTTTCAAGAACTTCTTCGATCCAAGTTCCAGAGTTGGTGGACAACCTTCAACCACCACCGATATAAGACTTCAACTTCCACTACCTCATTTGGTTTGTGGTCTTCCTTAGACCACCATTTTTTAAATGTGTATCCAACCATTGGATGTTATCCACCTCTATATTTCAACTCTCTTCTTCGACTCAGATGCACCCTTTCAGATTAAGGGGGGATGTTGGACACCTAATCCGATAGAGTTGGTATGGAGGAATGCGAACCGTCAATTGGAGTCCAAGGGACCTTGGAAAGATAATCCATAGGTCACATGTAATTGTATTTATATGTATATATGTTTAATAATATGCAATCTCGTGTTTATCCTAAATCTCTTTCACATTCTCGTGAATTCAACAATATTTAAGTGTTATGTTCATTCATGGCAACATATATCTCACATTGAGTTGTAAAATAGCTCACTACTCTTGCAACAATAACACTATATTTGTTCATCATAACATCTCGTCCCACTTTGGTTATAATAACGTTATATTTGTTTGTGACATCTCCTCCATACTAGGTTGTAAAGCGTCTCATTACTCTTAATGTAATGAGTGAGTTTCGAAGGAATTATATTATGTTGATCTAAGAATTAACAATAATTATAATAATATAATTTTAAGGTCACGACCAAGCCACACATCAAATTAGTGTATGAGATCCATTTATTTATGAGATAAGAGATCCCTTTTGCATAAAGAATTGACTACTAAATATATGAAGGTGTATATGCACTCATCATTAAATTTAAGTTTGTGATCTTTTATAAATAAATTATGTCAAATTTTAAAACTTATACTCTATCTCTTACTAGAAATAAATAAAATTGTAATAATAATAAATAGATTGTGGATAATAAAACATATAAATAAAATAACCAACCTAGATCTATTTAACTTCATATATACTAAGGGTCGAGAGATCAAATCTCTTGGGAGTTGTCTACAGACGCAATAGAATAGCTCAGACGGCAATTTTTTTTTGGCCGAAATCCAGTAAAAAAAATCAAAAAATCAGACAATTGGAGTGTTTGAATTGCATTTTTGATAATGAAAATGGATTCAGCACTATCAAAAACCCCCAAGACACCCTAAACACTGAAGTTTAACAACTATAAACAAGATTCTGATTGTGAATTTTTTAGACTATGACAAAGGTGAAAACTTCTTTTAAATTGAAAAAAATTAACTAATCAAAATATTTTAATTAATAATTATAATTATTATTTTTATTTTTATACTTTATTTATTTATTTATTTATTTTATAATTATAATTTATTTTATTATTGTTATATAATTTGATCGAATTAAAATATTTATATAAGATAACGTAACATGACATCGCTTTACCGCATCTCTTCCAATTATAAAACTCCTAAACTCGTCAAAACATTATGAGACTCAATTATATGAATGAATAAAAAAAAGTGAATTAAAGAAGTGGAAATTTTGAATTGCAATCGTTGAATTTTAAATCAATTAAGTTAAATTTTTAAGCAAAAAAAAATGGAAGTATACTTTTGTTATACTCCCATGTAAGTAAGTGCGTGTATTGTGAATAACTTTATATTCGTAGCCATTACTGGAGACAAAAAGAAGTTATGAGACTTTACTTGTATTAAAAGTTATTAAAAGTTTTATCAATTTAGGAAACAATTTTTAAATATATCAATGATTAATTATTAATAATGATATAATTAGTTTTAAAAAAATGTAGTTGCCGTATTATTTAAGCTTGTTTTAAAAATGGTAAAAAGTTGAATTCCAAGCGAGGGTGTGGTTATAATTATGTGCGGAGAGTTTAAATTTTATTTTTTTAATAAATTAATATGATATTATTATCATTATTATTTTAATTTTTTATTATTATTATATATTTTTTATAATAATAATGGTAGTGGTTAATATTTTATAATAATAATAATAAGACTATTAATTTATAATATTAATATTCTTATTAATATAAGGCTATTAATATTATAAATTTTAGGTATGTATTTGAAAAGTATTGAAAAAAATATTTCAAGATTATTATATTTGTGATATGTTTAAGGTTTAGAAAGACTGGTTTAATGATAATTTTTTTGAAATTGAGATTTAATTTGTGTATGTGTAAGATATTTTAAGAGAAAATGTATTTGTTTCCAACCCTCTTAGTATCACAAAGATGATAGGTTCTTTTATCCTATGACAATTTTAGAATTGTCTAACAACTAGTTTTACTATGGAGCTCATGAGAATTTGTTTTTATTTTAGTGATGTTGGTTTACTTCTTTATGCTAGTCAAGACAAAGAGATATTGTTGATGTTTGAGATCAGGGTTGATCACCTCCTTATAGTATATAAATTTTATTTTATCCTTTAATTATTTATTACACCGTAATTTCTCCTTAAATTTAGATGTAATAATATTTATAATGTTATCATTATTCTACCAAATTATCTCTCTGTATATTCTTCAATGATTTAGCAAAGATGTCCACGAGGTCTTAGATAGACGGTGATTAGGTGATCTGTTAAGGCACTCCTTGATGTGAAGTCACCAGTTCAATTCCCCACCCCGACCGGGGTGATATATTGGACATGTTGAAGATGTAGTCCTGCCAAGCTTAGCCCAAAAAAAAAAAAATTAGCGAAGACTTGCCATCTTTGTGCCATCATTACTTTAGTTGTAGGTGTTTTTGGTTGGAATTTAAAGCAGTTTTCGGAAGTAAATATATATATATATATATATATATATATACCTAATCATAACCATGATCTCGATGAGGGGGAGGCTCGCTTCTAAAGAAGATAAGATAGGGTGTATGGCCTTTAATTTTGAGATTATAAGTTTTAAAATTATTCTAAATCTACTCTATTTTTCTTTATGATTCTCTAGAGACATTGCATTTTCAAACATCACATCCACATACGATAACACGAGTAGAGTCTCAAATAGGAGTTTTTTCTTATCCCAAATCCATAGTTCCATTGATTTACAATTATTTTCAAGCTTGTGATAAGTTTCCACCCTTCACTTATCATTTTCTCAATGTTATAATTCCAATTGAGCATATATACAAAAATATTGTAAGTGATCATTTTGGATTTAATTATCATAGCTTTGGTTTTATCAATGTAAACAATCATGCCCATACTAGAAAATAAATCCTTGAGGGTTCTTAAATGCTTGTTGATATCATAAGTACTCCTCGCCATAAGAACAATGCCGTCAATGTAAAGAAGAATGATGATGAATATATGAGCGAGAGTTAAGCCAAAACCTTGCTTCTTCTAAACAAACTTCTAACTTGTCAATGTATATTCCAAAAAGGGTAGGCGATAGGGGACAACCTTGCTTCACTCATAAATTGTTGTTAATTTCTTCTAACCAGCCCTTGGTGTTCCTAACTTCGCAATAAAATTGTCACACAACCTTGTTGCAACAACTCTAAACTAAAAAAGAACTCTTAGATTTTCTAACCTATTTCAAAGGTTCATCATTGGCACAGTGTCAAAAACTTCTCTAAAGTCAACAAAAGAACAAAGGAGATTGTTTTTATTGTGATGATTGTCCTCCATAGTGATCTTGAATGCAACAAGGTAGTTCACAATAGAATGATCACTCATAAATCTAGCCTAACCTTTAGCTCTTTTTCTATGGCTATATGGCCATGTGCTAATCTTATCTTCCAACATAACTCTATACACCCTCATGATAATGGGGCTAACCGCAATGTTTTTATGATTAGAGGGATTATTTCTATCCCTACTCAAAAAAATAGGTATAGTGAGGCTTTGCATATATGGCTTAAGAAAGTCGTGTTTGGCTACTAAATTGAAGATATTGTGCATTTGAGCGATGAGAATAGGTCGTCCAATTGATTTTAACCTTTTAGCCTTTGATGTCTTTAACTTTGTCTTTTGCAAGTTGCTTAGCGCCAAACTTTATGTCTTTTTGAAAGAAAAAAAATCTATATAAACTTTAGGAATGTTGTTCAAAAAATTAAAAGATTCTAAAGAGTTTTAAGATAGGAATTATAATCCCGCGAGAGAATCATATTATCATTATCATTCTTTAACCAGTCAAAAATTGTCTCCATAATTGATTAAGATCTAGCTTTGTAATGTTCAAAAGCTTCTCTTGCTTTCTATTCACATGGTATTGTATTTTCCTTTTAATTAGTTCCTTATAGAAAATTATGTTAATGAACTTTAAGAACTCGTTAAAAGCATCCCCGATGTTCTTTCTAGAAAATATGAAAATGGTTAATATATCAAGGGTTGGGTGTTTATTTTTCTTCTTACATGGCACCTCAATAGATAATTTTTTAATTAAATTAGAAAGGTTGGTTGTAAAATTATAACAAAGGTCTTTAATATTGGTTTTGTATGGTGGGATCTTCACTGTTTAATGTATAAAGTAATATAAATTTGCTACTACTGATGAATTTGAATTGAAAACAAGAGATTATAAATTTCCTCTACAATTCTGCGGAATATAAATCACAATTTAGAAACACATGTAATGACATGCAACCATGAAAACCATAAGAACACGATGATTTACAGGGGAACCCAACTGGGAAAAACCCCTCTACTACTTTTCATTAATCAGATGATAATGAGAAACTATTACAATGTTTTTCTTCAACTCTGAAACACACTTTACATTGTAAAATTGTTCTTCTGCTGACTGTCCTGCTCTAGCCAACACTTGGCTAATTCAAGCCTCCATCTTCCTCCTATTTCCTTGCACAATTAAGGATAATTTGAGCTCCTAAATAATAGGGGAATTCCATTTTTCCTTGCACAAATACCAAGGAATCGATCACCTTGTTAACTGCCAAGCTTGTACAATTAACTAATATACGATTGATAATTACAATGTGCCTTTTCCTCTACTCCAGCTAGGCAATTCAAATTCCATGCATGTATGGGTAATTTTTAGTTGATTTACTTCTTTAACTGAGATATCAGTGAGTTAACAATAGTTCTACTACTCAACTGACCTTCAACTGACTCCACTAATTTCTTGAGCTTAGTTAACTGAGTTTCAACTGAAAATAATTGAAATAGATTGCTAAATTTTAGTAATCACTACATGCACAACTCTACTCCAAGTGTATAACTCGAATTTACTAACTTAACTAGTAGACAAGGCCATGTCACTCTAGTTAACTACAATCCAAGTCATCCTGCTCATGTGGAAAATCAAATTACGCAATTTGACTAAGGCACAAGTTAAATTGAGCCTTTCTTGCTACAATTTCTAACACTCCCTCTTAACAAGAAAGGGATTTTGCACTACCTCGATCCTACGCCCATGGAATTCGAATTTTCCTCTTGACGATGTCTTTGTCAAGATAACTACATCCTTCTCCTCGGTTGGAATATATTGTAGCATCATAATTCTCCTCTACACACAATCCCACAAGTGACGGTACCTGATATCAGTGTGCTTGGACCTCTCATGAAATACTGGATTCTCATATAGTTTAATACAAATTTAATTATCACAATAAATCAATGTCGGATCCATCTCCTGACTAAAAATACCCACAAGTATTTTCCTCATCCATATAGCCTCGCATTTTGCTTGACTTGTAGCCATGTATTCAACCTCTATTGAGCTAAGTGCCACAAATATTAATTTCCTACTATACTAGGAAATAGTTGCAGACCCAACACTGAAGATAACACTTGAAGTAATTTTCATGTCTAATGGACTCCCTACCCAATCTGCATCATTGAAGCCTTGAAGCTTCACTCCCTTTTTCCTCTTGTACCATAACCCATACTCGGTTGCGCCTCTGAGGTATCTTAACACATGCTTTGTTTCCTTCCAATATAGCTTGGTAGGCTTCGCCATGGCTTGACTGAGTTGATTAACTGCATAGCATATGTCAGGCCTTGTGTTCAATAGATATACCAAAGATCCCACAAGCTGCCTATAGATGGTGGCATTTACTACCTCTCTTGAAGAGGCATCCTCCTTTCTCCAGTTTGTAGCTAGAGGAGTGTTCATAGGCTTGCAATTTTCCATGTGAAATATTTGAAGTATTGCAAAGGAATACTTCCCCTAACTCACAAACAAATTACCATCACCCTGCCATACTTCCAAACCGAGGAAGTAATTTATCAATCCCGTGTATTTCATTTTGAAATCTCTTGCAAGATCCTCCTTGCAAGAGTGGACCCAACTACTCATCCCCAGTAAGTAACAAGTCATCGACATACAATACCAAGATAAGCAACTTGTCATATAACACAAAGTGATAGAGATTTGCATCTGCTTCACTTTTGGTGAATCCCAATCCACTGAGATATGTGTCAATCAAGTGTACCATGCTCGGGATGCCTACTTGAGACCATAAAAGGCTCTCCTGAGTGTACACGCACATGTTTCCCTGTCATAAGTCTCGAATCCCTCTGGTTTCTCTATGCAAATTTCTTCCTCAACAACACCATTGAGGAAGGCGGTCTTCACATCCATCTGGTGGATCTTCCACCCCATCTGTGCAAATAATGCTAGAATGGTTCTGATTGAGGAATATCTTGCCACAGGGGGAAATTTTTCCTCATAGTTAACTCCCTCTACTTGTGAGAATCCTTTGGCAACAAATATGGCCTTGTACTACTCAATGCTCCCATCAGCTGCATGCTTCACTTTGTAAATCCATCTGGAACCAACCACTGACTTCTTCTCTGGTATCGACACCACCTCCCATACACTGTTCTTCATGATGGATTCATACTCCTCCACTATGGCAAAAACTCACACTAGTTGAGAAACTGCTTTCTCAAATGAGGAAGGCTCTAACTCAACGAGTTCTATCATGACAGCCATATACCCATTTTATATGTATGGTGACCTCCTCTCCCTGCGTAAGGGTGTAGGAGCTCCCACATGCTCTCGTGTATCTTGCATCAATATTTCAGCCTCTCTGATTCTCTTCATCCCCTCTTTGGAATATTATGGTTGAGTGGGTGCCCCCACTCAACCTCTTGTCTTCTCTTCCATATATGGTTGCTCCATAACATATTAAAGCTTTGTTTGAGGCTCCTCCTTTGGATGTAGAAGCTTCTCCTCTTGTGGGATACTCATCTCTCATTCTAGAAATCATCTCATAACCTTCTCCTCATCAAATTTAACATCTCCCCTCGCTATTGTCACCCTGAGTGAGGGAAAATACACCCTATAGTTATGTAGAGTCTTTGTATATCCTACAAATACCCCCATTTCAGTTGTAGGCTCTAATTTCTGCTTGTTATCCTCGGAGACATGATAATACACAATAGCTCCAAAAATTCGAAAATGAGATACATCTGGCTTCCTACTAGAGAAATATTCTTCGGGTGTGATCATGCCAAGTATTCTATGAGGGTTCCTGTTCTGCAAATAAATTGTGGTGTTGCATGTTCTGCCCATAGATGTAATGGCATCCCTTGATCATGCAACATGACTCTTGTTGCTCCCACCATGATTTTGTCCTTCATTTTAACCACCCCATTTTGTTGTGGGTTATGGGATGCTATCAATTCTCTTCTAATACCCTCTTTGGCACAAAATTCCCTGAAGTTGTTAGAAACAAATTCTTCTCCATTGTCACTTCTCAAGGATTTCAATTTCCGACTAGTCTCCTTTTCTACCAATGCCTTGACTTCAACAAATTTGGAAAATACTTCATCCTTTTTCTTCATGAAGAAGATCCAAAGTTTTCTAGAAAAGTCATCAACAAAAAATACAAAATACCTATATTTTGTTGTAAATGTTGTGGAAAATGGTCCACATACATTAGAGTGGACTCACTCCAAGGTTGATCCAGCTATGCTATCTCAGGCCTAGAAGGTGGACTTTACATATTTCCCTAGTTTGCATCCCTTGTAGACATAATGTTGGTTAAGGGTACATTTTGGGAGATCGGTGGTAATATGTTGCATGATTTTTAAGGCCCCATGGTTTAAGTGTCCCATGTGTCTGTGCTGAAGTTCTCCAACATCTTGACTCTATACATTTTTTTCCTTGCCACTCAATGCAACACAAGTTTACACCTCAAGTTTGTAGATATTTTTCACTCTAACTCCAATTTGTTTCACTTTCCTTGTAGCTATAAGTCTCATAAAGGCTTTCTCCTTAGTGAAAACAACATCATAGCCTCTATCCTCCAATACAGCTTCAAATATCAAATTCTTCTTCAGCCCAGGTACATACATAACATATTTCATATGAAGATGGGAGCCTGACTCCCTCTTAAATCTTACAGTTCCAATTCATTTGGTATTGTACCTCCCATCATCCCCAAGTTCAGTGTGCATTTGAAGATCCTTCTCCTCTTGGCTACCAAATAATTCTTTGCATCATGTCATATGGAACGAGGCACCTAAATCTAGATACCACACATTTCATATTACAGTGTTGGTCATGCATGCAATTAGGGTGAAGTCTAATTCTAATTGTGAGGCAAGTGCTTCACCTCCTACTCCTATTGAAGGCTTCTTGTTAGACTTTTTGTGAGAACACTTTGTTTCATAATGCCCATATTTGTGGTAGTGAACACATTTTATCTTGCTTAGGTCCTTCTTCTTGCCATTGTTTTGGTTGGAATATGGCTGTATTTGGGCTTTCTTTCCCTTCCCAACCAAGGCAAAATTATCTTCCTCCTCAACTATGGATGTCACTCCATATCTAGTGTCCCTTCAAATTTCTTCCTACATCAATCAGACCAAAGTCTATCTCAATTTGGTAATTTGTCCCTTCCATTTACAAAGTCTTGATATTTGTGCCATGATTTTGGAAGGCCAAGGCGAACTAGGTTCACTAGCTCAGAAGATGTCGCATTTTCTTCTACTCCTCTAAGTGCATCTCGAACTTGAGTGAATATGAAGAGGTAGTGTGGAATGGTTTCATTTTTCTGCATGCATATGTTTCAGAGCTTGTCCCTCAATGTCAATTTCTTGGCATCACTGCCATTTTTTAATAACTCAGTGAGGGTCTCCCACATAGAAAATGGAGTTTCTTTTCCATGTAAATTCGAGACTATGTGGTCTCTCACATCCTCTAGGATGATCCTCCTGGATTTTGCGGTATCCTTCTTCCACTGGGCTAACTGTTGTGCATATGATATTGCTAGTTTTAGAATGTCAAATTTGGTGTATTCCAACACTCCATTATCATTGAGTGTAACTTCCATCTTTTCCTTCGAAGCTATGAAATTTGAGGTTCCTTCTAGGGCATAGTCCAATCTCAATCTGTTGAAAGACATTTTCCCACACAAAATAAAAACTGCTCCATTGGATCTGCAAATCGAAATTTCTGAAGGAGAAGATCTATTGATTGGTTTCTATTATGTTTTCGAGATTTTTTTACCATGTATAAATTAATATAAAATTGATACTACTAATGAATTTGAACTAAAAACAAGAGATTACAAATTTCCTCTACAATTTTTCGGAATGGAAATCACAATTTATAAACCTATGCAATGAAATGCAACATCAAAACCACAATAACACAATGATTTACAGGGTAACCCAACTAGGAAAAACCCCTTCGCTTATTTTCATTAATCAGATGAGAATGAGAAACTATTACAATGGCTTGATTCAACTTTGAAGCACACCCTGCGTCATAAACTTGTTCCCTTGTTGATTATCCTACTCTAGCCAACACTTAGCCAATTCAAGCTTGCAACTTCCTCCTCTTTCCTTGCGCAATTCAGGAGAAATTGAGCTCCTAAATAATAGGGGAAATCCCTATTTACTCGTGTGAATCCCAAGCAATTGATCACCTGCTTAACTTCCAAGATTGTACACTCAACTAGTATACAATTGATAATTACAATGTGCCTTTTCCTCCACTCTAGCTAGGCAATTCGAATTCCATGCATCCCTTGCCTATTTTTAGTTGATTGACTAGTTAAACTGAGAGATCAGTGAGTTAACAACAGTTCTACTACTCAACTGACCTTCAATTGACTCCATTAATTACTTGAGATCATTGAGTTCAAATGAAAATAACTGAACTAGATTGCTAAAATTTAGCAATCACTACATGCACAGCTCTACTCCAAGCCTATAACTTTAATTTATTGACTTAACTAGTAGACATGGCCACGTCACTCTAGCTAATTGTAATCCAAGTCATCCTTTTGATGTGGAAAATCGAATTACTCAATTTGAGTAAGGCACAAGTCAAATTGAGCCTTTCTTGTTGCAATTTCTAACATATTAAATCCTTTAAGAAGAGACCAACATTATTTTTGTTAAAAGGAAATCACCTTTGGCTGTCATAATTTTTTGCAATGGGACTTTTTACATGTGTTAAAGTTTATTTTTAGGGTTAAATGTCTATGATCAAAGATAGGTTTATGGTCATTTAAAAGGTTGAATTTTACTATATGGTTGTAAAAAAGGATATCAAATACTACGTAATCCATGGCATTGTTTCCCAAACATGAATATAAGTCATCCAATTGGAAGTCAACCACCTCATTAAGCCATTGTGAGTTATAGGATCTTGAGAGGTACATAGCTTCACTAGCTCAATACCAAACAAACCATAGATCAAGTCTTCAAATTTTATTTTGTATTTTTTCGCTAAAATAATGTCCTCATCTAGCCAACGAGGATTAGTCTTGGAATAATTGATGAAAATAACAACTTGATTGGTTGTCATTTTAGTGCTCAAAACTCCTAACTGAAGGATACCACCTTGATTTCTTAGACTGCAAATATCTTGTACTAGGCCAATGTAGGGACAATTTTTATCTAATTTGTTTTTCTTATAAAATATATAATTAGTGGGAGTGAAATAACAATTTCCTGTATATATCTTCTTAGCATTAACTTCTAAGATCACTGTCCATATGTACCAATTGAGAGGGTTTATCTTATGAAGCCAAATATGAGGATAAATATTCTTTTTAGTGTAACAAACTATGCCTCCATTCCCTCTATGGTAGGATTTCTTGTTCCATGCCAACCATAGGATAAATCTTTCCATGTAAGGGACCTTACATTCTTCATGCTCCCATGTTCCAACTAGAAAAATAATATCAATCCCATTTCAGATCCAACTGAGCATAGGACCTTTGCACCATGGATAGCCATAATAATTTTGGGAGAGGATCTTGGGCATTCCACATTCGTACTTGTTATTATATTTTTGGTCTCGTCCCCGATAATATCTTCTTTATTCTTATTTATTGTTCATTTTCTTTCCTCCCTTATTTATGTTACCTTTTGAGCTTCTTTCCTTAATTCAACTTAGTCTTATAGAATAGACCTCAATTTATAAATGTGCCTAACTTGTAATAGAGCCCTTACCACCCTAACAAAATCAAGGTAGAAGGAAGTGGTTGTTTTGTTGACCAAATATCTAAAGTTCAGTTATGGAAATGGGGTCATAAAATTTCTCATTCTTTTCAAACTTCTCAAAACCTAGAATAAACAATTCCATTGCATTAATCTCACTGAGATGTTTACAATGATGTAAAATTTTCCTTAATCTGATCTATGGATCATGAGTTATGACCATTTTAAATTAGGCTTGTTTAATCCTACCGCATCACTAGTGTCTCATGTGGCACTCACATGAAGTTCCACGTGGCGCCTACATGGACACTCTACCACAATGGAAAAATCCACGTAGAATAGACGCATCCTCTGCATAGTCGGAAATCAACTTGCTTGGGAAAAACAAAAAATGCGAACTCAACCAGAGTCCTGACCCTGAACTTGGCTGGCCTAGCTTGATCACACTACCTGTCTGACTCACTCATCAGGCCCCACTAAATTCAATACCAAACCCCACTAGCACGACCCCCGACTAGTGGGTCCCGCCCTGACTAGCTTGGTGTCTTTCCTTTGGTCAGGCACAAGCTCGCTCCAAAAGTCACCTCATGGCCGACTTTCTCGACCCCCGATTACCGACTACGGTCAAACCACCTGGTATTAGGGCCACTAGAATGAGTTTAATTTTCCACTTCATCTTTCTGACCAACTAGCCTACCCTCGACCTTGCAGGTCCCACTTTACAACCCAATCCCATTGAACTACCTTTAAGTGTTCTTAACCCACTAACCCTAGGTGCCTCCACCACTCAAAAGTTGTCAACCAACACAGTCTCCAATGGATTTATCAACCCTGTAAGGTACAACCACCTCTAAATGATTATCAACCATCAAGCCTTTTGGGTTTCTCAACTTGACTGAAAAACCAACTGAGCTTACTCTATGATTATCAGCCAACAAGCCTAATGGGTTTCTCAATTGTGCTATCATTAGAGCTCCTGTGTGATTACCAGCCAACAAGCCTTATGGGTTTCTCAGTTGTGATATCATTAGAGTTTCTATGTGATTATCATCCAGTAAGCCTCATGGATTTCTCAACTATGCTATCATTAAAGCTTCTCTTCTCCCTGAATTCTCTCAATCCTGATATCCTTCTTTTCCCTCTTCGAAATAATATTGATCACTAGGAGCCTCTTGACTTCCTTTTTTTTCATGTTCCATAAGATGTTTGAGTGCATCCCCAGTCGTGAATGAATCATCCCCTCTCGGCCTCTCAACCTCTACTTCCTTCTGTTGTGACAAACCAACCATCCACTTCCCCTCTTGGTCTACGCAGACCAATTTGTGGACAACATGACTACACTTTCCATTAATTCTTTTGTCCTCTTCTTACTGCAAATTTTCCAAACAGGAACATGGGCATGTCCTTCATTAAAATTAGATTTAATACATGATCAAATCTATTAAAATAAAAATAGTCGACCCATGGCTAGCATTTATAACAACATAGTTTCTAAAGAAATCTCCATTCCCTAAGCTTTGGAATCCATGTCCCTTTTTCTCAACCTTTTTGATTTCATAGTTAGATAATTAGGAGGAATTATTTGCAATGTTTACAAGGGGAATTAACCCACAAGGGATGTCACATGACCCTTTTAAGCTCAGATATTTTTTGAGTATGCAATAGTTATGGTCATTGTAGTTTACCTTGCCATGATTCAACCTAGCTTTATGTTCAATTATTTTACCTAGCCTTTTTGCTTCTATGAGGCAAGTTGTTTCAATTTGCGATTTATTTTTTACTTCTTCTTTTATTATTGTTAACGTGTCCTCATATTTCTACTCTTTTATGCCAACAATTATGGGGTTCAAGACTCTCTTGTTAAACTCTTGTTCTAACTATACAAGGTTATTTATTTTTTCCTTTGTTGGTTTTGATATCCAATTTACTTTCCAAACTATTTAGTGTCAAATTGTTCACTAGATTTTCTTCTAGTTATTTAATCTTATCCCTCAAATTATGTTTTTCTTTGACCTATCCTTCTTGGCTTGTGTTGTAGCAACTACAACCACCCTCCAAAAATTTTCCTTTGCTTAGATTTTGGAGCCTAAATCCCTTCGTAGGAGGATACCTTGCACTGCTATTAGGTATGTGTGCTATGATTGATGTTTATCTTTTAGTTTTTCTTGTGTTCATTTGCTTTTTCACTTAGAAAATTTATTTAAGTCACAAGCTAACCTCTTGCCTAAGTCTTGCACAGTAGTTCTGGGCTTGCCTCCAGAAACTCCGCAATTCTTGAAGCCAATCTTGTCCTTGTCAATCAAAATTGTGTAATCATGACTAGTAGCCCAACCTTTAACCAGGGTGTTGTGTAGCCATGACTAGTAACCCAGCTTGAGCCCGAGAACTGCGCAGTAATGACATGCAACCCAACGCTAAGCTCATAAACTGTGCAATCACTCCATGAGCTCAAAAATTACACAATCACTCCCTAAGCTCAGAAATTGCGCAGTTCAATGAGCCGAGAGCTATCAGTTCCCCAGAACTATGCAATCCTTCTCGGTGAGGTGCATGCCAAGTTTTCCCGGAAAAATAAGAAAAGAAAAAAAAAATAAGTGAAAACATCCCTAAAATCTAGGGATCTATTTTTAACATCCAGAAGGAAGCACACTTTCTATTTTTGGAAATTGTCACCAAGTGTTGATTTTCCCTTGATTTGTGGCATGCGCGTCATAAACCCTAATTTTTCAAATCTATTTAATCAACACCCCTAGAGTTCATTCTTACATTCAATCTTAGAGCTCTAGCATTCGCAAGGAGATCAAGGAACCTTCGGTGTGATCGTCACCGCTTTTTTGAGTGAGTTTTGAATTTATCACTTTTAGTCGCTTTTTGTTGTTTGGTGATCAGGAGATCATGTCCAAGTTAAGAAAATGCTCAAAAATGGAAGTTCTCATAAATGGTTGCAATCTAATCGACCAGAAAGGTCTCGTTGTTGCGATTCTGGCGCCATGAATGGTTCTCAAAACCAAGGTCGTATGTGAAAGTTATTGAGATTTGAAATCGCCTAATAACCTCCAAAAATTGTCCTTTGACTCAATTTGACCTTATGTAAAATTTTGTAAAAAAATATATATATTATGCCAAAAAAAATATTTTTATATTAAGGTTGGAGGGCCTATCAGCGGACACCACATGGCCTGCCCAAAGGCTGCCACGTGGCCCCAGGCCAAAGTCAAATTTTGTATGGCAAAATTTTTATGGGTCCATGGGTTTCGAACCTCGGACCTCACCGCCGCGGGCAAGAGCGCCTACCAACTCGCCTACACAGTATTGCTTAACCACTATAGTCGACATGGCTTATTTGAATTTGAATGCAGAGATGGGCGGCGTAAAATGGGGGCCAACCCCCCAAACATCATTCTCCATGTGACCAAATGGCGAAGACCGAGGGCTACTGCCCGACAGTTACAGTGGCAGTTAGTGCCACATCATGTGACCATATCACATTTATTACAGAGGTTGGTGGTCAGCTTATCCGCACGGTTAGTTTGGTGGGTATGTCGGAGGCCACATGTGAACGCAGCCACTTAAACATTTAATGCCAATGTTGATTGTTCCGCCCAATCTGGAGTGTGCTGCCATTTTTGGCAGGATTGGCCAGAATGGTCGGGCTAATTGGAGTTCCTCCAGTTTTTGATGAGGTTTTCTAGTGACACTAGGCAAATTAAAAAAAAAAAAAATGGTCATAAATTTCTCAATTTTCTACCAAACAGGATGAAATTTTAGTCAATTTTGGGTTTCTTCAGCATTCTGAGCAGTTTGGGACAGGTTTTAGAGTGAATAGAAGTGATATACAATAGATTTTTCTTTAGGGAAGAGGAAGGAGCCATCAGGGCCATCATTGAGAAGGCACTGTATAGGGTTGTATTTCACCATTTAAGGTGAAACAAAAGCCATTTCTAGCTATTTTCTATCTTCTGAAGTCGAATTTACAATTAATTTTTTTCTGTTTAGGCATATTTTTCACTGTGTAACCATTTTGAGAAAATTAATAGAGCAAGGACATGCCATTGGGGAGCCTTGGACCGACAGATGTAGCCCAGGAGGGGTGAACTACCTCAACAATTTGCTGTGTTATGTTATGGTGAATTTTACTTGCTATGTATTTCTATTGTGATACGTTAAACAATAAATTTAATTAACAAATCCTCACACATAAAACTCAAAAACAAACCAAAACTACTTTGTTTAACCTGCAAGTCATGGAGAACACTTTGCACACTAAATTCTTTGAGAATGGATACTTTGCATAGCATTACAAATAGTTCCATTTTCAGAATAGTTGGTATCAGAGCTAGAGTTTTACTCTGCATTTGTTCTTGTGCAAAGATATAGTTGATTGTTTGCAAGTTTTGATGCTTACTAGGTTTAAGCTCAAGAGAGGGGAAGGACAATTGGTTAGAGCACAAAGTAATCCTCAACCAAGGAGGGCCAGAGTTTCATTAACTCCACCTTCTAATTCACCTCCAAGAGCCACAGAAGAAGTCTTAAGCATGTATTCAAGAGAAGGAGAAGTTCCCGAAGACATTGATCCCAAAGAAGAATAACGGGTGTTCTGAAAGGCATTCTCGGACATGACGGAGACGGTGAGGATACTCTACCAAGAAAGGAATGAAAGGCTTGAAGGAGAAGGGTCGAAACACCACAATGAAGGAGAGGGTTCTTCAGGAGGAAAGAAAAGTGATGACAAGTCAAAGAAAGGACACAGAGGAAATGGTGACCCGCCATCCCCATCTTCATCCTCTTCCTCTACATCATCATCCTCTACTTCGGTGAATCAATCTCACAAGTAAAAAAAACTGGTGAAAGTTTATTTTTAAAGCTCGATGTCAAGTTTGAGTTGCCTATGTTTAATGGTGAGGTCAATGCAGAGAAACTTGACAATTGGATAAGGAAGTTGGAGGTTTACTTAAGGATACAGAACCTTCATGATGACGACACCAAGATTCAGATAGCCTCTTTGAGAATGGATGGAGCAACATTGGTATGGTGGGAAGCTAAAACCAAGGAAGAAATTAAAAAACATGGTAAGATCACTTTATCATGGGCTGAATTTATTACTGCAATTTAAAAGCAATTTTATCCATTAGCTCATTTACAAAAGACTATCATGAATTAGCAAAGTTTCAGACAACTTAAGGGACAAAATGTACAAGATTACACCCAAGAGTTTAGATGAAGGGCTCTTTTACTAGGAATTTATTTGCATAGCCAAGAAACTTTGCTGAAATATATAGGTGGTTTACACATCTATCTTATACATACTATCCTTATGTTCAATCCTACTAGTCTAGATGAGGTTTGTGTCCAAGCCATGGATTTAGAGGCTAGAGCTAAACAATATTTTGATGGGAATGAGGATAGTGAATTTAAAGGCAAAGGGAGAAAGAGAAATGCAAACTCTAGGAAAGAGAAGGGAAAATTATTTTGTAAAAACTGTTCCAAAACAAGCCATGATGAAGACCATTGCTGGAAACTTCATTCGGAGTTGAAACCAGAAAAATTCAAAACCAAAGATAAGGCCAAAGAGAAAGGCAAGACGGTTGCAATAGTTGAATAAGACTTAGGGTCTGAATTAGGAGATGAAACTAAAAGCATAGCTATGGCACTAAAGAACATAAAGGGGAAAGAGATTGTAAATGAAACAAACCCCAGTTATAGCATTTCAAACTATCACATAGAAGCTCCAAATGAGGAGAGGAGGATTGAGTTGTTTCACGTGAGGATCATTTCAAAACACACAAATATAGACACACTATTTGACAGTGGGTCACAAGCGAACCCCATATAAGAAGACTTAGTCAAGAAGTTGAATCTTGAAACCATTCCACATCCTAAACCTTATTCTCAATATATTGACATGGTTGACTTGTATGTGTAATCACCAAAAATAGAAGAAAAAAGATATCAACGCCTTAGAAATAAGCCACTTCGAGGGGGAAACCTCCAATACATTACATAAATGAACAATTCTTGGATGATACAATTTACAAAACCTCCTTTCTATATATAGGAGTCCATGGGGCCATAATGTAATCCTAGTGGGCCACAATGTAATCCTACCGACCTAACAATAATAATTTAAGGGCACAATAATAACAAAATGGGGGTTGCTAACCCTTTTTGTCATAAATCAGACAATGTCACCGCCCAGATGAAAAACTCCCCCTCGCGCGCCGGCAGCCTCCTCGGCGGAACCCTGGGGCCGCTCCCCTCGCGCGCCCGCCTCTCTCGCGCGCGCCCGCCCGGGCAGGCCTCCCGTTTCCCCCGCCGCCGCGGGATCCTTCGGCTCCTTGCTTCGCTTTCTTCCGAGCGCCCCGCGCCGCGCCCGCCGCGGGCCCCGCGCCGCCCGCGGCGTCGGCTATTCCCCCGGGGCCGCCCTCGCCGCCCGCCTGTAGTCACGGTTCAGCCGGGATCCAAGGCTCTCCTCGCGCATCCCGAGCTCGCCAGGGCTTCGGCCGCGTGGCCGCCCCCGCGGCGCCCGCCCTCAGCCTCCCGCACGCCCCTCCCTATGGAGACGGCAGGTCTTCTGATTCTCATTATCCTTGACGCCTTCAACGACTTCTTCTTGGCCTCCTCGGAAACGACATCCAAATTTGTTAAGAAGCTCGATGAAATTCCTGAGATCTCTTTGCCTCCGGAGGCCCCCATTCAAGTAGCTTTATCTTTGGCGGATCGAGGTCTCATCGGCCAGTTCACGGGTCTATGGCCATCTCCGAAAACTACTGAGCAATGGGTTAGTAGGAACTGGGCTCCTTTGATTAAGGAAAAGGTTACCTCTTACTTTCTGGGAAAAGGGTACTTCCTCTTCGAATTCTCCTCCAAAGAAGACAAAGACTTGATCTTTCAAAATGGGCTGTATTTCATGGGTTCTCAGGGCCTCTATCTGAACAAATGGACTCCGGACTTTGATCCGGCTGTCGATGTCCCCAAGGCTGTTCCGGTGTGGGTTCGTCTTCCAAACCTCCCAGTTCACTGCTGGAACTGGAGTTCCTTGAGACACATTGGCAACACTCTCGGGAAATTCATAGATCGGGCAAACAATAAGGACCAGTACGACTGTGCCAGGATCTGCGTGGAAGTAGATCTAGAGGTTGGTCTTCCAGAGGCTATAAGAATCAAAGTCGGAAGTTGGTCTCATGTTCATATCTTGGACTATGAGCAATTGCCGTTCAAATGCAGGAAATGCCACGTTCATGGACATTTTGCTAGAAACTGTCCGTCCAACGCTGAGCCGGAGAAAGGGATTGAAGAGGGTTGGAACCAAGTCAAACGAGTAAAAACCAATCACAAAGGGAAAAAACCAGGAGGACCCTCTGGAAAAGGCTCTCAACAGGCCAATGTTCAACGCCCCCCTCCCAAAAAGGCGCAAGGAAACAAATTTGACCCTTTAAGCCAGCCGACAGAAGATTCTCAGGAGAACGAGACACAAGATCCAGTTTCTCCTAGCAAAGATACTCCCTCAGCCTCCCTCAACGAAACAAGTGCTGAAGATCCCAATGGTATGCCCTTAGATGATGAGGAAGAAGAGCAAGAAACGGACGAGTCAGAGGAGGAAGGAGAAATAGGAGAATCCCAAACCTCGGTACGAAGATCTACAAGAGGCCGTAAATCTGACAGGGAAAAAAGAGAGCAGGAGACTTACAAAGATAAGTTACGGGGCAGTCAACCAACTCTGGAAAAGTTGCTTGCCTCAAAGCCAAGGATGTTGAAAAATTAGACTCATGGCTCCAAGGGGGCCCATCAGAAACATAAATAATGAAGATCATCTCCTGGAATTGCAGAGGTATGGGGAGTAAAGTCAAGGAAGAAGCCATGAGAAGCTTAATAAGAACAGAAATCCCAGACATACTTCTCGTCCAGGAGACTAAGTTGGAAGACGTAGTCTTCCTGCAAGTATGCAAGAAACTTTGGTTCAAAAGTGAAGCAAGAGCAATCTCTACCCGGGGAGCTTCGGGAGGGATTGGCACTCTATGGAACCCTAACAAATTTGTAGTCACCTTTGAGGCTAGAAATACTCACTGGTTGCTGCTGAAAATGCAAAATCTGGATACCAAGGAAATACTTTGCCTCTTCAATGTTTATTCTCCGGTCAATGTTGGGGAAAAAAGGAATGTTGGGATACTATATGGCAACAAGCAGACCTGACAAATCTGGAAAATATAATTATTGCTGGAGATCTTAATCTCACGCTCCACTCGTCTGAAAAAAGAGGAGGCAGCGCTGTTCGTGATCCGGCAAGGGAATGGGCAGAAGATCTTCTGCAGGACTGGGACTTGCTAGATATCAAACCCTCTTTCGGTAAGTTCTCTTGGTCTAACAAAAGAGTGGGCCCTGGTCATATCGCTGCCAAATTAGATAGATTTTTCATACAAAGCTCCTTTCTGTTACTAGGATTAGAACCCAGAATGCACATCCTTGCTAACAGCGTATCGGACCATAAGCCTATAAAGCTTGAACTCCTGGCCCATCCAGACCTGGGCCCTATTCCATTCCGTTTTAGTCCTCTCTGGGTCAAAGAATCAAACTTCATGCAAATTGTCAAAGATTGTTGGATTCAGCCTGTCAATGGTTCTCCCTTCTATATCTGGGAGGAAAAACTCAGAAGGGTAAAGGGCGATCTAAAACGATGGGCAAAAACCCTGTCCAACCCGGCTACAGAAAGAAAAGCCATCAAAGTCTCTCTCGCCTCTCATCAATCTCATATGGAGCACGCTATTGTCACAGAGGAGATCCTAAACCAAGAGGCTCATTTGCAACAACGCTATCATAAGGCCTATCTAGCTGAAGAAGAAAACTGGAGATTAAAATCTCGAAATCTCTGGCTCAAAGCAGGGGACAGGAACTCTGCCTTTTTCCACAAACAAACCCAAGTCAGGAAAAGCTTCAACACTATTTCTGAGATTAAGGAGGATAACGCCACCTTCAAGGATTTTGAAGACATTAAAAAATCAGCCTTCTCTCACTTTCAAAACTTGTATAGTGAGGATAAGGACTCGGACCAATACTCAGATCTGCTTGACATCATTCCTTCTGCAATTTCTCCTCATATGAATGAGATCCTTGAGGCCAAAGTCACCAAAGACGAAGTCAAAAAGGCCCTCTTTGATATGGATCTGGATAAGGCCCCCGGGCCGGATGGCTTTTCCGCCAGGTTCCTTCAAGTTTGTTGGCCGATTGTTGAAAAGGATCTGCTCAAAATGGTTCAGAAGTCTCAAAATGCTCAGAAAATAGGAGGTAGCACAAACTCCGCTTTCCTAGCCCTAATACCAAAGGAAAAAGGTGCCAACAACTTCAGCAGATTCCGCCCGATTTCGTTATGCAATACTGGGTACAAGATTATCACTAAAGTTATTGCAAATAGACTGAAGCTCATTCTTCCCAAAATAATTCTGGAGAACCAAGGAGGCTTCATTCAAGGAAGGCAAATCGTGGACAACTTCACCCTTGTTCAAGAAGCAATCCACTCAAGTCTTCTTCGAAAAGAACAAGGTATGGTGATTAAACTTGATTTAGCAAATGCTTTTGATCGTGTAAATCATAGCTTTCTTTTAAAAGTAATGAGAAAGTTTGGTTTTGGAGCAAATTTCATCAAATGGATCCGGGCATGCATCTCGGAGCCTTGGATCGCTCCTCTTGTAAATGGAAGAGCCACTGATTTCTTCAAAGCTTCAAGAGGGCTAAGGCAGGGGTGTCCTCTTTCCCCTCTGCTTTTTGTCATCCAAGCCTCTGTCCTCAGCTACCTATTAGACAAAAAGATGCAAGATCAAGATATCAACGGACTGTGTATTGCTAGAGGGGTAAAAAATATAAACCATGCCCTATTTGCGGACGACACTCTGTTTTTGGGAGTTGCCTCTCTCTCCTCCGCCTCTAAATTTAAAGCAGTTTTGGATGACTTCAGTGAAGCCTCTGGCAGCGTTGTAAATAAGAACAAATGTCATATCTACAGCTGGAACACCTCGCCTAGATTGCTCTCCGCTATTTCTAGATGTTTGGGTTTTGCTGCCTCCTCCAATTGGATCTCCTTTAAATACTTGGGCCTTCCTGTTTTCCATAAGAAATCTACAAGCAAAGACTGGCTCCCTCAGCTGGAAAAATTCAAGTCTAGGATCCAAGCCTGGGGCTTCTCCTGGCTTAACACTGCTGGCAAATCTGTCCTTATTAAATCTGTGCTCTCCAGTCTTCCCCTATTTCAATTCGCTGTGCTTCTCGCTCCGGCAATTATATTAAAAAAAATGGAAGAATTCATGCGGAGGTTTTTCTGGAAGGGAGGTAAACAGAATGAAAACAAGATTCCCCTTATCAGTTGGGAAACCATCTCCAAGCCTCTGAGGGAGGGTGGGTTAAATTTCAAAAATCTTTGTCAACAAAACGTGGCTATGGCAGCTAAGATTATTTGGAGGATCATAGCGCCCAAGCCTGGCTGGGCCCAATTGGCTCTCTGGAAAAAGTATTTCAGGGGTCCTCGTTCCTCCTGTTTAGACAATGTAATCCATTTGCCTTATTCGTCTTTTCTCAAACTGTATGTTAAAGCTACTCCCTTAATCAAAGCGCACTCCTATTGGATTCCAGGAAATGGCAAAAAGATCAATATCTGGGCTGATAAAATTATGAATAAGGACCCAATTGAAGACAGAGCCTCCATTAGAGCGCTGCGTTGCTGGATGGATAGAGAGGGGTTGTGTTCGTTGTGGGATATTTCTCTTTGGAAAGACTCTGCCTGGGAAGGGTGGAAGCGAATTGAGGTGCCGGCTCACCTGACACTCGAATGGTCCACGCTGCTGGACCTCCTCCATGGCTTGGCACCCACGCGCATGAGGAAAAAAGATGTGAAAGGCTGGGGGCCGAATGCCAAAGGTTACATTGTCTCCATGGGATATGACAAGCTGAAAGAGAGGCCTTACGTCCCTCCTGACCCTGCACCTTGGCAGGGGGTCTGGCGTTTTCCTTCATGGCCCAAAGTCGACTTCTTTGCTTGGCTCCTTTGCCACGGCAGGATCCTTGCGTATGACATCTTGCAGAAAAAAGGGTTCTATGGTCCCTCCATCTGCTCGCTGTGCAATGAAAATGCAGAGACTGCTGCCCACCTAGTCCTCGAATGCAAGTTCTCTAAGCAGATCTGGTCCTCCTTCATTCACAATTTGGATCCCAACTTTTTGCTCCCTCGTTCCACTGTTGATCTCTTTTCTAATTGGGCAATCAGATATCCTGGCCCCCCTTCTAAAAATCAGCTAATTAAATCCGCATGGGCTGTCCTTCCTAAGGTTATTTGTTGGCAGATCTAGCTAGAAAGAAACAGAAGAATCTTCAGAAATATTAAACAGAATCACAAGGTCTTAGAAATCAAGATTAAATGTCATCTAAAGGAGTGCTTGACTGATATAAAAGATGATTCCAATCTCAGCCAACAGGACATTGCTTGGGGATCTTCCCTTGACTTGCAATTTCAATCAGTAGTTAGAAACGTCCCTCCTCTCAAAGACTGGCAAATAAGGAAATCCGAAACTGACCTTCAAGACTGGCTCAATTCACATTCAAGGCACTCTCTCTTTTTTGATGGGGCAGCAAAGGGCAATCCGGGCAAAGCTGGTGTTGGAGGTGTTGTTGTAAGTCCAATTGGGGAAAAAATCCATACCTTCGCTTGGGGGCTTGGATTCTCATCCAGCTTTCAAGCAGAAGCTTTGGCCCTCTACCAAGGCCTCAAGATCCTCAAAGATTTAAATATAAGTGAAGCTAATGTCATAGGGGATTCCCAGATCATTATAAACGCAATGGTTTCCAACTCCCCAGCCTCGGATCTCAAACTAGCAAGGTTGATATCCAGAATTAAGGGTATGGAAAACGCTTTTCAGAAGCTGAATTACTATCATGTGCTGAGAACTCACAATAAACAGGCGGACATTGAAGCCAATAAAGCTACCCTCCTCTCTGCCGGGGTCAAGATGAAAGATGAGGAAGAATCTTGGGAACCTATCCCATAAGCTGTCCGTGGTCATGTTTTACTGTTGGCTCTTAAATAAATTTGTTTGTATCTTTAAGTTAGGGAAAATCTCTGAAATCGAATTTTTAGATTGTCTGTCATGGAAGAAGTTTGCAAGCTGCGGCTGCATTTTCAATATTAGCAGTAAGATGCATCAGGATTTAGACATCCTCAATGTAATCAGATTTCTGGCATTCAGGCCAAGATGAATATTAATATCACATAACCATTTCACACAATAATAACAAAATGGGGGTTACAAGGGTTCAATAATAACAATAAGGGGGTTACACTAACAATAATAAGGGACTATACTAGTGATATAGGGACCTAACATGCCCCTCTCCTCCAAAAAAGTGTTGTCCTCAACGCTTGAGTAGCTCCGGGTGCTTCTGTATAAAATTCTCATCCTCCCATGTAGAATCTTCAGTGGGTAAGTTCTTCCACTTGATGAGATACTCTGAAATTGATCGATTATGTAACTGTCGAGTTCTTTTTTCCATGACTACTTCAGGTTCCAATATGATTTTTCCTTCCTCATCAAGTTCTGGAAATATTGTTTGAACTGGAATATTTTCACCTATAATCTTCTTTAAGCATGAAACATGGAAAACTGGATGTACTCGCGAAGAAGCAGGAAGCTCCAATTTGTATGCCATAGTACCAATCTTTTGCAACACCTTGCAAGGACCATAGTACTTTGGCGATAATTTATTATCCTTCTTAGCTTGCTTGAGGGACATTTGTTTATATGGTTGTAGCCGTAAAAATACCCAATCTCCTACATCAAAACTTCTCTCGCCGCGATGTTGATCTGCCTGTTGTTTCATTCGATTTTGTGCCAAATTCAGGTTATCCTTTAAGAGTTGGAGAACTTCTTGCTGATGCTCGATGTGATCTTCAACTGCTTGAACCTTCGAATTTTCCCTTAAAGATGATGTGATCGATGGTGGATGATATCCATAAAGTGCCATAAATGGGGTCATTTTTGCTGCAGTATGGAAGGAAGTGTTATTCCACCATTCAGCGAGAGGTAACCACTTGACCCATTGTGTTTGTTTATCAGATACAAAACAACGAAGATATCCTTCCAAACATTTATTTACTATCTCAGTTTGACCATCAGATTGTGGATGATAAGATGAGCTATGAGCTAATTGAGTACCCAAACAAGAAAATAACTCCGTCCAAAAATTTCCAGTAAAAATGGGATCTCTGTCGCTCACAATAACCCTTGGCTTCCATGTAGCTTTTGAATTCTGTCCATAAATGTAGTAGCAACTGTACTTGCTTTAAATGGATGAGATAATGCACAAAAGTGTGCATACTTGGTAAGTCTATCAACTACCACCATGATGACACTCTTTCCTTCAGACTTAGGTAAACCCGTGATAAAATCCATTGAAATCTCCTCCCAACGTTGACTTGGAATGGATAAAGGTTGTAGAAGTCCCGGGGTCTTAATTGTTTCCACTTTATTCTGCTGGCAAACCAAACATTCCGCCACAAACTTTTGAATATCAGATTTAAGGCCATCCCAAAAAAATTCTTTCTTCAACCTGTGGTAAGTTTTTAAAAATCCTGAGTGTCCTCCTAAAGGAGAAGTGTGCAATTCCAGAAGAATATTTTGTTTTAGTTGGGAATTTTTACAAAGATATAAGCGATCTTTGTACCATAAGGAATCATTTTTCCAACTAAATGTATCAGATGTACTAGGATCTTGCTGCAACTTTTGAATGAGTGTCCATACATCTTTGTCCTTCTTCCATTCATCTCTTGCTTCGGTTATCCAATCTGGTTGGATAATAGAAATGGCACAAAGCAATGCTTCCACCTCTTCATTCTTCCTTGAGAGTGCATCTGCAACAACATTAAGCTTTCCTTTTTTGTAGATTATTTCAAAGTCATAACCCAACATCTTTGTGACCCATTTTTGCTGCTCTTCCGAAGATAGTCTTTGTTCCAAAAAGTGTTTAAGACTATCATGATTAGTTTTTACCTTCAACTGTCTTCCCATTAGGTAAGTTCTCCATTTCTTTAGTGCATGCAACATTGCTAACATTTCCTTCTCATAAATAGGTTTCTGTAAATACTTTCCTTTGATTGGACGACTTTCAAAAGAAATGGGTCTTCCTTCCTGCATTAAAACAGCACCAATTCCATTTCCTGAGGCATCACATTCCACAATAAAGGTTTTTGTGAAGCCTGGCGTAGCTAAGACCGGTGCTAGGCACATTGCCTCTTTAAGATGTTCAAAGGCCTTAGTTGCTTCAGGAGTCCATGAAAATGTATCTTTCTTCAATAATGTTGTTAGAGGTGCTGCTATTCTCCCATAATTCTTAACAAACTTGCGATAATACCCTGTTAACCCGAGAAATCCTCGCAACTTCTTTATGGTTGTGGGGACTTTCCATTCCTTAATGGCTTTAATTTTGTTAGGGTCTACTTTAACACCTTCGTGAGATACAATATGACCCAGATATTCCACCTCTTGTACTCCAAAGAAACATTTGGATGTTTTTGCATATAATTGTTTCTCCTGCAATAGTTTGAGCACACTATCAACATGTTGAACATGATCCTTCCAAGACCTTCTGTAGATTAGTATATCATCAAAAAATACTAGCACAAATTTTCTAAGGAAGGGTTTGAAAATGGAATTCATCAACCCTTGAAATGTAGAAGGTGCATTGGTAAGGCCAAAGGCATGACCAAAAATTCATAATGACCCTCATGAGTTCGAAATGCTGTTTTTGGAATATCTTTGTAGAAATTTGAATAAATGGTATATTATTCACCGAGATTCTCCTGATCACACACTATTTTAGCTTCATGCATAATACAGAATCTCTTCTACCATTGATCATCACATGCGGAAATAAAATCAATTGCATGCAAACATTAAAACCACAAACAATCACACATATGAACACAGTATTTAATGGGAAAGCTTAAATTTGAAAGCCCCAACTATCTGTATATTATACATGCCATGGAGATAATGTAACAATCATAGTACAAAGCTCCTCACAAGCTCTCATGCACACCCTCAATTGCTACACACTATCAAGCTAGATCTAGCAAAACACATGCTCCAATCCTTAGCCACTTGATAGCCAGCCTCTATTGCATTTTCAATGCTATGGGATGGCTTCATTAAATAGATAAACCACCTGGCTTGTACTGCGCAATCCTCATGGGCTTCTCCACCTATCTGTGTGTTGCAAATAGCAACAGTATAGTCACAACTGATAGTTAACCCGCTCTTTCACCTATTTCTGCACTGGTCTCCACTGAAACTATCCATGCACTGAAGTTAACTGATGCATTCTTTAGTTGATTAATGAGTTTATAATTAGTGAATTAATTAATAATTAATTCACACCACTCTCACTAATTGTATCAATTAGTTAAACTTAATACAAATAACTCAACAATGTTTAGATTAGTTAAACTGAATACAACTCCATTAACTTCCTCAATCAACTCCACCAAACTCTGTCACATGAGTTCTAACTGAAGTATCCATGCAATAGCTCCACATAACCCTTAGGAATAGCGTAATTTTTTATGTCAGCTTCTGTGCCACATCTGTGCACTTAACTGAAGTGCTCCAAGAGAATAAGATAATGTTTAGAGTCCAAATATTATTAAGAGCTAATAATATTCGACATATCTATTTTTAAACTGGCAATCTAAAAATAGATTCCGCCCAATATGTCTAAAAATAGAAGTCCATCTATTTTTCCAACTTGACCAACCATCCACAAATAGCATCCTGCAACTCATAGAATCATGATCCACATGTCTAAAAATAGACATAGTCTAAAAATAGACTTTGCGCCAAAATATTTCCCACGGGCCCACTTAGTGAAGGCGATCTTTTCTTCCACTAAGCTCAGCATCTTGTTGGGTAATTCTGTCAATCTTCAGTCTTCATTCTAATTTGATGATATCCTGAACGAAGATCCAACTTGGTAAAATAAATTACTCCATGTAATTCATCCAATAATTCATCAATCATAGGAATGGGAAATTTGTCTTTAATGGTGAGCTTATTGAGTTCCCTATAATCCGGACACATTCGCCATGATCCATCCTTCTTGTGTACCAATACTATAGGAGCAGAGAAATAACTTTGACTAGGTTGAATTATACCCGCCTCTAACATTTCTGCAATCATACGTTCAATTTCGCTCTTTTGGAAGTAAGGATATCTATAAGGCCTGATGTTTGGAGGAACACTTCCTGGAATCAAATGAATAGCATGATCATGATCACGAAGAGGTGGGAGTCCTTTGGGAGTTTCAAACACCTTGGAATGATTGTCCAAGACTTGTTGGAGATCTGCAGAAATAGATGATTTTGTTGTCGGAACTTCTAGTGAGCATAATTGTGCAATTACGCCTCGTTGTTCTTTCTTTAGAAGCTTTGTCATGACATTAGAGCTTATTATCCTTCCTGGCTTCCCTTCAATACCCCGTAATTCGACTTCCTTTCCTTCTGAAAAAAATTTCAAGAAAGTTCTTGAAAATTAAAAGCTACCGTCCCCAAAGATTGTAACCATTGTACTCCTAGTACAACATCAACACCTCCCATAGGAATGGAAAGCATTGGAATATTCAATACATATTCCCCAATGGTTAGCTTGATATTATGGCATTTTCCAGAGCAATTTATAGTTCCTCCATTTGCAACCATCACTTGACATTCTGGTGCTGGGTATAGGAAACAATTTAATTCCTTGGCTACCTTACAATGAATAAAATTATGGGTGCTACCTGAATCAATCAACACCATTACCTTTTTCTTCTTGATCTGTCCTGCTATCTTGAGAGTTTGAGGAGTGGTAATTCCTGCCAGTGCATTACATGATATGGTCGGATTCATTTCTTCCTCTTCTATGGCTGGTTCCTGGTGTGTATCCTCTTATTGTTCATTTTCTTTTCTTCCTTTCACAATCTATATAAAATACCCTTCTCAACACACTTATGACCTTTAGTGTATTTGCTATCACAACCGTAGCAAAGCCCTTTTTCTCTTTTTTCTTCCAATTGTTGTGTGTCAACTTTTGTAGGTTGTGGGAAATCTAGGTGTTTTGTCACTTCCATCTTTATAGATGTGAGTGGTAGGCTTCCTTATCACCATAATTTTACATTCAATTTTTCTTGCCAACCCGAATGCCTTCTCCAATGCATCAGGGTCCCAAACACAAACTTCATGTAGGATGTTATCCTTTAAAGTCTCTATGAATACATCGATCATGTGTTCCTCTGGAATATTAGTTACCCTTATATTCATTTTCTAGAAGTCCTCAATGTGCTCCACCACTGAATCCTTTTGTTTGAGATTTATCAATTGGTTAAATAAGGTGTTGCTCTTTGTATCCTCATAATATGCTATCATTTCCTCCGTAAAAATTGACCAAGTGACAATTTTTTTACGAGAGCAAATCTATCGATACCATACAAATGTATTTTGTTCTAAATGTAAAGTTGCAATGTGTACCTTTTGTATGTTTTGCACATTATTGAGATAAAAATATTGCTCCATATGTAGTATCTAGCCACAGATCCTTTCCATCAAACTTCCTCATATCCATTTTTGGAATATGGTGGTTCTTCCTCCAACAATAGAGGCTATGAAATCACGATTAACATTTATTTTGTTCTCATCATGAGTTTCCTCTACTATCTTTTCACAATTAGGAAATACTGTATCAACGTTTCCAAACCTTCTGATGTCTACTTTTAGATCCTCTCTTTCATGTTTTCCATGTTGTCTTTCATTTTTTCATCGATCTTAGCTTCCGTGTCATCCATCTTAGCTTCCATGCCCACTTCTATGCCATCCATCTTAGCTTCCATGCCTTTCTTCAAACCGTCCATCTTAGTTTCCATGCCTTTCCTCAAAACTTCCATTTCATTTTTTGTTGCTCTTTGCAAGAGCGAAATGTTTTGCACTTGCTCTTGTAATTTTGATATGTCATGTTGCCATTATTCGTCTTCATGAGTCATAGTAGAGCCTTCCAAAGGCTTAATGGGTGTTGAATTATTTTTTGGGGCCATTATTTAGAACCCAATACTAATATCTATTCTACAATATGCCCTTGGAATCAATTCAAATTGATTCTTCAAACAAGAATTATGAAATTTGGAAAACAAATACACACATTTTTCTTTCTTTTGAGGAGCTCGATATTGAAATTGGATTATCTCTATGATTCTGGCTCTTCAATATCTAAAATTCAGCACTGAAATAGCCCTCTGAATTATCTTTTGAATGCCACAGGTCTGACCTGATTTGGATTCTCAAAGACAAAGTTATGTCCAATCTCCCACAATAACCTAATTCTGGACTGGTTCAGTAGAGCGAACTTGTACAGCTTGCCACGTGTCACTGTTTTGTCCTTTGTCTCTGAAATTGATAGAGAAGAAACTACAGGCCGTTTACTTGCAACCAATTTTGACGGCACTCCAATCCAATCTTCAGAGAGAGAGTTATTTAACTTTTCCCACGATCACCTCTTTGAGATGAAATTCAGGAGCCTGAAAAAGCACTACCTTCCACAGATCATATCTCCAAAAATATTGCGAACCAAGCTCTGAAATTTTTTTGAAGATTTTCCTTCGGATTTCATCTTCACACCCTAAAAATTTCAGCTTCTGAAGCTTCGTAGAAAAAAATTTATAGCGCAAATTCCACGATGACCCGTTTAGGAGCCTGAAAAAAGACCTAACTTCCACAGATCATATCTCCAACAATATTGCGAACAAAGCTCTGAAATATTTTGGCGATGTTCCTCAGGATATCGGCTTAGAACCCTAAAAAATTTAGCTTCTGAAACTTCATAGAAAAAAAATTATAGCGAAAGTGCCACGATGACCTGTTTGGAGCAGCGAAACCCTAGAATCCAAAGCTCTGATACCAAATGTTGTGAAACCAGCTCCAAAAATAGAAGAAATGAGATATCAACGCCTTAGAAATAAGCTACTTCGAGGGGGCAACCTCCAATACATTACATGAATTAACAATTCTTGGATGATACAATTTACAAAACCTCCTTTCTATATATAGGAGTCCAGGGGCCATAATGTAATCCTAGTGGGCCACAATGTAATCCTAGCCGACCTAACAATAATAATTTAAGGGCACAATAATAACAAAATGGGGGTTACAAGGGTACAATAATAACAATAAGGGACTATACTAGTAATATAGGGACCTAACATGTGGTACCGCTTGACATTATAGGTGTGGTGTTGGGCAGTCCTTACTTATATGACAAGAAAGAAATCTTCCATCGCCATGAGAACAAGTACCATTTATTCAAGGATGGCAAGGAGTTTATTGTGAGAGCACATCAGAAGAAGCTAGAATCTTCTTTAGTGAATGCAGGGCAGTTGAAAAGGCTTGTCAATGCAAGTCAAAATTTGACTTTGTTGATTATTAAGAAAACAGACTTTGTACATAATCCTTTTCATGTTGTTGCTGATGTAAATAATCAGTTGTTTCAGTCTGAAAGCAGGTTGTCTTGGGAAGAAGATGACAAGAAGTTGTAGCAAGTGTCTTTGGTGTCGATCGATGCAGAAGAAAAAGTGTCGGTGTAAAGTGGTGCAAAAATCCAAGAGAGGGTAAAGCATGCAACCAAAGAGGGCACAAAGTTCAGCATGGATCAATGTTGGTTTCACAATGGCAGGGTACTATGGCAAGAAAACTTGGTCGAGAATCGACACAAGTACATGGCTCATTCGACAAAAATTCGTCATAAGGACAGTTTGCAAGGTGAATCTTATATTCAGTTTCCTTTGAAGGTAGACCATTGTAGGAGCAGTATGTTTTCTGCAAATTTTAGTTGTTGTTCTGCAAGTTTCAAAAATTTGCGTCGTGACATAATTAAGGTTAGCAACAGTCGGTCAACAGATTCAAGGAAGAATTTATCTTTTTATGAGAAGCTCAATTTGATGAAATCGGGGAGATTTCAATGGTTCAAGGTTGGAAGAGTTGAGAATCAGTCTCCTCATCTTTATTTTCTGTAGTCTAGGGAGCTTTTGGGGTCCAAAAGCTTCTCAATGGGGAGGTGTGATCAGGAAATCATGTCCAAGTTAAGAAAATGCTAAAAAATGTGATGCATGAGCACTAGGCTCAAGAAAATACTTTGTATGTAAATAGACATGGGGGGTCTCATGTTTTTTCTTCTTATGTAATTATTAATTCTTGAGTGATTTTTAAATAAATTTAGTGAGAAATTGTAAATGTTCCCAAGTGATTGGAGAACATGAGAGAAGTTGATTTATTAGGAATGTGAAGAGTTAGTTTCAGTTTGTTTAGGGATTTAGGCTAAATTAGGATTTGAGGATTCCAAGGGTTTTTTTGAGTCGTTGTGGGAGCTGAATCGATTCATTACCATCCTGTATAAGTGTAAGCCTCAAAGGCATTAAGGGAAGAGGCCAGGAGAGCTGGAGAGACAGAGTAATGAGGTAGAAGGCCATCGGATTGAAGATCTGGCCAAGACATGAAGTTTTGTAAGTGGCTTCATTGTACATATGAATGAAGGAATTGTTCTTGAATGTAGGTGCTTTGATTGATTTAACTCCGTGTGAATAGGATGGGTTCAATAAGTATTTGTATGAGCAATGTGTGATAACTCTGTCTTAAGGGTTAATGCCAATGTTTTGATTCATAAGCAATTCGAATATGCTGAGGATTTATGTTGTAATGATTTGATTATGGAATGAATAAGAAACTCAGATCAATGCTATTGAATTGAATTCCATGGACCTTTTAGATTGAGGAATAGAATTGCTTGATCGAAATGAGTATTGAATAAAGCATATTGATGAAACTTACAAGTTTTGTTATGTACTTATGGGACCGTGAAGTTCTGGGGTTTTAACTCGACATTTGGTTCCTCAGAGTGGCTGGCAGAGTAATTGGGGTTTTGTTATACTGTATAAGCCGTGAAATGAGGACCGGTTTGAGATCGCGTTAAGGTGTGACTGTATGGCTATGGAATCGAATGGAATTCGATGATGCTAAGGAGCGTATTCTTATGAGTACAGTTATGAAGCGAGTATGACTGTGTTCGAACTATAAAATTTTCATACCAATGAGCTGCGATCGTGGGGGTTAAGCGAACCCATGGTTGAGAAGTTAAAACCAAAAGAACTTCTTGGCGTAGAAGAAAGAAGGGCTTTAATCTATGGTTTCAGAGTCGGATGAATGCACAACAAATTATGGATGCAAAGGTTTGTTAAATCTCTGTGTGGATTGTATTAAAGATGCAAAGTCAAAGGCGAATGTGGAACCTTGAGTAAGGAGAAGTGGAACCATGAGAAGGAATAGAAGAATCGGTTTCGGAGGCAGATACCAGCAGTATCGCGCGATCACATAAGTGGTAAGCGGATTTGATAAAAAAATGAGATATCATAAAATGAAGGATGCGTGGCATAAGTGGTAAGTCTAAAACCACTTTTATCGTGTTTGTTTTGGGTATTAAAGCACTGTGGTGAAAAAAATGCGATCGTCGTCAGATGTGGGTCGAGGGGGATCAGATGACGTTCTCGTTGTGAAGTTGCACGGACGATAGGGCAAGGTACGTTATAAAGCTGTGGGACCCAAGTGGACCCATTGTTTGTCGGGTTTTGTATTAAATCAAAGTTGAGGTTTAATAAAGTTTGAAATGCACAAAGTTGGTTGATGAAACTCCGTGAAAGTTTGCAATAATGTGGCCATCGCAATTATGGTCGATATATCTAAGTTGGGGTCCATAACTAGTATGGTTGATATTCGGAACCTTGAACCAATTTTGGAGTTTTAATATGGCTCAGTTGTATAGTAAGGAAGTCTGAATGCACTGTAATATTGATGGATGGCGAAAGGCTTATGTGACTCAAACTGTGGGTTTAATTGAAATATTCGAATATTAATTCGAATAATTATAAGGTACATAGTTTTATAATCAACGACCAAAGGGTAAGTTCTGAATATGCTCAATACTCATTTACATTGGGATTGCTGGCATACTTGAGCATTGAAGTAATTGGAAACCGTAGATGTAAGGGTTGATTGGATTTTCGCATATGAAAGCATGTTAGATGTGTTGTGAACTATTACTGGGTTGTATGGTTTCATAACCATAAGAAATTTATTCTAATATCTCAAATCTGAGATTTGAGATATAGAAGTCTCAGTATAGGGTAATTGAGATTGCCAGATTTTGAAATTGCGTACCCTTTTGGATGATAAATTAGAAAGGAATTTTTATATGCAAATCAAAATTGGGGACTGTGGGTTTTACCCGACTATCATGTGGTATCAGATCTGGATAAGTTCTTTGAGAATTAATTTATGAAATGCATGTGTACTAAAGCAGTGAAGAAAAATTTGAAGTCTTGAATCTGTTGAAGAGTGATTGCAGATTTGAAGAGGTGTGCAGTGAAGGTATTCAGATTTTCAGAATCTGAAGTTGAAGGAAAAGTGTTTTGAATATTGCCAGGATGTGTTCTGAGGATATGAACACAGGTGTGAGGATGTGAACACAGGTGTGATGAAAGGAAATCAGATTTTTGGAAACTGATAAAGATTGCAGCATACAGAGGTGTAGTGCAGGTGAAAGAAGAAGCAAGATTATACATAATCTTGAAGGTGAGTTGATGAGCAATATTTAACTCTGGTTTGAAGAATTGTTTGCACAATTCATATTGCATGCAATTGAGGAAATCTCAGCAAAAGAAGATCACAGCTTTGAGAGTAGTGATGAAAGAGTCCAACAGAGGATTCTAAGGTGAAGAAGAAAGTGTGGCAGAACCTGGAGAATTCCCAACATAGGTTGGATGAAAGAAGAACATATGTGTTCTTGAAAAGTTGCAGAGTGAAGCCTAGAGAGAGCATAAGAGAGTGCTCAGAAGGTTCCAGTAGATAGGGGACCAATACTTGCCAAAAGCCCAAATCCAGAGGAAAGGATTGGTGAGGTAAGTGGCAACAAGAGAGCTTACTGTTGTAGAGGCTTAGTGCAGCTTATGAGTGAAGAACTCATGGAGGAGAAGATGGCTACTGATAGTCATAGAAGAGATAGCAGGGGTTCTGAGAGAGGCCACAATAGAAGAGAGAAAGAAGATGCTAGGACAAATGGCACGAGGAAGAATTTGACTGATGCAGAATATTGGAAAGAGGTAGCTGAGATCAGAGAACAGTTTAATAAACTGGTAATGATGATAGAGGAAAGCCAGAGTGTTGGTTGGCTCATGAAGAAGAAAGTAAAGTGGCATATGCTACAGATGAAGAAAGAGCAGATGATACATGCTCAGCAAAAAGAGAGATTACTCAGGATGATTGAGTATTTGGAGAAGGACTTGAAGACTGAAACTTCAAGTGAGACCAAGAGCTCAAATGAATTTACACTTGATGATTTTTGTATGTTTGCAGAGAGGCTTGGAAAGCTTGAATAGAGGATGGATGTACAATTGGAATGTGCAGAACTCAGAGCAGCTGAGTTGGGGAGAGAAGTTTCTGTTTGTGAAGCAGAACAGAGTATAGATGAAGGATGGAGATCTGCAAAAGACCTTATGAACCATGGTGGAGGTTTAAGACAACAAGAAGTTTGTCTCGCTAAAGAAGAGGAATTATTGATGATTTCCTGAGTTATTGGACAAGTCCAGAACAACTGGATGATGTAGAACCTTGTAATTTTGTGACTGACAATTGTGATGTGATTACAAGTTTTACAAAGGAGGATGAACAATCTTGTGAAGCTGTCACAAGTATGAAGAAGTATCTCTCAAAAGATGAATACTCTGAAGAAAAATGCAATGTTGGAGAATGTCTCTTGACTGAAGGAAGCAGTGATACATTTATGATGGAAACTGTTGCAGCACAGGAAGAAATTCTTGTGGATGAAGAAGGAGAGGTTTAGTTTGAAGAACTAGTATGTGAAACACCAGTTGAGGCTGTTGGAGCTTGTGGGCTACAAACTGAAAATTTGTGTATGAATGCAAGGACTGTAAGTGATGATGAAGTTCTTAAATAATGTCAGAGAGAAATTGCATTGTTGGAATACTTGTTGGAGAATTCAGAGTGTGAAAGGGAGATTACAGAAGGCAAAGTTCACTACAGTGCACAGGAAAACATCATGGGCGCAGATGGTGTGAAAAGAAGACTAGTTGACAGTCTTGGGAATTCTTCAGAGAATTCTTTGGAAAGTTTGGATCAGCATATTGATGTGCTGATAGTGGAGGAAAATTCAGGGCAACATATTGAAATGCTGGTAGAGGAAGAAAAGGCACTGAGACCTTATGAGTTTTGTCTTAATGGTTGTTTTGTGAATGCAAATTTTGTTGGTGATGGAGAAAAACTGACACCATTGGGCAGTCAAATAAAAGAGGAGGAAAAATATTATGTGGAAAGGTTTAATCCATGGAATGAGGAAATTGGATTACTGGAAATTATTTTGAACAACCAGGATTCAATGCAGGAGGAAGAACCTCAATTTCAAAACTGGGGATTGAAGAATGTGAGGATACAAGGGAATGAAGACAAGGAAGATTTTCTGAGTTTTGGAAAAGACTTAGAATTGTAGAAAGAAGAATTGGTGACTGGATCATCAATTGAGACCATTGGGTCTTGTAATGTTGAATTTGATAATTGGACTATAATTTCAGGTGTTATAGAAGACAATTCAAGTAATGAAATTGTAATGAATGAAGCTGAATGTTGCCAAGCAAGATATGATGATGATTATCTTTCAAAGGAAGATCAAATTGAATTACTACAGCAGAAGGAATTCATAGATTCCTTGTTTTATGAAAGAAATTGGTTCAATGAAGTTATGTTTGATGATTATAAATTTGATGATAACGACATATTGAGTTTATTGAATGGCCAAATAAAGAGTGATGGACAGATAACTGAAGTTATTGCAGGGATGGAAGATCAGAATTTTATTCTGATGGAAGATGAGGACACAATACTTGAAGAACTTGATTTGGTTGCCATAATCAATCAAGAAGATGAAAGACAATTACTGAAGATTGTCAAGGAAGAAGAAGAAATATATGCTGAAACAAGTTTGCAGCATATTAATGAAATGCTTGAAAATAGATGGCTAAATTGTTTGCTGAAAACATTTGGAGAAGAGAATAAAATGGCAGAGCAGCAGATTGAAGTGTTGCTAGAGGAAATGCTAGAGCAACAATTTGAAGTGTTGCCAGAGGAGGAAGAGACACAAATATTTTGTAGTTTTGATGTTTGTTTTATGATTGCAGGTACTGATGGAAGGACTAAAGGATGTTTGGCCCAGGAGGAGGAGAAAAGAGATGATGACAGTGACTGGCAATTTAAATACCAGTCCAGAGAATTGTTGAAGTTAGAGAATGAATAAATTGTCATGGATGACCAGTCCAGAGAATTGCTGAAGTCAGTGAATGAAGAAATTGTCATGGATGACAAGCAGGAAGAGTTTTACTGTTGTGGAGTACAAGAGGGTATGGATGATTGGGTGGCAGTTAGGGCTCAACAACTAAGAGCAGGATCCAAAGTAAAAGCAACAGTAAGAGTTCAACGATTAAGAACTCAGCAAGTAGAAGTAAAAGTTTAGCAATCAAGGAGAAGCAATATCCAGCAGTCAGAAGACATATTAGACGGGGAAATTAAATTGATGAGAAAGCTAATGGTGAAAGTGTCTCAGAAAAAGACAGCAACAAGAAAACAAAGGAGCAGCAGCAACAAAAGAAAGACAGAAAGAGAATGTAAAAGTGCAGCTAGTGGAGCAAGACAGAATAAGATATGGAAGCCTGGTGAAGTGCAGAAGAAGAATATTGCAGCAAATGATCAACTACAGAAAAAAGTGTGGGATCCAGGAAGACAAGGATGAAAGCACATGATCAGAAGATCATGAATCATTTTAACCCGGGGAGTCTGATGCAGGAGCAATAGGCTCAAGAAAATACTTTGTATGTAAATAGACATAGGGGATCTCATGTTTTTGCTTCTTATGTAATTATTAATACTTCACTGATTTTTAAATAAATTTAGTGAGAAATTGTAAATGTTCCCAAGTGCTTGGAGAACATGAGAGAAGTTGATTTGTTAGGAATGTGAAGAGTCAGTTTCAGTTTGTTTAGGGATTTAGGCTAAATTAGGATTTGAGGATTCCAAGGGTTTTGTTGAGTCATTGTGGGAGCTGAATCGATTCATTACCATCCTGTATAAGTGTAAGCCTCAAAGGCATTAAGGGAAGAGGCTAGGAGAGCTGGAGAGACAGAGTAATGAGGTAGAAGGCCATCAGATTGAAGATCTGGCCAAGCTAGGAAGTTTTGTAAGTGGCTTCATTGTACATATTAATGAAGGAATTGTTATTGAATGTAGGTGCTTTGATTGATTTAACTCTGTGTGAATAGGCTGGGTTCAATAAGTATTTGTATGAGTAATGTGTGATAACTTTGTCTTAAGGGTTAATGCCAATGTTTTGATTCATAAGAAATTCGAATATGCTGAGGATTTATGTTGTAATGATTTGATTATGGAATGAATAAGAAACTCAGATCAATGCTAATGAATTGAATTCCATGGACCTTTTAGATCTAGGAATAGAATTGCTTGACCGAAATGAGTACTGAATAAGGCATATTGATGAAACTTACAAGTTCTGTTATGTACTTATGGGACCGTGAAGTTATGGGTTTTAACTCGACATTTGGTTCCTCAGAGTGGCTGGCAGAGTAATTGGGGTTTTGTTATACTGTATAAGCAGTGAAATGAGGACCGGTTTGAGATCGCGTTAAGGTGTGACTGTATGGCTATGGAATCGAATGGAATTCGATGATGCTGAGGAGCGTATTCTTATGAGTACAGTTATGAATCGAGTATGACTGTGTTCGAACTATAAAATTGTCAAACCAGTGAGCTACGATCGTGGGGGTTAAGTGAACCCATGGTTGAGAAGTTAAAACCAAAAGAACTTCTTGGCGCAGAAGAAAGAAGGGCTTTAATCTATGATTGCAGAGTCGGATGAATGCACAACAAATGATGGATGCAAAGGTTTGTTAAATCTCTGTGTGGATTGTATTAAAGATGCAAAGTTAAAGGCGAAGGTGGAACTTTGAGTAAGGAGAAGTGGAACCGTGAGAAGGAACAGTAGAAGCGGTTTTGGAGGCAGATACCAGCAGTATCGCGCAATCACATAAGTGGTAAGCGGATTTGATAAAAAAAACGCGATATCATAAAATGAAGGACGCGTGGCATAAGTGGTAAGTCTAAAACCACTTTTATCGCGTTTTTTTTTGGGTATTAAAGCGTTGTGGTGAAAAAAAAACGATTGTCGTCAGATGTGGGTCAATGGGGATCAGACGAAGTTTGCGTTGTGAAGTTGCATGGATGATAAGGCAAGGTATGTTATAAAGCCGTGGGACCCAAGTGGACCCATTGTTTGTCGGGTTTTGTATTAAATCAAAGTTGAGGTTTAATAAAGTTTGAAATGCACAAAGTTGGTTGATGAAACTTCGCGAAAGTGTGCAATAATGTGGCCATCGCAAATATGGTCGATATATCTAAGTTGGGGTCCATAACTAGTATGGTTGATATTCGGAACCTTGAACCAATGTTGGAGTTTTAATATGGCTCAGTTGTATAGTAAGGAAGTCTGAATGCACTGTAATATTGATGGATGGCGAAAGGCTTATGTGACTCAGACTGTGGGTTTAATTGAAATATTCGAATATCAATTCGAATAATTATAAGGTGCATAGTTTTATAGTCAGCGGCCAAAGGGTAAGTTTTGAATATGCTCAATACTCATTTACATTAGGATTGCTGGCATATTTGAGCATTGAAGTAATTGGAAACCGTAGATGTAAGGGTTGATCAGATTTTCGCATATGAAAGCATGTTAGATGTGTTGTGAACTATTACTGGGTTGTATGGTTTCATAACCATAAGAAATTTATTCTAATATCTCAAATATGAGATTTGAGATATAGAAGTCTCAGTATAGGGTAATTGAGATTGCTAGATTTTGAAATTGCGTACCCTTTTGGATGATAAATTAGAAAGGCATTTTTATATGCAAATCAAAATTGGGGACTGTGGGTTTTACCCGGCTATCAAAATGGAATTGCTCAGAAATGGTTGTAATCAGATCGACCGGAAAGGTCTCGTCGCTGCGATTCTGGCGCCGCAAATGGTTCTCAAAACTGAGGTCGTATGTGAAAGTTATTAAGGTTTTAAATCGCCCAATAACCTCCAAAAATTTACCTTTGAACACATATTTCATTAAATTTGGAAGTTTTCCATCGATCTAGAATTTAGAAATTTTAACTAGATTAAGTTTTTTCAAAATGTGGAATTATAAAATCACTTAGTTTACTAATTTTAATGTAGATATTCACCAATTTTGGTGAAAATTTTGTCACGGTAAAGTATATAGAACAAATTTATATAAACTTGCAAAAACAAATATTTCACATCTTAATCTTGGTGTCCTTATATTATCTCTTTTAAGATTTCTTATGGTTTGTACTAAAAGCTAAGTTTGTTAAAGTTATCTTCTGAAGATAATGTTGTGTATGTTACTATTATTAACTTTATGAAAAGAATGTTTTGTATGTTACTATGATTAACTTTATGAAAAGAATGTTGTGTATGTTACTATTATTAACCCATTTAATTATAATATGATATAGTAAATATCATGTATGTGTTAAATTGCGATTATTACTAAGACAAGGTTGGCACAATTTAAAATTCTATTGCCTTTGCAACACTAGTAATATGGTTGAAGATGAAAAACCATCTTAGAACATCCACTTTATACTCAAATTTGGATTTAAATTTCAAAATATTTGTGGCACTACTAACCTTCTTGATCTTTTAACTAAACAAAATTATGATGATCTTGAAACACTTATTTTAATGCTTTTTTAGCATAACAATAAAATTCTTAAGAATTTAGAGTAATATCTTTATGGCTTCTTATATACCATATTATTTGGTCTTAGTGGATGATAATCATCATTATCACCATCATCATTACATACTATTGTAGGAAGTTTGAACCATTTTAAAGTTGACATGAGAAATTTTTTTTTTACGATCAATTTAAATGTTGAATGAGAGTAGTAGTATAATTTATTTATTATTTATTATTTGTTCTTTTGTGTGAAAAACTAACTTAATTGAGATTGACTTGATGAATAATAGATTAATATGCAAGATATATATTAAGTATAAAGTTATTTAATGACAAATTATCATAGTAATGCGTCCAATATATACCAGCATAGATCCACCTTAAATACATATTTAACATGAGCCTAGAGAGATTAAAACTAAGTTAAAAACTATTGTTTTTATAGACCAAGTTTAGAAGATGTTGTTTTTAAGTGCATTATTGAATTTGATTATGCATATTTGATATGGTGAGAAGTCATGTTGGTCAAACAAAGCTTTGAAAACTTAAATATTTTATGGCACTGTCATGTCATTTGTATCACCACATGATTACATTGAAATACTAAATAATATAATTATATTGAAATACTAAATAATATAAAACTCCAAAAATAATATTAAGAGAATAGTTGATATACAACAAATATTGAAAAGTGTGTCTGAATGTTTATTAATAGATCCTTAAAAAAAAAAATTATAGTCGAACTTACACATCTCCTCATACTAGGTTGTAGAATGAGCCTCGCCTCTCGACTCAATTACTAATCGTTTTAATTATCAAAATCAATCATGAATTAGAATAGTAACAAAGTAATACAATTTGATTATTTTCAAATCCAAGAGGAAAGAGAGAAAAATGACTAAACTATTTATTACAAATGTTTAGTTTTTATTCCTGGAGTGTTTAAGGATATTATATTGAAAATAACATATTGACATTCATCTAAACTTAGATTCCTTACATTATTTCTATTATCATTAATATTTATATTTTTGTATTAAATTTGACTCATGAATAATAGATTTTGTAAAAAGATTCTTACCTATAAAGTTATTTAACAATATATGAATATTGTGTTTCTTACTATTATTAACCATTTTAAATTGACACTAACTACTTTTCCTATGTTGAGTACAAATTTATTATGCTAGTACAATGTTGGCACCACTTCAAAGTCTATAAGAGGAAAAATTTTATAAGTCTAGTTATGTTGTTCAATGATCAAAATCTTTTTTTTTTTATAAATTAGAGTGCAACAAAACAACAAATTTGATTTAGATCAATTATAATAAGGAATATTAAGGAAAACTCACTTCAAACATTATTATAAATGTCTAACATTTTTTCATTAAGTGTTTAAATGGTTTATATTAAATAGAATACTAATTAGCTACTCCATTATTGTTTTAATAGACCAAGTTTAGAAGATGTTGTTTTTAAGTGCATTATTGAATTTGATTATGCATATTTGATATGGTGACAAGTCATGTTGGTCAAACAAAGCTTTGAAAACTTAAATATTTTATGGCACAGTCATGTCATTTGTATCACCACATGATTACATTGAAATACTAAATAATATAAAACTCCTCCAAAAATAATATGAAGAGAATATTTGATATACATCATACATTGAAAAGTGTGTCTGAATGCACATTAAAAGATCCTTAAAAAAAAATCACATTCATGAATCATATAAACCTAATCTTAAAATATTCGCCCAAGTAGGTTAAGAACAACTTCTAGATCCGTTGAAGCCTCGAAAATCTCTCGCAACAACATCGCACAACTACCCGGTCCCATTCCAGCAAACTCTCCTTTTCCGTTTGGTGTGGTGGCTCCGACTGGTTTAACTAGGTCCAGTTACCTTCTCCCTATTTGCTATTGGTTTATAATGTATCTTTAACTACCAATAGACAGGGATATCAGATCACTTCTTCTTGCTGATCATGCAAGAGAATGACCCTTAAGCTGATTTGGGTTCAGCCAAGCCACAACTAAAATTTTGCCTCTTTAAGGAGAGGACTTAAAAGAATGTAGAATTTACTCTAAATGCAATCTTATTCTATGATGCAAGCAAAAGAAACTAATCTAAATCCTATCTCAATCAGGTAGATGAAAATCTAACCCAACTAAGAGCAAGATAATTAAGTGATGAGAATTAAAATATGTCTGGCTTTTAATTAATGTCAAACTAATGAAGAAATTCAATTAGTTCACATTTGTGAGTACCAAAACACATTCTATTGAGACCATTTGACTAAAATAATAAATCAACAACACTCCGAAAGAAATTCACAAAAATGATATCGATTATCATATCAGTCAAACTAATAATTAAACAATAACATGTGGAAGAAATTCACAACATATTACTATTTAATAAATCAGTGTTATAAGACAAATTTCTGAGTAATGGTTACTCAGAAATCAGAGTTTAATTCATAAGAGCAGAGATACTTAACAATTTGAGACAAATTATCCATATCAACAAAAATGCCAAAACATGAATAAAATGAAACAACAATTTTATTAAAATAAAAATGAAATTGGTATTTGATACAGAAATGCCAAAAATACCAGTTAATTGAATCTGCTTCTCTGATCCTGGCCTCTAACAGTACTTTACATTACTTGAATTTCTGCTTTCAAGACAAGAGCTGCAGAAATGCAAACTCTGCCCATCATGCATAATACAAGACATAAAGCATAAACCCTCAATAATGTTCAGATCTGAAACTTTCTCTCCTCCCCATCTACAACTCTAAATTCCTATAACAGAAATGCTTTTAGAAGTCTGGAATTGCAGAGGAGAGCAGCCCCTTATTACCTTCTGCAATCTATTATTTATATTATATGCAAAGGAATTTTGGAGAGGAGAGTTTGTTGAAAAGAAATCTACCAAATAGCATTTTATTTGCTCAAAATTCTAATCTTTAATTGTTGGAGCATTCTCATTGATTGAAATCCTTTTCTCCATATCTCTTCTACTGTTTTCCTGCAAGAAGAAATCAAAATAAATTAAAATGCAACAATAAAATCAAGATGGCATTGCTGGCATTTAAATCAAATCCAATCAAATTCTAAATAATTGAAAATAAAATATAAGCTTCCTATTGCTGTTTGGGGTGGTTTAATTGGCCAAAGATATTATTAACCAATGGATCTGCAATTAGAAGAGGCTTTGGACAAATGAAAATGAAGAAAATAACTCAGAAAATTGATTTTGTTTTCAAAATTCGGGGCTTGATCTTCTGCCTGATTTTTTACCCAATAAATGATTAAATCTGTTAGTGAAACCTCCTCAAAAATGTTCTCCTCGATTTTATCTTTCCAATGAACCGTCCTGGGCCTCATTTGGTCAACTAAAACTCAATCTATGAGCCTCCAAAGTTGATAAGTCAAATCTGATATAAATCTGGAAATTTAGTTGCTGGGCTAAAAATATTGTAATTAAAAACTAATCCTAAATTAGTCTCTAATTAATTTTAATTTAATTGCTAATTATAAATTATACTAATTATTAATTAATATCTTGCTAACTATTATAATTAACTAATTACAAACTATATAATATTAATCTAAATAATAATTATAATTTAATTTATTTAAATTAATTATATTACATATATTAATTAATTTAAAATTAATTATTTAAACTAATAAAATAAATAAATATAAACTACCCTCCACTTATTCGTTCCATTCCTTTCTTTATTCACTCACTCATTGTAAGAGTGAGTTGAAACTTTAAAACAAAGTTTATAAAAGAGCTTTACTTAAATGACTTAAGGCATTCGGCGATCGGGGACATGAGGGTATCGACCATCGGGTTTTTTAAACTTTGGCATTGAAAAGCTCCGATGCGATGCCTTTTGACTTTGTTTATCGGCGATCGGGAGTATGGTGTGTATCGGGATTTTTAAAATATGTTCAATAAAATTTCCGACCCGATTCCCCGATGCGATGAAAATTATTTTATTTTTATTTTTATTATATTTTATATATTATTTTTTATATATTAAATTTTAATTAAATTAAATTAATTATATATTAATTTAACTTAATTTAATTAATATTTAATATTATTTTTCTTATTCTGGTTTTATTCTAATGAAATTTAGTTAAGTTGTGAAATTATTGAAACTACAACCACTTGAAAAATAAATAAAAATAATAAAAATAAACTACAGCCACTTGAATGTTATGGGTTTTCGAGATTAATAATTGATTTGGAAATTGGAGTAAATTTCTTAAATCCCGATAATTAATGATTTGGCCGCATAACTAAAAATGGAAAAATGTTAGTAAAAACTCGCTATGGGTTAATATTTGAAATGAATGCATTATTGAACTAATTTATTTACAAAATGCAATATTGTACATTTTAAGCATTTTTGACCCCGGCTACATAAATAATCAGATTTTCAAAGGAGTGCCATTTTCAAACCAGTTGACCAAATGAGGCGAAACAAGCGTCAATGGGAAGCTTATAAAAAATCGATTCTAACAAAGCAATCAAAACAAGAATCCAAAGAAAACGAAAAATTAACAAAAGCGTAGCGCAATCAACTAAATAAAAATCCAAAAAGGTGTTTAGCCAAATTTTTTTATAGAAAGGGTCCCCATTATTTGAAGTGAACAAGTCAAAAATGGGGGGGTTGTGTTTTTACCACAACAAAACCATATTTATCTATCTTGGTCTTCTTGCAATGTTCTTTCTTTGGCAGCCATGCCCAAACTATGGTATTAATTGGAATAGAGCCAAGTTTTGTGTCATCAAGATTTGGTATCCAATATTGCTCTAAAAATTTTCCATTGTATTTCCCTGAAATAGGCTTCCACCAATCAACCTTTACATGAAGATTCTAACTTTCATTATCCCTAAATATATCTGAGATGGATTTTTCCATCCAAATCATCTCTCCTGCATCCTCATTTCCTGATCTAACTAGCAACATCTTTCCTTTCTGAACATCAATCTTTGGATTGACTGTTGGCTTTGACTTGTTGCATTTGGGTCCAACATATACGGGTTCATCTATTGCATTATCAAAATTTTCATCCATAATACTTGAGATTGCATGGAGTGCATTACGATCAACATAAAAAATGTGGCTTGTCTTGGGCCAGAAATCCTCAAAAGATGAGTCACTTCCATCTATTATTCTATGATCATTATAGATTCCATCTAATGTATCAAGAACTGTTTCCCAATACACTACTTTATTTTTCCATTCCTCTATAACAATTGGTGAATCTTCGTTCCTGATAGTTGTTGAGATTTTATTTCTTATTTTTTAATTAAATTTGGAGAAAAATCTCATGTAGATGACAACAATAGGATTTGTTGCTACATTGGCTCCATCAGTTTCTGATGAGGAGTTAATGCATCCTATATTTGTTGTGAGAGAATTTATGAGTCTGTTGCCATTCACAGCTATAAAATGTAAGCCCGTAGAGGCAAGTGAGCATGATGAGGAATGTGCAGTGAGGAAGAGCTGAGCAGATGAGAAACTCTGCTATTGTATTTCTGCAGTTGATTAATGAGATTGCCGATGCCCTGTTAGGTGGACGTAGCCCAGATTGGTTGGGTGAACCACGTTAAAATTTGTGTTTTTCATGGTTGAATGTTGTGTGTGTCTTATTTGATTTTATATTTCCGCTGCTGAACTCTAACAATTGGTATCGGAGCCAGTGTTAGCATTAATACAGAGCCGTGGCTGTGTAAACCTGTGAAATATTGATGATTTGCGTGGCTGTGGTGATTGAAGTCTGTTGCGCGCGCTGATTTAATAGATGCCGAGTGCAGAAGCCGTGGACCTGCATCCATGAGACAGAAGCCATAACTCACTGTAAAACTGCGTGGAAAATTGATGGCATGCGTAGATCGCTTAGCAGAGGTTTGGGTCGCGGTCAAGTAATCAAGCTCCAATTATAAGAAACGATCATCGATTGAAGGTATGCAGGAGAGACGCTGGTTAAGCTGCATTAAAGACAACGTTGAACGGTGATATGTGAGCTATTGCCATTCTTTAAAACAGAAACGATTTTTTGAAATGCCGTTGACCCTTTTTTAACAAATTTGATTTGAGGTATTTGAAGGTGTTGTTGCATTAAAGTTTTCCAAAATCGATTTTTGCATTAAAGTGTAATGGTATTCAAAATGCCATTCAAATCATTTTTTATTGCAACATTTTTCTTTTAAAAACGAAGAAGGGAACAAAAGATTTTGAAGTGGTAAGAATAAATCGTTTTTGAGGTGGTTTAAAAAGTCGATTTGGAGTTTCATATGAAATCGATTTGGAGTTTTATAAAAAGGTCATATATATGTATATCAATTTGTGACATATCGATATTGCATATCGATTTGTATTGTGAAGGTTTACAATTGTTTTGACCTTTTTTCTTAAAAATCGATTTGGATTGTAGAGACTTTTAAATTCGATTTGACGTTTAAAAAGCCAACGCCATTTGCATATGGTATGTGTTTTAATAACAAATCGATTGGTAATTTGTATTAATTACCATTTATTAAAAACTTTTTATAATGTTTATTAAATTGCCATTTGCACATAGTATTAAGAGGAAAGGCATTCTATAAGGTGAAGGGAATTATTATTTTTTTAAATAAAACTTCATTTATTAAAAGTTGCAATTGGATATTTTCTGTGACACGAGCTATCAAGCTATGGCAAAAACACAAAGTGCCCGGTTTGAGATCGAGAAGTTCAATGGCAAAAACAACTTCGAGATCTGGAAAGTGAAGATGTATGATTTACTTGTGCAATAAGGCGTGGCGAAGGCGCTGTTGGGGAAATCCAAACAGCCTTACACCATGACAAATGATGAATGGAGTGATTTGGATGAAAGAGCACTGAGCGGCATTCAACTGTGTTTGGCAGATGATGTTTTGTTTAACATCGTGTCAGAGAAAACTGCTGCTGGTTTGTGGACAAAGCTTGAAAAGTTGTACATGACAAAATCCTTAACCAATAGGATTCTTCTGAAGCGACAGTTGTACAGCTTGCGCATGAAGGAAGGTACGACGATAACTGATCATCTGAATACCTTTAATACTCTCCTGGTGCAGTTAGAAAGTATAGAAGTAAAATTTGAATCAAAAAATAAAGCTGTAACTTTATTATGCTCGTTGCCCGAGTCATGGGATCATTTTGTTACTTCTATAAGTCTAAGTTCATCAGAAACCCTTGAATTTGATGATGTTGTTGGAGCTTTGCTGTCTAAAGAAACAAGGAAAAGGTCAAATTCAGAAACCTCTATATCAGAAGCAATGATGGTAAGAGGTCGTTCTAAAGAAAGACGCTTCAGTAAGCACAACAACTCGCGGTCAAAATCGAAAGGGAAGAAGAGTAAGGTAAAGTGTTAATTTTGTGGCAAATCAGGACATTTGAAGCACTGTTGGAAGAGACAACAAACATCCAAAGGAGACTCTTCGACAGAGAAGAAAGAAGCAAACACGACAGATATAGGTTCGGCATCCATTTCAGGTATGAGTGATGAAGTGTTATCAGTTGGTTTGTCTAATCATGATCAACATTGGTTATTAGATTCTAGTGCGTCAAATCACATGTGCATTCATAGAGAGTGGTTTAAAACTTATAAATCAATCAATGATGGAGTTGTTTACATGGGAAATGATGTCTCATGTAATATTGTGGGAATTGGAAGCATCCAGATTAAAATGTTTGATGGGACAAATAAAATTCTAACTGATGTAAGACATGTACTTGAACTAAGAAAAAACCTCATTTCACTAGGAGTACTAGACACTAATGGATATAAAACCTTTATTCAAGGTGGAGTAATGAAAGTTTATAAAGGAATTTTACTAGTAATGAAAGCAAAGAAGGTTGGGAATCTTTTCAGTTAGAAGGAAGAATAGAGTCAGATAATGCTTCTACAGTATCTGAAAATGACAGTAATTCTATTCGTTTATGGCATCAAAGGTTGGGCCATATGAGCGAAAGAGGATTAAAAATTTTATCTGATCATAAGTTACTTCCTAGTTTAAAATCTTCTAAGTTAGATTTCTGCAAACATTTTCTATTTGGGAAACAAAGCAAGCAGAAGTTTAAAACTGGAAAACATACTAGTAAGGGAATCCTTGATTATATCCATTCCGATGTTTGGGGTCCATCTCCTACAACCTCATATGGAGGATCGTCATATTTTGTATCTTTTATTGATGATTTCTCTAGAAAAGTGTGGGTCTACATGTTAAAAAAGAAGTCTGATGTATTCACAGTTTTCAAACAGTTTAGAGCATTAGTTGAAAACATCACTGGAAGAACCATTAAATGTTTAAGAACTGACAATGGTGGTGAGTTTACTTCAAAGGAATTTGATAATTATTGTAAGGATGCTGGGATCGAAAGACATAAAACCACTGTATATACTCCTCAGCAAAACGGAGTTGCTGAACGCATGAACAGGACTCTCTTAGAGAGAGCAAGAAGTATGCTTAGTAATGCCAATTTGCAGAAGGAATTGTGGACAGAAGCAGTTTCTACAGCTTGTTACTTGGTAAATCGATCACCATCAACTGCGATAGGATGCAAAATTCCTCAAGAGGTATGGAAAGGTTATCCATGTGATTATTCTAAACCGAAAGTTTTTGGTTGTGATGCATATGCTCTAGTTCCGAAACATCAGCGTTCTAAATTAGATCCTAAATCAAAAAGATATATCTTTGTTGGATATGGTGATGGGACTAAGGGATACAGGTTGTGGGATCCTACTACTCACAAGATCATAATTAACAGAGATGTTAAATTTAATGAATCCTCACTTGAAAATCCAGATGTAGATGATAAATTGAAACAGGATAATGTACCTCAGCTTCAACACATTCAGTTTGAAACCAGTTCAAATACTGATGATAGTCCAGATGAACAAGTTTCAGATTCAGATCATGAACAAGTTTCAGATGCAGATCATGAACATGTTTCAGATGTTGATCATGAAGAAGTTCCTACAGACAATAATCAGCAAATTGGAGGAGTACCAGAAACATCTTTAAGGAGGTCTACGAGAATCAAACATTTTCCTAGAAGGTATGATGATTATGTTACTTCAGTTGCTTTAACTGCTAACGATGATGAACCTTTGTACTATCAGGAAGCTGTAGAAGGTTCTAACAGTGGTAAGTGGAAAGAGGCTACGAAGGACGAGATGAAGGCATTAGCCAAGAATGCCACATGGGATCTGGTGGAACTTCCTAAAGACAGGAAAACTGTGGGATGTAAGTGGGTTTACAAGTTGAAGAAGGGTGTTGATGATACAGAAGATAGGTACAAAGCGAGGCTGGTCACGAAAGGTTTTTCTCAGAAAGCAGGCATTGAATTTCATGAGATATTTTCACCAGTTGTAAAAATTGTTTCAATTCGGATTGTGTTAGCATTAGTTGCTTTACTTGATTTAGAATTATAGCAACTAGATGTTAAAACTACATTTTTACATGGAGATTTAGATGAGGAGATTTACATGGAACAACCGGAAGGGTTTGCTCAAAATCGCAACACGAAATTTGTTTGCAGGCTCAAGAAATCATTGTATGGTCTGAAGCAGTCGCCTCGACAATGGTACAAGAAATTTGATTCTTTCATGATGAGTCAAAATTATATAAGAAGTGAATATGATCATTGTGTTTACTTTAAGAAATTGAGTAATGGCATGTTCATTATCTTAGTGTTGTATGTTGACGATATGCTTTTAGCAAGCAAAAGCATAACAGAGATCAACAGGTTAAAGGCTCAAATGGCTAGGACGTTTGATATGAAAGATCTAGGAGCAGCAAGACAGATTTTGGGCATGGATATTTCAGAGACAGGAGCAATGGTAAGCTGTGGCTATCACAACAAAAGTATGTTGAGAAGATACTCTTGAGGTTTGGTATGAACAATGTGAAGCCTGTTTCAGTCCCTTTTGCTTCCCATTTTAAGCTTTCTTCAAGTTTATGTCCTAACACTAATGAAGAAAAGGAATATATGTCTCTAATTCCATATGCCAATGTAGTAGGTTGTTTGATGTATGCGATGGTTTGTACTCGACCAGATATTTCACATGCAGTTGGGGTTGTCAGCAGGTATATGGAAAATCCAGGAAAAGAACACTGGTCAGCAGTGAAATGGGTGCTTCGGTATCTAAGAGGAACAAGTTATTATTATATCACCTATAACAGAAGCAGTGAATATGTTTGTGGATATGTTGATTCGAATTTTGCAGGTGATTTGGATAAGAGAAGGTCAACTTCAGGGTATGTCTTTATTCTTGCAGGTGGAGCTATTAGCTGGATGTCAAAGCTACAGAACATTGTTGCTTTATCCACTACTGAAGTAGAATACATAGCTGCTTCACATGCTTGCAAAGAAGCGGTTTGGTTGAAAGGTTTGTTCAGTGAGTTTGGTAGGTTGCAGGACAACATCAAGTTATTTTGTGATAGTCAAAGTGCAATTCACTTGGCTAAAAATCCCGCCTATCATAGTAAATCAAAGCATATACCTATCAAGTACCATTTTGTAAGACAGGTTATCACTGAAAGGGGAGTGTCTCTTGAAAAGGTGCATACAAAGGAAAACTGTGCAGACATGTTCACGAAACCAGTTTTGTTAGAGAAGCTACGATGGTGTCTAGCTTCTCTTGGCTTGCAGAAAAGATAAAAATAATAATGAAACAGGGTATCAGGCTAATTGTTGTCAAGGTGGAGATTGTTGAGATTTTATTTCTTATTTTTTAAATAAATTTGGAGAAAAATCTCATGTAGATGACAACAATAGGATTTGTTGCTACATTGGCTCCATCAATTTCTGATGAGGAGTTAATGCATCCTATATTTTTTGTGAGAGAATTTATGAGTCTGTTGCCATTCACAGCTATAAAATGTAAGCCCATAGAGGCAAGTGAGCATGATGAGGAATGTGCAGTGAGGAAGAGCTGAGCAGATGAGAAACTCTGCTATTGTATTTCTGAGATTTCCGATGCCCTGTTAGGTGGACGTAGCCCAGATTGGTTGGGTGAACCACGTTAAAATTTGTGTTTTTCATGGTTGAATGTTGTGTGTGTCTTATTTGATTTTATATTTCCGCTGCTGAACTCTAACAATAGTGTCTTTCCACATTTTTATGTATGATGTTATCCCTTCCTTTAGTTCTTTGAAATAGGCATCATTCTTTTTGGAATCTAAGAAATATGGGTTCCCTATGGGAATTATAGGTCGACCTTCATCATCTATATTCCATAACTCAACTAGATTTGACCATCAATATCTCTAATGGATTCTTTGTACCTTAGTACTGGAATATCATCGAGTACAAGAAATTGGAAGTATTGAACATTAAAATGTCCAACTAGTGCATTTTTTCCCTCCTTGATGTATCCATTAAGGAAACTCTTGAAGTCATAGACCTTGTCAATAAGTGTAGGTGGAGACACTTGGTTTTATTCAATTTTGCGATATGTATCCATCATTTCAGGTAAAGAATATATATCTTTACTTTTTAGGTTGGAAGACATTCTTTCGTAGGTTACATCGATGTCTTCATGGGTGTGCCCCACAGGCAAGAATCCAACCTCAATAGTGATGAAGACACCAAGTGCAGTTAAAAGTGATAAAAACATGAAAAGATAGCGATTCTTATTATCACTTGCTGCATTGTCCAACTGTAACAACAAATGTGGAGGAAGAGCTTTAAAATCAACATTTTGGCTCTTTGATCTTCCATGAGATATAAAATCATCCTTGTAAACTTGAAATTTTGAGTAAATAGAGATGTCAAGTAATGCATTTGTAAGTGGGTTTCTTGAACTTCCACTCTCATAAAGTAGATCACCACACATATCAATTTGTGGGTCTTCAAGGTCCCTTAAGCACTTTGCAAGGGATGTAATAGTAAATTGAGATCCCATGTGTACAAATGGTAGGGAGAAATGACCAAAACCTCCTGTGTTATGCCCATGTGTTAGAATACCTGTCAATGACACACCTAAATTTGTTCCTACAATAGATTTTGATTTGACATGTAGCCTTGGGATTGAAGTCTTTGTTTTATCCATTTTATCATGGATAATGCTCAAATACTCCTTTGGAAACCACTCTAACATAATTCTATGGGTATAGTAGCAATATCTTCCACACATAACAATCTTGTTATGTTTGTTCAGCCTACCTCGTGCCTTTTCTTCCATCTCTTTTGTAGTCTTTGACTTCATCTATGCTTTCAACACAATACATTCACTGCATTTACTGAAGTTGGTGTTCTTTGAAAATGCCACATCTCGAAACTTAGTATTCCATATCTTGCTCATTGTTGACTGTGATATTGATGGGTAATTGAGCTTTTGAAGAGCCTCATTGAGCTCTTTTAACAGAGAATATCGTGTGTAAGTTGAAGGAAGCAATCTTAAAGGAGCAGATGTTCCATCTTCTTCAACTTGACGTGTTTGGTTTAATGAAAAATCTGAATTATCCATTACAATTTTGTGCAATATTTCTATGGCTGCCACGGTGTGTCCTCGTGCTTTGCATGTGTTGGTGTTACCATGAATATCTTTGATCTGTCCATTTTGGAAATATTGTTGGTAGTTATAGAATGTGCTTTGAGGAATCTTATGTATTTTATACCATGCTTTCTTACAGATAATATTCCCATTAAATCTCATGTCCTTTACATTTCTAGAAATAGGTGGTAGGCCATGGCCATGGCCATGGCTCCTTGACATGATTGTGTTTGACGTGAGTGAATTCAAGACAAATTCCCCAATGCCATTTTTATTTATTTGTCTCATGCCCCTTCTAGCACTTGCAATGGCCTTCCTATCCACATGTTGAAGACAATCTTTTTTACAACATAGATCTGCTGCCAAAAGTCGAATTTCTTTCTCTTCATCTATATTTGTTTGACATTTTGCAATTTTTGTTGTAGCCATAACTTGTTTATTCCTTTTATATGGCCTTGTTACATGCATATCAATTGAGTTTATATCTTTTTCATTACAAATATTCCCATCCCATTTGTTTAAGGGATTTGTGTCTTCTATAACATCCCATAACACCATTTCCTTGTTGGCTCCTTGAACTTTTCCTTAATCCTTAATATCACACCTTTGTCATCCACCAACTTATTTATTTTTCATCTAACCAAACAATGTATAGACTTATCCCCAATTCTGCATATTTCACAATTTCCATCTATCTCTTCCAAAAAAACACCAAAGTCCATTTCTCTTAGTGTTTCACCTTCAAGAATGTCATCCTCGCAGACATTAACTAGCATTCCTTTGGCAATGCACATGCTAGTTCCCATGCATTCATGTGTAAGAGAAACCTTTTTACATATGAATTTAACCCTATCTTGGGGAATATTTATGGCATGATCATGACAATGAAGTTCCAAATAAGATTCTGGCCAAATCTCATAAGATTCCAATACACCCCCTAGTGTATGCTCAAATCCTGTTGGATGTGGTACAACAACATCATTCTTTAAAACCTTCTCAATTTTAACCACTATGCATCCTCTCTTTACCATCTTTCCATGCACTTTATGCCCAAGATCTGTATTGAATATGGAGCCCTCACTAACCTTCACTCCATGTTGCAGAAGATCTACCTTTTCTCCAATAAAAAATGTAGAAGAAACATTTGCACCTATAAACGAATGTAAATAAGGTTAGTATTTACTCAAAAAAAAGTATTATATTATCAATAATATTTGAACACATGCTTCAATATTTTTGATTTACCTATGTTGTGCCTCAAATCCCTAATCTTCCATGGATGTATGTCCCCTTCATCAACTTCCTCAATCAAATGTGGTTGAGTGACATCAATTATCAAAATTGCAACATAACATGCATGAACCCTTTCTCCGACATAATAAGTTCCAGACTTTGTAGATTCGACTCTTCCTAGCCCAACGACTTGATCATTAATAAGAAGATCAACATAGTCCCCTTTTGCTATATTTTCCAATGTAGCTTGTACCAATTCTGTAACAACAATTAAACCATAAATTGTAATTAAAAGGCCGAACCATGTAAAGTGTGATTTTATATTTTCGCAAAAACACACAACTTTCAAAAAGTAATATAGATGCAATAATTTAAAAAGTATGGTAGTCATATTGTATGTAATGAAACATTGTTCCCCACCATCTAGTGCCTACTACCAAAAAGTATTTTAAATGCAAATTACATAAAAAAACATATATGAAGACCATGCAATGAGAGATGTAGATAGTGACATAGAATGGCAAATATAAGCTCATATCAAACCACCAAGTTCCTATTTAACTTCAGAAATGACACTTGTAGTCTTAATGCATGTGTATGAATAATGATCATAAGAAATTTGTAGAAGTTGAAGAACCAAAACATGGTCCATTGTAAAATCTAAGAAATTCCAAGATTGATGCTACATAAGATGTCTAAAAGCCCCATGAAAAGGAGAAATTATTTTTTCACTTAGTGAGGATGTTTGATGTTTGAACTTGATAATCAAAAGCCAAACTAGAGGTTTTCTTCCAAATAAAAGTTTTGAATGACAAATATAAGCTCATATCAAACCACCAAGTTCCTATTTAAATTTAGAAATGACACATGTAGTCTTAAAGCCTGTGTATGAATAATGATCATAAGAAATTTGTAGAAGTTGAAGAACCAAAACATGGTCCATTGTAAAATCTAAGAAATTCCGAGATTGATGCTACATAAGATGTCTAAAAGCCCCATGAAAAGGAGAAATTATATTCACTTAGAGAGGATGTTTGATGTATGAACTTGATAATCAAAAGGCAAACTAGAGGTTTCCTTCCAAATAAAAGTTTTGGTACTGTAAATACTAAATAATTCTCATTTTTATTCTAAAAGAAAAGAAATTGAATTTTACAAACCTTTAGTTCAAATGTTAGCACTCCCTACCTATACTCATTAAGGACATACTATTGAGGATGGATACAAAGGGATGTTAACTTTAGGTCCTCGAAAAGTGTAGATTTGAGTTTTCCTAGATTTTTATGTTGATGAGGAAGAGTCTTATCTTATGCATCCAAACATTAGTGAAATTGTTTTTGGAAGTTCATAACTATACAACAAAATAGAGACAAAAACAATACATGTTAAAAAAATATGCTTGCTACTTTAAGCTGCATACATTTGCATTGGAAGCAAAATTTAGTATACCTCAAAAATACATTTATTCATAAACTTCACAATTATACAAAGATCACATTATTCTCCATGGATCAAATAATTATGATTGGATTTTTGTGTTTGTGCCAAAAGGAAAGCTATACCATTATCTTTCCTTCCAACTCAAGCACAAATGTAGTGCTAACAATAACATATATCTATATACAATTATTTTGCACTATCATTGATCTCCATAAATTGTTCCAAATTCAATAAAAGGGCACATCAAAAGCTATAACTCTAACCATTGTGATTATTGAGACAATGTCACCCCTAGAGCATTGGTTGCATAAGTGTAATGGTGTCTAGAAGAAAGCTAGTAATAACTAGGTATCCTTCTTGCATAATCACAAATGCAATGCCAAGAATAATTTCAGAGCACTAACCTTGGTGAGGGTGAAATCTTGATAGTTTTCCTTTTGGAACAAGAACAAAGAAATCTAGTGCATTTTATAACTCCTTCTAACACAAATAAAAGCACATTTCCAACAATAATGTTGCACTGTGAAAAAAATTCAAGGGATGCAAGATTTACTTCTATCACAAACACAAACACATTTTCAACAATAACATTGCAAGATGAAAAAAATTTAACACATTATAACCTTCCTTCTAGCATAACAACATACATATTTCTAATAACAACATTACATTATGAAGGAAATATAATGTTTGCTAGCTTTCCTTCTATCACAAGTAGAACCCCATTTCGAGCAACAACATTGCACCTTAAATGAAAGCTAACAATCAATATCATTCCTTCTACTACAAACATAAGCATATTGCTAGAAGCAACGTTACACGGTCAAATAAATCTAGCACATGCTAGATTCCCTTCTAGCACAAACACAAGCACATTGCCAACAACAATTTTGTAAGGCGTTTGCAGTCCACCACATGCTAAATCTGCTTCTAGCCTAAATAGAAGCTTGTTACTCACAAAAACATTGCAAAGTAAAATAAATCTTACACATTCTAGAGTTTCTTCTAGCACAAACAAAATCACATTGCCAAAAACAACATTGCAGGGTGGAAGATATATAACCTATGCTTCATTTACTTCTAGCACATTGCCAACAATAACATTGTAGTGAAAATGAAATCCAATGCATGATAGAATTCCTTCTAGCACAAGCACAAGTACATTTCCAACAATATTGCATTGCAAAAGAAATACAATGCAGGTTATATTTCATCCTAGCACAAATACAAGCAAGCAGGTTTCCAACAACAATATTACATCGCGAAACAAATCTATTGCATACTAGATTTTATTCTAGTACAAACATAAGCACGTTTCTAACACCAATATTGCATTGCAAAAAAAATTAGGTGCATGCTAGAATTCCTCCCACAATACACAAACATAATGTCAACATCAATATTGTAGGGTAAATGAAATCTAAATCATGCTAGATTTTCTTCTATCACAAACATAAGCATATTTCTAATCACAATATTGCAAGGTGAATTAGATCTAACATGGTATTTGTACTTTTATCTCAAACACAAACATGTCACTAATAACAACATTGCAAGGTGAATGAAATCTAACACATGCTAGATTTCCTTCTCTCCCAAACAAAAGCACATAACGATATTGTAGGGTGAAAGAAACATATCGCATATTAGATTTACTTCTAGAACAAACAAGCATATTGTCAAAAATACCTTATGCAAGACAAAATAAATTTGGTGTGGTAGATTTCCTTCTAGCACAAACACAAACACATAACATTGTAGGGCTTAAGAATCTAGCGCATGCCAGATTTTGTTATAGCATGAACACAAACATATTACCAACAACATTCTAGGGCAAAAGAAATCTAGGACATGCTAGATTTCCTTTTAGCACAATCACAAACACATTGCCAATAACATCATTGTGGTGAAGGAAATATGGCGCATACTAGATTTTCTTCAAGCACAAACAATTGAATTGCCAACAACAACATTGCAATGCGAAAGAAATCTAGTGCACACTAGATTTCCTTCTAACGCATAGACAAACACATTGTCAATAAAATCATAGAAGGGTAAAATAAATCTAATGTATGCTATATTTATTTCTAGCACAAACACAAACACATTACAACATTTCTAGATAAAAGAAATCTAGCACATGGTAGATTTACTTCTAGCGCAAACAAAATCATATTATCAACAACCACATTGCAGTGAAAAAGAAATCTAGCACATGCTAGATTTCTTTTGAGCCAAAATTGAAGCATGTTGGCAATAAAAACATTGCAAGGTGAAGAAAATCTAACACATGTTAGATTTACGCATAGCACAAGCACACAACAACATTTTAGGGTGAAAGAAATCTAGCATGTTAGATTTGCTTCCAACGTAAACAAAAGCATATTGCCAACAACAACATTGCATAGAAAAAGATATCTAGAACAACGTCTATCACAAACACAAGCACATTTCCAATAACAACAACGCAAGGTAAAATAAATTTAATGCATGTTAGCTTTACATGTAGCACAAATACAAGCATACTACCAACAACAACATTTCATGCCAAAAGAAACCTAACGCATGTTATATTTCCTTCTAACACAAACACAGGCACATTGCCAAGGTGAAGGAAATCTAACACGTGCTATATTTCCTTTTATAATAAACAACCAAATTGACAACAACAATATTGTAGAGCAAAAGAAATCTAGCACAGCTTCTAGCCCAAACACAAGCACATTTCCAATAAAATTGCCAAGGTGAAGGAAATCTAACACGTGCTAGATTTCCTTCTATCATAAACAACCAAATAGACAACAACAATATTGCAAAGCAAAAGAAATCTAGCATAGTTTCTAGCCCAAACACAAGCATTTTTCCAAAACCAACATTGCAAGGTGAAAGAAATTTAACCAGTGTTAGCTTTACATGTAGCACAAATACAAGCATACTACCAAAAACAAAATTGCATGCCAAAAGAAATCTAGTGCGTGCTATATTTCGTTTTAACACAAGCACAAACACATTGCTAGTAAGAACATTCCAAGGTGAAGGAACTCTAACACATGTTAGATTTCCTTCTATCATAAACAACCAAATTACAAACAATAACATTGCATTATGAAAATTCCTTCTAGCATGTCAATAAAAATATTGCAAGGTGGAAAAAATGTAAGGTGTGCTAGTGTTGGAAATATTGAGAGGGTGGTTGAATCAATATTTCTTTACAATTGTTATATTATGCCAGTTAAAATCACTCATTAAACCAAAACACAAGATGTGCAACAAGAAAATAATTTTATTAATGAATTTGAGGAATCTAAAAACCCAAGCTCCAACTTGTACAACAAAGTCCTTAACTCATTCAAGGCTTGAACCCTGAATGAGGACTCTAATATTCAACTACAAATCCAAGCTTCAACCTTGTATGACAACTCCAATCCTCTACGAATCCAACCCACTCAGTTTGCTTCAATCCCTTAAGGTGACTTCAATACTGCTTCAAGCCTCCATCAAAAACTTCAAATACTTCTAAAAAATGTATCCAAGATAGGTCTGGAAAGTTCTCTCAAATCTACCTCTACAAAAACTTCATGTCTACTTCAGCAAAACTTTTATGGTTGCACCAACAAAACATTTCTTCAAGTGTTGATCTTCAACTATGCTCCAAGGATGACTACTCCAATAAAACAAGTCTTTAAGTGTTGGTCTTTAGCAATACTCCAAGGGTGATTGCTTCAACAAAACAACTCTTCAAGTTTTGGTCTTCAACTATGCTTCAAGAGTGACCGTTGTTTCAACAAAGGCTTGAAGAATGCTCAATTAATGTCATCATCAATGCACTCTACTGTCAACTCAAAAGATGCTCAAAGTATGTTATCATGTTATCATTCAATGAAGGTGTCTCCTAGGCTCTTCATGTGTGCTTGAAAGAATGTCCTTCGATCTATAAGGATTACTTTAATGTTATTTCAAATCTGACTTGATATGTTGATCAAGCTTCTCAAGGTGTAATATTCCTAATGGAAAAATTAACAGTGATAACAAAAACATGCAATAAACCCAACACAAATATTTTTCAGCAAATGCCCATAACACAGAAATGCTCCAAACACACCAAAATGGGCAAATTTTATTATAAGATATTGTTGGAGTACAAGATAAAAAAAATGCGCACCCTGACTTTCACAAGGCAAGCTACAAGCCTCAAGTGGATGTTTTATCAATGCCAAACTGTTGCTGGAATTTTCCCACTAAAAATCTACACTGACCTTGTGATTTTTTCATTGTTGGTTGTGTTGATACCCTGATTAGCCCCCTCCTAACTGTGAAAATTTATGAATATTACTTATGCAGAAACCCTAATGTTAAATTACGATTTACTTCTCCTACTTATACAAGTTATTAATCTGAAATGTTCGGCATTAACATCGAAGTAAACACTTTAACGGCCTACACAGATCCAGATCTAAATTGAATATATGCACATAGACAAAGTGACACACAAGTTTTTTTGGACAACTGTCCTCGAAAAAACCCAATGCGGGGAAACCGATCTTCTAGCTGATGGCGGGTTTTTATTATTAAATAGATTCTAAGTACAACAAATTTGGGCACCTTATTGGTTAACCCAACAGAGAAAAAATCTGTAGCAATACCTTGGTTTCAGGGACGGAAAAATTGATTGATTCACACCCTCAAACGAGATTTACAGAACTCAACCCTTTTCTGTCTTCAGAAACCCCAGCGCAGCTCTGAAGCCCTTTGCGTCAGCTCTGCTAGCCTGCGTGTGCCTATGCGTTGCTCAAGAGAGGCCTGCGTAACCCCAGACTAGGTTACGTTGTCCCTGCGTTGCCGTAGTTAGGCCTGCATAAGACTTGATGGCCTCCTGCTGCCTCTGCACTGCACTTTCTGGGCCTGCATAGCACCTGCGTAGCACTGAGCCCTCTGCATTGTGCAGTTGTTGCTCCCTCTGCACTGATTTGACTGCTGCTTCTCTGCCTCTTGTTGACTCTTGGCTTGGGATCAGATCATCCCTCTCACAAATACCACCCCTCGCTGCAGCTGAAACACTTCTGGAAATTCTTAGCAAACCACACCCTAGAATTCCAACTTAGTCTCAGTGCTCTGCCTCCGTGTGTGTTCTCCAACTGACCCTAAGCCTTTCCTTTATACTTTCCTCATTGGGAAACCAAAAACTGTGATCTAATCCTGAATCGACGGCTATGATTAAAAGAAAGCTTGATTTGTGTGACTTAAGTCATTTCCATCACATGTTTAAATTAACTACCTTTAATCTTTTAATTTTCCTAATCAGACTTAGGGTCCTTAATTAAAAATATTAATTAATTAAATTATCTCTTAAGCTGGATGGAATTTCTCAAATCCATTTCTGGGTCTTAGAGATCTCATGTACTCTAGTCCCCACAAAGTTTGGGAGCTAGAGCACATCCGATGCTACCCCAACACTCAAAAATATCAACACTAACTACTCAGAAAATTATGATAAATTAGACATGGAATCCTTGTCAAAAACCCAGAAAAACCCAGAAAGGTTTTGCCCTGGTTTTGATGCTCAACAAATGGCCCCAAATTGCTTGACCCTCCTCTAAGTGCAGAAAAACTAAAACTGTGACTGATGTTGGAATGAATGTCCCAAAATGGCTAGAAAATTCTTCTCAATTGCACCCCAAACCAAGCCCAAGAAACCCAGCTCTCAAAATCCCTTCAAAAGCCACCCCACTATTGTGCCTCCACAATGGTTGCACAGTTTCTGGGTAGGATGACGTAGTTTCTCCTCCGGAAAATCAGTTTAATGTTGTGTGTTGAATTCTACCCTTGCAAATCTTCCTCCTTTTTCCTAGAATTGACTAAAAATTACTTCGACAGTGCTACAACTCCCAAATCCAGCTCTTCCTCCTCAACTCTCTATGTGGCCTCCTGAATGCGTCTTAGCTGCCCAAAAACCATACCACATGTGTGACCCTCTATCCAACTCCTGAAACTTATGAAGAATCCTTCCTAGGGTGGTACTAAGAGTCCATCGAAGAAAGGTTGAGCTTCCTCCTTGGGAAACTCTTGTGTTGAACAACACTATGTAACTCTGCTAAACAACAAGAGCAACACTTCAATTGTCAAATTATCATAAGGCCTCAAATGTTGCTTCCTCTCTCCTATTTATAATTTATGTTCATTTCCTCCATGTTGGCCCCTCACTAAGCAATTCAAACCTCTTCCCTTGGCCATACGATTTCTCTCTCCTCAAGGAGTGAATATTAGTTGGGGAGGTGGCCCCCACATTACACCAAGGCAAACATTTCGACCCCCTTGTCCTATGTTTCCTTTCCAAAATTATCTTAGGTCCCCAAAATTAGCAAAATGGAAAATTTGTGGTACTATTGACAGAATTATTTAGGAAGGGATATTACAGTTCTCCCCTCCCAAATGTTGCTTATCCCCAAGCAACTGTAAAACTAGGTGCTGCAAACTTTGCTTGTTTTCCCACATGGCATCCTGTTAATTTTGAGTTAACATATTGTTAGCTTAGGTTAGTTACATCATTTTCCCATTAATCCATTAGCAATCTCATTAATCATAAGTGTAACTAATGAAAGAACATAAGTAATAAAAGTTGAAGATAAGCCATGACAAAAGAACATACGAATATGGCTCAAGCCAGGGAAAAACCCCAAGATGGGGAAAACCCTTATCAATTCTTCTTATCATTAATGTCAAATGTTCAGCAGAGAGAGAATACAATACTTCAAAGTCAGAATTATTTTCAAATGAGAAGGTTTAATACCACTGCCCTTAGACAAGAGGATGGTTCCAACAAGGTTGCAAATCTGATGTTTGGTGTAGGCTCCAAGGACTTGTGTCTTCTCTGCAATTCTGGTAGGACTGACTAGGGCGTAAACACAATCAACAACTACTCCATCCACAACCTTAAATACCTTTACTAGACTGCATATTACCTTCAACCAGACCCTTCAAATGCTGGTAGCCCATAAGCCTTCTTATAGGCTTCAAAACCCACTACACAGCCTCATGATAAAGCAGCCCTGACTGTGGCTTTCTTGCTGTAGGTTCTTGGCCTCCAAGACAGGGTTCTTAAGCCTTGTGGCCTAGCTGTAGGTGACCCAAACTAGTGCGGATGGCTTCAAGGAGAATGACACCTTCACAACAATCCCAAACTGTCATCAAAATCACCCCTAACAGGTGTGAATTCTATCTACTTGAACTCAGACCTATGATGAAGATAAAATGCCTAAGACAAATCATAAATGTGCCCAAACCAATCTTTTCCACCATCCTGTGGAAATCTGCCCTTGAAGATGATTAAATTGAACCCAACCTTGCCTTCATCTCCTTCGTTGGAAATCACCTTGCAGCCTCTGCGTCACCCCCTTCCAGGCTCAGTGTTCAGCCCCAGCCAAGTCGTTTTGCCTCCTTGGACCCTGAGGAATAGCCTCCCGGTGCCACTTTCCGGATCTCAGCCTCCAAAACTGATCCACCAGCAAAATTTTAAAACCCTTCCTCTTCCTCTGCGTGAGCTTACGTAGTCACTGCGTTAGCCCTCTTCCTTCAGCGCTTGCTTTGGCTAGATCTTTTTTGCCTCTCTCTAACTGATGCTCCACCAGTTGAGAAAGTCTCTTCCTCTTCAGATGTTATCTATGCCCCTCACTGCTTAGATCTCTAGCTTGAATTCCTCAAAAAATCACGACTCAGATAAACAAGCTCTGATACCATGTGAAAATTCGGTTGCCCGAATCCTACTGCCGCAACTGATGAAAATTCTTATATTTGTTAATTACTTGAAAAAAATATTTATTGTGTTCTATGGTATATACTGAAACCCATACACTATAGCTTTCACAAAATTAAACTGCAGAAAATAAATGTGCAGAAACAAGATCTAAGCAAGAGTAAATCATAGACACATGACCCCGTTATTTTTGGACCAATGTCCCTAGAAAAACCCAATGCGGGAAAATCGGTGCAACAACTGAGGGTTTGTTTATTATGCAATAATTTTATGAGTACAAATATATGATGGTCGAAACTAACAAATCGTACAGAGGAAAATTGACAAATAAAATCTCGTGAGAAGATCTCACTCTGCCACGGGAATCCGACACTAACCTTAGCTAGAGATGAATTGCTCTGCACTGCCTCTATGCAATGACTGCGTCACTCTGCGCAGTCTCTGCATCACAATTGAAGTTGCCCTCTCTCCTTGCACTATATCTCTCTGCTGACTGGAAACAAGGCCCTTCTAGCCTCCAGAAACTCCCTTTGGTTACTGGTACTAAACCCCAATTGTTTCCTCAACAAAAAATCGAACTCCCTCTGAAGCTCTACACAGTCCCTGCATAGCCTCTGCGCAGTTGGCTCTGCGTTGCTCTATGTGGCTTTTACTGTCTCCTCTGATTTGCACTCTCTGGATCAGGAAACTCTTCCGACCAAAAATTATCTCTGCCCCTCTCTACAAAAATATTCTCGATCTATTTTCCAAATGATCCATCAAGTCCTTATAATCTTCTCATTGAGTATTCAACGATCGAGATTAAATCGCTAATCAACGGCTAAGATTAAATTGACTTGATCTCTGACGTTTCTAGAAGATTCACACTATATTTTGATTAATATTTATTAATTATTTTAATTTCCTAAGTTTAGACTTAGTGTCCCATTAAAAATAATTAATTATTTCCATAAAACATAATCTGAGTGGAATTTTCCAAAATCATTTCTGGGTTCTTTGGAATACATGTGCCTAAGCCTCCTTGAAAATTTTGAGACTTAGAGCACCTATGATGCTACCAGAAATCAACACTCCCTCTTAGCGAGGAATGTGCTCTAGCAATACATCCAGTTGAAGTACTGCTCTGATTCCGCAACATCCCCTTTGCGCTGCTGATGTCTGACACTGCTGCCCACCAACACTGTGCTATTGCATCCATGTTGTTTTTGACCATGCATGCTACTGCATTGCAGCAAAAAAAACATGCAAAATATGAACTAAGTGTTCAGTAGGATGCATCTCGTATTAAAGATCTGATTGCTACTAGTATCTGCATTGTCCCTCTGAAGTTGTTGTGTTGTTGTTGACTCTGCATTGTGCCTTCCTTCATTGCTTCCAACTCTGCTCTACGCTACTCAGACTCTGGCGCTCTATAACCACTATGATGTCACTTCTGCACCAACTGAAGCTTGTCCATCTTGCTACTTCTGATTTGGTCTCCCGTAGCAAGGTGATGATCCGAGAGGTGGACTCCTCAAGGATTCTGCCCAATCTAAATTTCTGCTGAACTACAGTTCCAGATCGGCCCAACTCTCCCTTGGCGATATATGGGCAATCCTGGTGAATATTGTAGGGTAAAGGAAATCTAGTGCGTGGTGGATTTACTTCTAACAAAAACATAAGCATATTGCAAACAACAACAATTCAATGCAAACAAATTTAATGCATGCTATATCAATGTTGAACTTGGCTTCATAGTAATGTTCCACATTTTAATGGACTTCCCAAAAGATTGCATTTTGTTTAAATAATGGTTCATGCATCTCCAGTAAAAACAAAAAGCTAGATGCCAAAGGTGTTTGTCAGATGTTACTTATGAATGCATAGATAAGATTGGTGTAATTCATATATTCTCATTGTAATACTGAATGCTGAATCTATCCCTTCAATGGTCCATGAATTGAGTTTTAACTCGTTGAGATCTTTGTTTCTACAGAATGGAGCTCAGTAGCAGCATAACACTTTCAGTGTTATTATTCATTAATTTTTGTACCTCTTGAATTGGAATTGGGTTATGCAGCTACATAGCAACTTTGAGTTTTCTTCCAAGTCTGGGTACTTGTTTATGATTTATGGTACATATGCAAGCCTTGAAAGCATGAGAATGCGCAAGAATAAACTCCTGGGATGAATACTCATTTCATTATAAGGACTTCTCTTACGTTGATGTCACCATGTCAACAAGGACATTTGTAGATATCTTGACACAAAGAAACAAGCAATCAAATTCCCCTAGAATGCACTTAACTTTCCATATGCCTAAAAGCAGAGGCAATAGCTAGCTGGAATTCAATCCAGGAAAATGCCCATATTATCATCCTATGCTTAGTAGTGCTTACAAGGAAATCGGTTGGGCATGTGTTTAAAGTCTGTACAATAAAAAAAACACCCAACAATCTGAATAGGCAAAAGGATATCAATTTACCAAGTCAATCTAATAATGTAGCACGTGTGGCCTCACCTTGAGATTGTTGCCTTGGGTTTACTGGCTGTTTGACTTGTCAAGTGAAGGGTATTCCCTTAGATTATGTGTAATCAATGGGCCGGGATCTTGAGCACTGAGGAATGAGATGAACTTGCAACTGATTTTATCTCATCACTGGTGTATTCTAGCTAGGCAAGTGTTAGTTGATGAGGTTGAAACTTTTAACATATTACAAAAAAATGTGTCAATATATGGTGGCAGAGGGAGTAAAACTCCATTAGCACCAGAAGACACAGGTACAATAGACAACGAAGATGACCAATTTTTCTATCTTACTGATGCAGAGACCCAGTTGTTGCCATAGAAGTTAAACAACTAAATTTAGACTCTTGATTATAATGACACTTTCATCATGATCTTTATAAGGTAGTACCTAATAATCCTTTTCCTTGTTAAGTGAGGAAGCAAGAGAGCTCAAGTCCTTAAGTACCCTGAGAATTGCAGCACTAGACATTTTACTTGAAAGAAGCATGGTGTTTGCCTCAGCAAAAACACTGGAGTTCACTCACAGTAACCTTGCTCAACCGTTTTAAAGAATTTGGAAATTTGGTGATGAAAAGATGTCAATGGGGAGGTGCCAGTTTCACTAACTTAACTAATACATATACATCATGAGAATATACAAGGTCTAACAAACCTTCGCATGCCAGCAAAGATGATAACAATCTAAACTTTGTTCCAGGAACATTGACCAACATTGTTCATAAAATGCCATGTCTCACCTCAACACAAGCACATAACCAAATCACCACTGTGGTGTATGCTTGTGTTGAAGAAGCCACAAATGCACACCAAGATGCATGCTAACAAATGTACTTGTTGACACTGTCTTTGTGTCAAGCTATTTACAAATGTCCTTGTTGACACTGTCCTTGTGTCAAGCTATCTACAAATGTCCTTGCTGACATTATGACATCAACGTAAGATAAGCCCTTATAATGAAATGGGTATTTATCCTAAGAGTTTATTCTTGCACATTCTCATGCTTTCAAGGCTTGCATATGTGCCAGAAATCATAGACAATTACCCAGAATTGGAAGAAAACTCAAAGTTGTTATGTAGCTATCTAACACAATTCCAATTCAAGAGGTACAGAACTTAATGAATAATAACAGTCAAAGTGTTATGATGCTACTGAGAATGCAGGGGTCAACAAGAAGAATATTAGGTGAGATAGAAGATGTTGGAGCAAAATAAAGATCATTGACATTACAAAAAAAGTCATAGGATTAAGATCTCTTGATTAGAGACCAATGATGGTTGGAGAACATGCTACATGGTCTTGAACATGACCATCATGGTTTCCCAAATGTGGTGGTTGTGCAAATGCATCTTGCTGTTATGCTAGATCTTGCAAAAAAATTCTAATTCTGTGACTGTCACTATGCCATGAAGCAGCACAAGTAGATCTAGAGTTTGTAAAAAAAAAAAAGCGAATTTTACATCCAATGGATCTCCCTTTTCCATGAGGATTGTGACTCCAAGTGAGTTTGAACAAAATCATAACATAAAATAGTCATAACTTCCTCAATACTTTTCAAAATCACTATTATGATACCAATTCAGAAATGGCATAAAATTTTGGTCTCTAATGGCAGACTTCAATGTAGTACATAGGTAAGGAAAAAATTGCCTTGCAAGATAGGGCTTTGATATGTATGGAAGGACAACCTCTTGAGGGAATAACACCTGCAATACTGCGCAAAATCACTATTATGAACTCAATGTGGAAATGGAGCCAAAATTCTTCTTCTTGTAGTTTGATTGTAATCAACCACACTAGTGAAAAATTATGCACATCACAATTTTTTGGTGGTTGAAGGGAGTAGATCTAGTGGAAGTTGAAAAGTAAAAAACCTCAATGAGCCAAGGTATAGAGCCCTTGATTGTAAAAACCCACCAGTGTTAGATCTAGTAGCCGTGTGAGATGGAAACCTTAACTAGTAACTAGATCTACAGGATGCAATCATTGTATTACAGCTAGTGCACCCCTCTCATCTCATTTTGTAAATAACATAGCAGTGACCAATAGCTTGGAATTTGGAGGGATTGAGTGCTTTGTCCTCTTTTGGATTTAGAGTGATGAAGGTAGCATTTATGGTTGGAAAGGCACCTCAGATTTAGTGTAACTTTTCTTTCAATGCCTAGACCTCATTTTTAATGGTGAACCAAATGTGGTGGAAGAAATTTGTGGTGAAAACATTAGGACTTGGATATTTTCTGGCAGACATATCCATGAAAGTCAATTTGACATCTATTAAAGTGATGGGCCTCATGGGACTGGCAGTGTGTTCTTTCAAGACTAATTAAGGGATGTGTTTAGTGATCATGTGAATGGTAGTGAAACCATCCTATTTGAGTTTTGAGAGGAGAGACCAGAAAAATTTTGTTGGTTTGTGCTCAATATGTTGACGAGAAGTTAGCTTATTACCTTGATTGTTCTTGAGATGAGTAATTCTATTACAATTCCAATGTCGAATCATCGAGTTCTATAAGTAGCCAATACCTCTGACTTGGGCACATCTGAAAGGAATCTAGGTCTCATTTTGGATAATACAGAAAAGTCTTGTTTTATTAGCAACTGTGGCAATTTGGGGTGATTGTTTGTCTTGTGCAGACCTTGGTATTAAATTCTGAAGAAGACCGAGTCTCTTTCATACTCACATATTTGCAACAAATATATCTGAATATAGGGTCTGGATTTTTTCTCGGAAGTTTGGGATCCATTGATCCAGTCCCTTGTCATCCAATTGCAATCAAAATGAACGAAATCCATACCTCTCATAGGTCCAAGATTTCTCTGCTGATTGGACAACATTCTGGCCTGCAGATCCCTGGACGATTGTCTTATCTAAACCTTTCTCTAAATAAATTTAAGACTGAAATTAATGATCCAAAATGTTGCAGGACTGTAGTCTGTTCACGAAGTCCGCATGACTCTTAGAAGTTAACTTGCTCCAAGATGGTTTGTTGAAGGAGTTGTCTGATCTTGTCTTCTTTCACAAATCTGAAGACATGGACTTGTTCCTAAGCAGTTTCAGATCCTCTATTGATACACACCTATGACATTAATGATGGTCTTATGATATATATAACTCTGCATCTCTTTTCCAAAGGGGTTTTTCTTGGGGTTTTATTTGTCAAAAATTCCATTGGAATTCACTGACCCATGGTGGATTGAAGACATGACAATCCGATCTGCAGCATAAATCAAACATATGTTATGTTATCTTCCAAGGTGATTCTTGTGCCTTGGACTAAGTTTAATCTGCATATAAGAATTCTTACCTAGCAGATTGAATTTTCCACTCTCAAGGCATCCTCAAGTGGCACTCATTTGGCATTTGTTCTATTAGTGATCAAGGCTCCCTATAGGCGAAAATATGTATCAAAATCTTAAGATGTTGAATAATTTCGGTCACTTTTATTGTTACAAACCTGAGGTATCTTATCTGGAAAGTTTCAACTTAATGTACATGATGGTATTGCAGATTCCAGGTGTTCTTTTGTTAAAGAAGATTCGGCCACTGTACTCCAAGGTACTTCCTATGATAACATCCGTGATATGCTTTGATCCCTATAATCAAAGCCCTCAACTGTGAGCCATTATCAAGCAGAGTTTAAATGAAGTCCTAACCTTGCACATTGATCAGTCATCATTGGAATTTCCGTTGATATAAGCGGTATGAGTAAGTGATACTGCCTCTTGTTCTCACAGATTTTTCATCTTCAAGCAAACGAGATTCACATTATGAACAAAGGGATAGTCTTAGCAAAGAAAAATCCCCAGTATCTATGGCATCATGGTTGTATATTTTAATCATACTCAATTTCAGAACTAAGTATGTCCTCCTCCATCAAAATGCTATTCCTCATCTTCTATAAATTTCGATGTTACTAGGGTATGCTACTTAAATTCTACTTTAAGAAGTCAAAGAACCAAATGATCTTTGTTGGAAAAATCAGTTTCATTCCATTAGGTGCATGATAACCTTTGGAGAAATGAAATTTTACTGGAGCTAAAGGGGTCATAGTCATTTTGAAGTCTGGATGGTTTCCTATCCTTAAGTACCAGGAATCTGAGGTACCTTGTTTGAAGATACAGATGCTTGCATAAGTGATCTTGAATTAAGTATCCTGATGATTCAAGGCTAGATGGGCAATGGAAGGAAGGCCTCAGGGAAAGCAGGCAGTTATAATCTCTCTCTCCTCCAAAGGATAAACATCTTGACATGAAAATATATAGTGTTTAATAATCCTCATATCTATCAAAGTAATAGACTCTTAAAATTCAAGGTGGAAGACCTTACCATTACAACTTAAAGACATATCCCATTGCTGGTTGTAACAACATCTGATCTTTCTGATCTGAACAGTATTATCTATCTCCATTACGACAAGAAATAGAGGAAAGGTTATGAATGTCTTTGATATAACAACTCTATTTATTTTGCATATAACAATTGATGTTATACTTCCTTTGACTTGGGAATTCGAAAGAAGACAATAAAATTTAGAAGATCGTCTTTGTAAAATATTGAGTAGTTTCATGCTTATAGCCGAAATCATCTACAAGCTACTTTGAAAGTTAAATTACCATATGACAGAAGGTCTCAGAGGGAGCTACAGTTTATTCCAAGAAAGTCATCTATATCAAAGGACATTGACTCATGACATCTGATTATAATAGTCTAATGACTCCCAAGATAAATTGGCTGAATTTGGTGCACGTACCAAAGGATGAATATCTGGCTTCATATAGCTTGATGGATATGCTTCGTATCAGCATACCTTTTCCCATGATAAGAAGTAGATATAAATGTTTATTGATAAAATCTGTCAGATGTTGATCCTCCCTTTCTTCATCATTATTTGAGTGAGCAGACCTATATCATCTTGATAAGATCAAGATCACCTTTCTTCTGCAAGAAGCTATAAGTCGTGGATAGACCCTATGATCAGGGTCCCAATTGTTCATTGAGCTCTATAAGACCAGTTAGAAGCAATAAAACAATTATCATGATATTCAAAAGGCAAGGATGGTGAAGTACTTCTACGGTTTCTGTTGAAAATTAATAAGTCCATAAAATCCTGTGGATTCATCTATGTGCTGCTGGATGGAGCTATAAAGCTCTTATTGTCTATCCAGATATCATCACCAAAATCTATACTTGTTTTCCAGGCAGCAACTTGGCATTGTTCCTTATATGAAGGGAACTGTGGTTAAGATTGAACATTGAGCTCTGGGAGCTCCTGGGGGCTTGGGGTACTTATTGAGCTATAAGCGTCCATAGGGTGAGTGGTTCACCTTCCCCTAGTGGTGCGTTGCGTACCGGGTGATTGGTTCACCTTCCCCTACGTTTGTGGACACATGTATGTAAGGTGAATGGTTCAACTTCCCCTAATGTTGATGACATATGGATAGGATGAGTGGTTCACCTTCTCCAATGGCATATGAGTAGGATGAGTGGTTCACCTTCTCCTGTAGGTACCCCAGTGAAAGATGCATATAGGCATCTATTGACATGTCGGTGGGACATGGTTCATCCTTTCCCCACATGTAGGATGCTTGTTCTGTTGAGAATTTGGAGGGCTAGTGATTAATTCAAATTCTCTTCTTGATAACTGCTTGTGAGGTTACCTGAGTTACTTATGTCTTTCCTTCGTTAGCTTATTTAATCTTTCATCAAGTCAATTATCAAAATACACGAGACACAAGAATTAGGCTTCTAGAGCCAGTGCAAAACCTCTCCCTCTTGGAGAGGAAAAACCACGAGAAATTCTTCTTATAGATTTTCAGATGACAAGTACCATGACCAAGAATTAGACCCTTGACCTATATATGCATCCAAGACCTTGAACTTACTTCTTTGATGTCCTTCAATGTTGATCCTTCTTCTCTTCACCAAGTTGCATTGTTATGCACCAACACTTCCTTTGAAACTCCAGTTACTTGAGATGTTTATAAGTTGTGTTAGGAAAGTAAATCACAGATTTAATTTCCTACTTTCTGTCACTTTCTCACTACTCCTTCTCTTTGGAATATCTACAAGATTTGCCCAAACCATTGTTCCAATTTTTTCATGAACTGGAAATGAATACCATTGTTACCTTTGATCAACTCTTTGACCTCTGGACAGTCCGCAAACCTTTCTCAATTTTGATCCGCACTTTAACATGGGAACATTACCCTCGAACGTTGCATGTATCCAAACCCTATATACTGTAACCACTTCAGGATTATACGCAAAAGCTTTGATGAAAAGTCAGAGACAGTCCACACTTCTATTCTAGGAGACCACAACACTTTATTACACTAAGATACCACAAGGATGTATGTATCTTAAACAGTCCTGAAACTCATCAAAAATCCACACTGAACCTCGTCCAAAAAATCCACACTTATGTTTCAGAGATGACTGAAATTTCTTGTCTTCAAATGAACGCAGAATAGGTGTATATACAGATACAATTTTACTATCTTTAGACCGACCTTCCATTTAGCTTGTAGGCCGACTTATCTAAATGTTCGAAGGCTGACTTTAACACATCATTTTAGTTTATCTTACATCGTTGTTGGAGGGTTGAATTAAGCCATTCATTCATGGTTTCTTTGGCAAGGTCTTGGAGAATTTATTTAGACTAGATCCTTCATATATAAGACACTTAATTACATTTATACGTAGAAGACAAAACCCTAATACACATCAAGAAGAAGTCTATTAACCTAAAATAAAATATTGCTCATGAAACTCATGAAACATGTACAACAAATATACATTTTATTGTCTTTGTCTTCTTCTTTACATAAATACATAATCACATAGTCAATATGAAGACCGATCCTAGTTACACTTTTCAACACTCCCTCTTAACTAGGGAGGTACTCATACATGTACATGGTCACTTTCAAACTAAAGAATCTCATAAGAAGAATCGGATTGGTAATCGCATTTGTATAGCATCATATCAACCAGCATTGTCCTAGTGCAAGACCTTCACTAACAGCCCCAGCTCTCAACAAGACAATGGGCTACAATGTTGGTGAGACACATGACTTATAGACACCATAGTCATTATCTCTCCAAGGTACATACTCCACCCAGGTGTTCCCAGAGTATGACCTTCTTGGACTATCCTTCTCTTGGGTAGCTAGCCCTCAAAGAATATCAGTCCTCGACTACTCTTATCTTGAATGCCCTATCTCATTCTCAAAGAGTATCGAATGCCCGATGATTACCCAATCCTCCATTTTGTCTTCCAGGTGAAGACCAGAATGATGTGTCTATCCATTCTATCCACATGGCCTTCACTAAGACTTAAGGTTGTTAGTCCTGGTCTAGTGCATGACACATGCATTAGAGAATCACATGTGTCACTCTCCTTTAACTTAGGAAGCGCATACTTCAAGTTTAGCTCCCATTGGCTTCTTGGTATCTTTATACCTTGGAAGACAAAGGAGTGTTGGGACTTGCATATGTTCACACACAGGGACTGGTTGTAGCTACTAAATGAATTGTTAGAGGGTTGAAAGATGATGCTTATGACAAATTCTCTGAAACTGACAAATCATGATAGCCTCACATATGTTTGTCTTCAGTGGTTACTTCACATTCGATGACATAGTTTACCTCATATTTTATATTGAGAGCTCTCCTATGCTTAAAATAATCTTAAAGGTGTAAAGAAAATTGAGCGGGCCTGTGGCTACTGCTGCACACGAACAGTGCGACCTAGCTGCTCAATTTAGCCACCATGGCCTTTGGAGGGGGATTCGAACCCCTCCCTCTTCCACCGGAGGTGAGTGCTTTCAAGAACTTGGTGGCATCAAGCTGAAAACGCCCTTCAACAACATTGCAGAAGAAGTTTGACAAAAAAAAGGACAACATCCCTTCGATGGCTCTCCCGGAAGAAGAAACATGTAGACCCGCCCTGAATCTTGCAGAAAGAGGCCTCATAGGGCAGTTTATGGGCCTCTGCCCATCTCCTAAAGCAGTGGAAGACTGGCTAAAGAGAAACTGGATCCCATTAATCAAAGAAGGCATCAAAAGTTATTTTGTCGGCAAAGGCTTTTTTGTGTTTGTGTTTGAAAGTGCATAGGATAGAAGCCTCATATTCAAGAATTGCCCATAATTCATGGGGTCGCAAGGCTTATACTTAAACAAGTGGTCGCTTGACTTTGAACCCTCCCAAGACGTGCCCTCATCCGTTCCAGTTTGGGTGCATCTCCCTCACCTCCCACTGCATTGTTGGAACCAGAAGTTCCTTCAGATTATTAGCAATACCCTCGAAAAATATATTGATCAAGCTGTTAGAAAATATCAATACTCCTATGCCCGCATCTGTGTCGAGGTAGACCTGGAAGAAGGGATGCCGGAAGGAATCAATCTAACAGTTGCCAGATGGCCCCATATTCAAGAGCTGGACTATGAACAACTCCCTTTCAAATGCGGACATTGTCACGGTTATGGACACTTCACAAGATATTGCAAGAAAAAGGAATCATACAGGGGGACACCAATACAGTTCAGGGAAATGAAGGGAGGAGTTATATTCCCATCTCAGATGAGGCCCCAATCCCCAACAACAAGTAAAGCACTCCTGCAGACCCTCCAAAAATAGCCCCTGACAGCATGGAAGAGAACGTGACCCCTTCCTTCAATAAAGATGGCGAAGAAACATACCCACTTGGAGCCTCCCAAGGCAGCCCCTCCAACCCTTCATATGCAGAAATAGCAAAGAAAAATCTGGCAGACAACTCCTGCTCCTCAAAGGATGAGACCTTTGAGAGACCTTCAAAAAGAGCTGGAAGGAAATCACATAAAGAAGTCAAGGAAGAGGAGGCAGAAAGGCTAAAAATGCAAGGAAGCCAACCCACAATAGAAATGTCCATTGGGAGAAACACCAGAGCAAGGCCTCCTAAGAGAGGAATCTCCAACCCCTCTCCTGGTAAATAATGCGTCTAGTCCCTTGGAACTACAGAGGCTTGGGGAACCACCCAAAAATCGAAGCCATCAAATATCTATCGAAAATAGACCCCCTCAGAAATCCTCATGCTCCAAGAGACTAAAATCAAAGGGCCTACCCTTCTTGAAATCAACAAGTCAAAGTGGGAAAAAAATGCAGGCAAAGCAGTAAGCTCGAGGGGATCCTCAGGCAGATTAGCTACTCTATGGTCTGACGAACACTTCCAACTGCTCAACACCTATGAGACCAGAATTGGATCTTCACAGAGCTAAAGCATCTCATAAGTAAGTTGACCTTCGCCTTATTCAATATTTATGTCCCTGTACTTCATGCTGAAAAAAGAAAGTTTTGGAACTCTCTCTCTGCCTTCCTAGAGCTTCACTTCCCCAGTAATATCATTCTGGTCGGAGATCTAAACATAGTCCTGAAACCAAGAGAAAAGAGGGGATGTAACAGCAATAGAGATCAAATGTTGTCAATGGTGGAAGAGCTAATGGAGCAGTGGGATCTCCTCGATTTTAACCCGGTGAGAGGCCTCTATACCTGGACCAACAACAGAACATGGGATGACCACATTTCTGCTTGACTGGATAGATTCATAGTTGAAGGCACTATGCTGATGGAAAAAAATGTTAATCTCAACTAAAATCCTCCCCAAACTCACCTCGAATCACAAGCCCATTCAACTACTTGTGGAAGGTGATGAAGACCTGGGCACAATCCCCTTCCGATTCAGCCCTCTCTAGATTGAAAGAGAAGGATTCTTCGAAACCGTTCATATGTATGGTTGGACTAGACAAAGGTCATCAATTGTTCATATGACAAATCAAACATGGATCATAAATGATTCAGTAGACAAAAGGTAAAACAAGTGGACACTCTCTGGAGGGATCCTTGGGCCTTTGAGCTTAGGGTTACAAGTTGGTTCATTCCCTTGCATGTTTTTCCACGCAAACATACATTAATCAGAACATGTTTTAACTTTTATTGATGGATGTTATGTGCATTGTGGGAAAAAGAAAGATTTGAAGCATATTACTTGGGGTTGTGGCTTTGCCAAACCTATTTGGAAGGTCATCTACTATGATTCTTTGTTTTGTTCTCTTACCCTCTACACTAGAGGGTAGATTTTCTTGGTGATTATGCTTTTGTGTAGATTTTTATCAACCTTTTGGTCATTTCTTAGATTACCCACTCCCTCCAATGTTTGGAACTAAGTTGTGTGGTTTTCATTCAAATTCAATGAATTTGGAAAAAAATATTGCTAATGCAAAATAATATGATAAAATTCCTCTTATGTTCAGCAAAGAGAATTAAGCAGATTTTGTTAGAACTTCCTAAGAAAATGTTAGAATTTAATATGTTGTTCAAAAAACATGTTGACGTGTGTGTGTGTGTGTTTATTTTCTAAGAGCTTAACAAAAAATAAATGAACCTGATTTTTCTCATCATGTAGAGACTTAAGAATTAGGGTTGTTGCTCATCTCCCTTCCTTATTCTCTTGATTTGTACAGAATCGATGGGAATTAAGACTTAGAAACGTCCCCCTCTCTTGCTTTTACTAGCAAGAGTCTCCTCTAATAATGTGCAATCCCAAACCCTTGCATCTGATAAACAATAAACACAAGGTGAACCCACTCCTAATGGCCTTGCAAAGCCTATTCCAATTGGGAAAAGAAATACCAACACTTCTTTTAAAGACTTTATGCTTAAATTTGACATGAGCAACTTTGCTTCTAGTGTTGCACCATGGACCCCATCCTCACCCACTTCCATAACCGCCTATGTGGAAAATGCAACTTTAGTCCCTAATGTGGCTCTGAAGGTCGAATGGCTTGTGCAAAATATTGAACATTTCAAGGCCCATGACATGATCTGTAAATTTAATGCATTGTGGCCTTTGTTGGCATAACTATAGGCCTGGAATGAAACGTCACGTAGTCCCTTTCTCTTTAAATCTAAGGCCATTCATCCAGCTGCAAAAGGTTTCTTCATCCTTGATTGAGTCCAATGCCTACGAGCACTGGCTAAAAGTGGTTATGTGTGGCCCATGGTTTGTGGAAATTGCAAGATTCTCCATGTAGACATGAAGCCCCAATTTCAATCCAATCATTAAATCCTTAACAATGATTCAACTTTAAGTTCAATGGTCAAATCTGCATTTGGAATTATAAAAACACAAGTCCTTGAACTCCATTAGTGATGTTTTGGATGAATATTTCTATCTCAGTGACGCCATTGGAGCTAAACCTCCTACTAACTTTGCCCACTTGTGTATTATGGCAAAGGGTTGCCAAATCAAATAGTTTTGAGATACGGTGACCACCGCTACTCCTAGGTTCTGGACTTTCAGCACATCGCATTCCGCACAAGCTGAAGTTCAAACAAATGCATATGCATAACTACAACATGATTAACTCAGAAAACCTGCGAACACAATAATCTCTCTGTTATTTGACAGAGAATCGGGGCAGTTTCAATTGAAAGAGTTTCCCTGTGGGGATTTAAAAGAGTTTAATTTTGCATTTAGGACAGGGAAGCATGCAGGTTTCCCGCCTCTATTAGAGTGCCCATTGCCAATTTTCCATTACCCAACACCCTAAAACCTCATGTACCAAAAACAAAAACAAAAAAATATGTAACAACTTGAAGTGTCGATCAAACTGTATATTGACCATTATAAAAGTTTCAAAGAGGACTAACGGTGACCCAAAATACAGGCATCGTGACGAAGAGGGTTGTATACGATAGTCAATCAAGTGCAATTGCGAAACAGAGATAAGAAGTTCGAATCCCATCTAGTGATTTGAGAGAGCATTCAAATTTGAAACTACATTACCGTACCTGCCCCGTTGAAAATTCCTGCAAAGCTCTTGTCATCGATTCATTGAAAAGTCAATTTGCCCACACCAGAAGAATTGGAAAGCCGAAGGCTGTTCAAAATCGATAACATGGGCATACGAAGATTTAGAATGTATGCAACGTGAATGTAACTTGAATATCTGGAGCTCTCTTTGCTTTGTGCTTGCATCTATTTAAATTCTTCGGACCTATATATATTATACACAAGTTCTTTTTCAGTATTAGTGATTTTTTCAGTATCAGTGATGGTTTCTTTGCCTTTGTGGGCACTTTCTTTGGACGCAAAGTGTTTCAGTTGGATGAGAAAAGCCTGATTTGAATTCAGTTTTGGTAGAAGTTTTGGTTTTATAGATGGCCTTTTAACATTTAATGGGAAAAATTCACTATTGGTTTCATTGGTTGGTTTTGTTGATTGTTTTAAATTGTAAATGTTTTTTAACATTTTGTTATAGGAGGGAAAATTTATTATTTCTTTTACTTGTTTTAAATTGTAAATGTTTTTTTTTACATTTTTATTATTGGTTTTACTTTTGTTTTAAATTGTAAATGTATTTTTACATTTTGTTATGGGTGGGAAAATTTATTATTTCTTTTACTTGTTTTAAATTGTAAATGTTTTTTAACATTTTGTTATGGAAGGGAAAATTTATTATTGCTTTCAACTTGTATTCTATATTTTAATGACGAAGATGTTATTATGCCAATGTTATTTGGTAATATTATAAAATAATAATAATAAATATTATTTTCAGTGTGAAAAAAATTTGGCTTATATAATATGTCAGTGCATATGTCGTAGCATTTAAACATATTACCAAATCCACCACTGAAAGCAACACACATCATAAATAGAAAGGTATTCCGCCAGCCAAGTGCAATCATGTGCCATGACTAATATGCAGAAGCAACGCACATCAAGCATCAGCATAAGTCATAGAAATATGTACACCTATGTAAAACAGTGAATACAAAAGAAACAGTGGATGAGAAACATATCAAAATTTGTTCCCATCCCTGACCCCCTGTGTGTCACATAGGTCGGAAAAAACTCTCGGACTAGTTACACAACACAAAAACAAAAAATACAATAAAAGGAGTGTAAATAGGTCTAAGTCAAGATGGTGCCAAAGTCATAGTTCCAAAAACCATAAGGTTTTCTATCCAGAGAAAGTAGTGTGTGATAGACATATGTTTACAATATCGTAGAAAGAATAGTAAGCCGACACGCACGGACCATCACAATTACTATAAGTGTTTTATATTAACTTCCCGTGGGCGATACTTACGGGCGCTCAACTTGGGGCAGGTTGAAGATAAATCTTCGCACACTTTTACTAACCCCAATGTTGCGGACACCTCGACAATGCCCCTTTATATAGGATCTGATAAAGGCTGAGCGTTAGCGAATGTTATTTTCCCTATCTTCACAGATTTGCATTAACGTTGAGCGTCATCATTCCTCCATCCTTTGCCAATTTGCGCTAGAGCTGACCACATACATTTATGGCACATCTCAATGAATACTTGGCATCGTTGGACGCGGACATCACTGGACAGGGGGCTATGCTAGAGGCCATTCAATCGGCGGTGAATGCCAGAAAGGAGGGGATAGTTGGAACACATGCGAGACGTCAAGGGTCGAGGACCCTGGGATCTCCTTCGCGATACAACCCTTGCACAAAACATGGCTGTCAAGACCAGATACCAGTTGCACATCACATGAGCACTTGAGATAAACCTCATCATCCTTCCACTGTGACAAAATTGTTGAGATTTGGCTATGATGTCATGCGGGAGAGGGTGGCAAGCCTTCGTAAGAGGGCGTTGATCGGGCGATGGCACTTTGACCAGGAGCATGATAGGGATATACAGAATTGGGCAAACACTGAGTGGTGTCACATTCTGGGATATCCGCCTAAGGTGTGCCGATTACTGAACGACTGCTATAGTTTTCACTTCCTGACTATGGAGGACACTGCATGGATTCTGAAAATACCATGGGTACGTGGTATATGCTTCGTATCATTACATACCTGGTATATTGGTTTTAATCCAACATCGGAGGTTCCATGCAATCATCTAGTATGGGTTAAACTCCCGGGATTGTCGCTGGAATTATGGACTCTTAAGGTCCTTTCTGCCATTGGGGATTCCATTGGAAAATTTGTATACATGGATCCTAGGCGACTTGGAATGTCTGATAAATGGGTTGCATGGATTCTAGTTGAGTTGGGGTTTGTTGGTGGCCTTCCTGCTCAGATTGATTTGTCGCATGACTGTGCAATTCACCAACAACGGGTTGACTATTGGAGCATCCTCTTCTAGTGCCTACTGTATCACAACACAGAACACCTAGTTCGAAACTGTTGGAGGCGTCACTCCGGGAGGCGATCATACAAGACCAGTTATGTTTCGACAACAAAGACTGCTACTCAGACCGCATCACCACCTACGACGGGCGAAAAATTAGGTATGGAAAATTATCACACAACTCCCCTCCTACTCATTTCCTTTATATGTCTCTAGATTCTACATTATCCCCCTTGTCACTGGCGCCATATAACCCAAAGTTTTCTACCATTCCCCTTCCCCCTATCCATCAATCAGTGTACATTGGGAACCTCGTGCGTCTAACTGGACACCCTCATCCATTAGCTGATGCCCGTGAACCACACACCCCTCATGAATCAACTGCTCCTGTAATCCCGTCCCATACTATTTTCCCTCTCCCGGATGACCCAACTGGGGACATTAGATCGTTCTCATCCTCAGAATCTCCCCCTCTGGTCACCTATGGGCGATCACAGCTTGGGGTACAATCCCCATCGGATCTTTCCCTTGCCACTTTGCCCCACAACTCGTTTAACAGTGACATTGAGTTTCTATTACAGAACCCCTCACTGGATTTATCTAAGATTTCAGCCAAACAATGTGATGAGAGCACGCCTCCTTTTCGGATTAGTCCTACCTCAAGATTGAATGTCACGACGTGCCGCAAGGGGGGCCGTCCGGGGAGGGGGGTGGGAGAATAAACCTATTCGAGACATTACATCATCGAGGAACCCTGGAATGTACGAGGTTCCAATTTCTACCGCATTCAACTGGGTATCCAAAGCACTGTCCCCCGAGAAAGGTGGCTCGTGATCAATTGCATTTCATTCAATATCTGTGGCCTAGTAGACCACTATAAATATATCTCTATTAGGATTTTTCTTAAATTGTGCAATACATTTATGGTCTTGTGCCAGGAGACCATGAATTCTTCTGATAAGGTGTATACTTATTTTCGGAATATGTATCCAAGGTGGGACATGGTGGGGGTGGATTCTCGGGGTCTATTCGGGGGCGTGGTGGCTATATGGAATCCTATGCTGGCTAGTTTCCGTGCATATTATTTCTTTGGTGGAATATTACTATTTGGCCACATCCGGGGTTACAAAGAGCATATAAATTTTATAAATTTATATGCACCTTACTCAAGTCAAGATGTTTTCCGGAAGAGAATGGAAGACAATGATATACTCAAAATAGGCTATCTTGTTACTGCAGGGGATTTTAATGCCACCCTTTCCTAAAAGGAACATTGGGGGAAGTGATGCAGGATGGAACCTATTTCTAAATATCTTACAAAACCTTTCATGGATAATAATTTGTGAGATATACAACCCCACAAGTTATGCCCGGCGTGGTACAACGGAAGGACTGGTGATGCATACATTGGCAAGAGGCTTGATAGATTTATTTTACATGAGCAATTATTGGAAAGCTTGGGGAAGGTACACTCGAGGGTGCCAAATATTGCAGTATTAGACCATTGCCCCATTATTCTTAGCTGGTGTGAGGTCAAGTTTCCACGTGGTTTTCCTTTCAAATTCAACCGGATTTGGCTTGAAGATCCAAAATTTTCGGAAACTGGTCACTAAACACTGGGAGGCCATAGGGGACCGAAGATTGTATACTCCCATGACTTGGATGGGATTGGTACTTAAAGGGCTGAAGATTAAGGTAAAGATTTGGGAGAGGTAAAAGAATAAATGCCTCATTACTAAACTTACTTCTATAAATACTAAAATCAGAGATATGCAGTCGATGCGCATCGTTATTGAAAATTTATCACGTCTGGTTGCGTTTGTACTTCTATGTCAATGAGTTTTTCAAACTGTCGCTTTTGTGCACTTTCAGTTTCACATGTGTCACTTTCATGTTCTTGACTGTCACTTTTGCTTGCTTTCACTTTAATTAGTTTCGTTTTCATGTTATATTCGCTCTGGCATGTGTTCCTTTCATCGTCGTTCGCATATCGCAAGTGTCGTTCGCACTTTTCTCTTTATATAGAAAATGTCGTCTTTTGGCATGGGAAGTGTCGCTTATCGTGTAAAGTGGAGTTTTGGCTTGTTTCAAAGGGTAACTTTGGTGTTGATGAATTCCCCTAGTCATGCAGACACGCTTTACACTCATTCCCAATTTTTTATGCACTATCGCAAAAGCGTCATCATTGTCGTCGCAAAGTGTATCTTTAGTGTCGCACTTGGGGAAAGTCACTGCAATGTCATCACATTGAGGGAAGAATGTTGTTCATGTATTCTAAGTGATCAATGTTGTGTCTTCAATTGTTCTAAGTGTGTGATCATTCCCAAGTTTTTCCTTGTTCACTTTGGTCTCACTGATTCCACACTTAGTCTCATCCAAAATATTTCACTCCTGATCAACTTAACCTCACTCAACCTTCCTAAACTGCACATTGCACAGTCTCAGCCCTCAAGCCTTGACCTTACCTCTTGAAATTGTGCACTGTGTAGTCACAGTGCCCAAATTTGACCCTTGAGCTCCAGAACTATGTAATTTCTGCCTCCCAATTAGCCTTAAATGCACATTGCGCAGTGCCAAGCCTCAAGCTTCCAGCCTAACACCTTGAGCTGCGTAATTGCGTAATCCATTAGATTTTCCTCCCTCCAGAATTGCGCATTGGGAAACTTCAAGCCTCAATCCTGAGTCCTTGAACCCCTCAACTGTGAAATCTCCCATCTTGTTCTCCTTCCATAATTGCACATTAGGCAACTTCAGGCCTCAAGTCTCAACCTTGAGCTCTTAAGCTCCTCATCTGCACAATCACTTGGCTAGGCCTCTCAAAACTGTGCATTGGGCAACCTCAAGCCTCAAGCCTTAAGCTTGACCTCTTGAATCCCTCAATTGCAGAGTTCCTTGAGTCTGTCCTTCGAGAACTTCGCATTGGGCAACCTCAAGCCTCGAGCCCCGATCCTGAGCTCTTAAGCCCCTCAACTGCACAATCCTTTGACACTGGCCATCTTGAACTGCACATTGCATAGTCTCAAGCCTCAATCCTAGACCTCGACCTCTAGAACTGTGCAATCCCTAAGTTAGTCACCAGTTCCAGCCCTAACAAGTGATTTCATGAAACATGTTAGATTAGGGGTTTTTCAGACTGATGTCATCTTGTCGTGAATGGTTTTCAATTCTAGGTACTCTATACCATCAATTTTGAGATTATCCTTGGAGACAATGCCACCTATCCCGTGAAAGGGACAGGGACTGTGACTCTTCATCTAAATCAAGGTCAAGTCCTCCATTTTCAAGATGTGTTGTACGTACCTAACTTGAAGAAGAATCGAGTGTCCATATCGCCAATGGAAGACAAAGGATTAACGGTGGAATTCATTGATGGAAAGGTACACATTTGTAAGAGGAACTTCAAAGAAGCGTTCACTCTTGGTTTCAGAGTTGATCAGGTTGGAGGAAGTCCGTTGGGGGCCATGACATGTGACACAAATCTTCAATCCTAGTTATGGCACCAAAGGTTTTCACACCTTCATTACAATGCCCTTCCCAAAGCAAGGAAGGTGGTGACAGGAATGCCCGATTTCAAAGATGATCATGAAGGTGTATGTCAGGGTTGTGCCGAAGGAAAGTATACAAGGGGACTATTCCCCTCAAGTGTCACGAAGACATATGATATTTTGCAATCGATACATTCTGATCTATTTGGTATGCTACCCATAACATCCTTGGGAGGATGCTTATATTATATCACTTTTATAGATGAATTCTCCCACAAGACTTGGATATATTTTTTGAGAAAGAAAAACGAAGCATTTAAGTGGTTTCATACCTTCAAGGCCTTGGTTGAAAATCAGACAGGGAAGAAGATCAAAATTTTGAGGACCGATAATGGAACCGAGTATGAGTCGAATGAATTCAATGACTATTGCAGGGAAGCTGACATTAAGAGGGAGACCACTACTGTGTATACTTCCAAACAAAATGGTGTTGCTGAAAGGAAGAATAAAACCATTTTGGAAGTTGCCCATGCCATGCTTTATGACCAAGGTCTTCCAAAGTCCCTATGGGGTGAAGCTGCCAACACCGCTGTGTATGTTTTAAAAAGATGCCCACATTCCACATTGGACTCCAAAACTCCTGAAAAAAGTCTTCTCTGGTAAGAAGCCCGATGTCTCTCATTTTAGAGTTTTTGGAAGTCCTGTTTATTTTCACGTGCCGAAAGAAAACAGAAGCAAGTTGGATGATTATGGGAAGAAGGGAATGTTTGTGGGCTATAGTGAAACCTCGAAGGCATATAGAATCTATGTACTTGGTCAAAGAGAGGTGGAGATATGCCATGATGTCACCTTTGACGAAGATGCTACCCTCAGGTTCAACCTCCCTTTGATCTATGCTCCGCATGCATCCTGCCCATGTAGTCCGAGACTCATGGGAAGTGCCTCTCATTTGGCCAATGAGTTGGGAAATGAGGATAGAGACCAATAGAATTACTGATGGACGCATCGGGTATTGCCATACTCTCTATGTCTAAGATGGGATGTGTCCAACAACTTGATATGGGATAAAGTATGATGAGGTTCTCACCTCTAAACTAGCTTCAGGTCAGTTTGTTTGGATGAGGTTTTTACCTCTAAACTGACTTTGAGTCAGTGGAGAGTGGAAAAGTCTTTGTGACTCACTCTCGATGATATTTTCTTATTATTATTCTATAGCAGAGCAGAGCTAGCAAAGAAGAGACATCAAGATGGCACAGGATTACATGATGCTGATGATAGTACATTATGGTACGGGATGACAGGATTGCACAAGTCAACAAATGGAGTTCTCCCTAGTTGAGAGGGAATGTTAAATTTGGCAACCAGGGCCAAACTCCATGTTGCACTGCTCAAATGATGGAGATGATATTTTTGTTGGATTCCTCTTTCGGAGAGGTGCAAGATTGATCTAAAGATCATCTAGTTTGGATGAGCAGAACTTGTATTTTGAATTTATTTTCTACACGTGCAAATTGTCAAGGTCGGTCAAAATTGTAATGTAGGCTCACAAGCCCCAAAATATGTGTCACACACCCACAGTCATGGATATAAAAAGGAGAGACATGATGCTCATTTCATCATTCACTCATATCACACATCTCTCTCTCATTTGATTGGTTCATACAACCTTAGAGGCTTCTCTCTCCTCCACTTGTGTGAAAACAGGAAGCTGAAGATTTCAGATTGGTTTAGGGAAAATCTGGACAGAGTTGACCAGCGTTGACTTTGGGTCAACCCACATAGTGTGATTGTGTTTTTAGCTCGGAAAATCCGATCTTTGAAGGTCGCATTTGAAGGCACATAAATCAAGGTCAAACATTGACCTTTGACCACGACATTAATTGCAGTGTTGAATAGTTTTACCACAGAATTTTGACTTCCACGTTGACTGTTTTGTTAGCTGATTTTGGGGTGTGTGTCTGAAGGAAGGCTGAATTTGTAAGTGTCTGACTGAACCTGATTGGAGGTTGAGGGGCTGGTTTGACCAACAAGGTCTGTGCTGGCTAGGGCATCCTGTTGACTGTTGTAAAATACATTTTTCTCTCTCTCTCTTGAATAAGAAGAATTACAAATTCTTGTCTCTTGTATTGGCTTGTCTTCTGTCAATTTATTTTATGTTCTATCAACATTTACTTTCAATGATTATGTGATTGCTAATATGAAATTGAATCGGGCTAATAATAAGAAATATTGAAGTAAACTTCTCTAAGAATAGAACATACCATGATTAACTAAAATTAACATACCTTTAATATAGATGGCTATAATCTTTTAAGGAATCCTGCAAAAGCTAATGTGGGGAAATACATGAACCCACCTGCCTTTTTGGAATTTGCACAAAGTCAAGGAAATTTTTCGTGTCATCATCAACATAGAGGTACAGTTGTTCAATCTCATTAGTAATATGAGGCATTACATCTAAAATAGTCTTTGGTCAATTTAGTGTGTCCTAAATTACTGCATTTAATTTGTCAATCCGGGATTCGTAAGCTGATGAAGTGCGGCGCACTATATGTGCAAGATAACCTATTTCTTAACTTTTTGTCGTTTTTGGTTTTCTAAGATGAAATGGAAATTCTAAAATGAAAACAAGTATGGTTATGTTTGTTCAAGGAAATGATATCCTCTATAATGGTTTACCAACTTGAAACTTAAAAAAAAGGAATTTGAAATTTACAATGAAAAAACTTGAAAGGAAATGAAAATATGCTGCTGAAATGAAAAGGTGCTACTAGTCTAATGAATCAAAACAATGAACTAGTGAGCATGAAACCAAACTATTCTTGCTGCTGTCTAAACACAAAAGAAACTATGCTGAAAGAAATCCAAAATTGCATCAAAGTAAATCTAAATCAGATTACATCAACTTGTCTTCTGATCCCTCATCATTAGTCCAGCTATGATTTTCGGAAGTAACCATAAACAACTTGAGTTAACTGATATCTAGCTTGCAGAAAGTAAACTATTATCAAACCATACATTCATAATTCAATCCCTCACCATCAATCCAGCTGTGGCTTTCGGAGGTAACTGAAGATGTCATGCACAATTTAATATATCTAAATTTGCAGAAAGGAAACTAATACCAAACTACACATTTCATAATACAATCCCTCACCATCGGTCCAGCTGTGGCTTTCGGAGGCAACTGAAGATGTTATGAGCAGTTTAATATATCTAAATTTGCAGAAAGGAAACTAATACCAAACTACACATTTCATAATACAATCCCTCACCATCAGTCCAGCTGTGGCTTTCGGAGGCAACTGAAGATGTTATGAGCAGTTTAATATATCTAATTTTAACTACTGAAGCAAAATGAGCAAAACTGAATTAAACAAAGCAGTACTGAAATTAAACAGAAACTAAGAAAAACAAATTAGCAGCAGAACAATGTTAATTCCATGTCATTAGTCAAAAATCTATGAAAATGCCCGGGCTGCCTATCTATAACCTGAAACAAGAACACTGATCAGTGATTAATAACATAAAACATGAAGGACAGAAGTGAAATGGAAAGCATGAAAGTTTATAAACAGAAATGAAGCATATGTATCATGAAAAATGCAATGTATAAACATGTGAATGGATTATGGTACAATGAGCTTTAAAGAAATGAAATAAGAACTATACAATAATGCACAGAACCTTGGCAAGTGCAGGGGCCCTCTACACTAGCCTTGGCAATAATCTTCAAGTACGAATTATGTTGGAAAACAGAGTCTTCTTATATTAAAATGCAGTCATAACAGTAAGGTAGTATTACGGCACTAAGGCAACGTAATTACATTACAGAGCAGACTAATAAAAGATAACAGAGACTAATCGAGACTAACTCTATATGCGTATGCAAACGTGTTATATATAACAAAAGAAATATAACTGTCTCCTAAAGTTTATGCTGGTGGAGAACACGTAGACCATTACGTCCACGGATCTAGGATCATGGCCGTATTGCAAAGTAAATCTATGAGGAGTGGATGTTTGAATTTGGCTATGGAGCCATGTACAGATGTCGACTTGTCCTCCGCAACTCAGAAACGGCCATATGAACCTTCACGTGACACGAAACAGAGTCCTGTCACCGTGAGACTCTATGGTTGACTTCCATTTGGACGCCTTTGACCGCAGCTTCTTTAGATGAGTTTGCTTGAGCCAATAGGACACGAACCATGTCCACATCATTTCTGACTTGCCCATGTGGCTCGTTTCTCCTGTAGACACCTGTAACATAGAGTTTCACAAAATAGCTGCGGAAAGTTGCAGCAGCTACGGAAAGTGGCAAGATTCCGCAGCTAGATGAACAAAATCTAAATCAAACAGCAGACACAAAAATATAGTTAAAAACCATGTTAGATGCTCTTTTTCAATTAATATACAATGATATTGACAACTTGGGAGGTTCAGGTGAGTGAAAAAGGTATAGAAAAGTATATGGAAAAGATGCAGATTTGAGACTCAACAAATAGTTGATGAAATAAATGGAAAGGGTGTACTCTACACTTCGTATGGGTTTGTGCCAGTAAGGAACTTTCTTGGCCCTAGTTTACAACAAGCTCTAGGCCCTTCAATTTAATTTCTCCCGCCTGTCAATTGAGGTGGATTCTTTGCAGGGCTATATTCAATATCTCCTTCTCAAGGGTCGAGCTGCAAAAGTTCTAAGTGATGCGAGGAACCTCCCTATAGGTAATATGAGCATAGATCTAAATAAACCTATAGAGAAGGCAACATAATCTCAAATTTTATGGGTGTTTTTTAAAGTGTATTTTGCTATTGTATCAATTTGGACGAGCATATGTGAGTAAGCCTTTAAATGTAGTTGTTCTAGATTTTTATATAATCTAGATATGGAATTTTAGTTCTTATTTAAAGAACCGACTATCCACCCACTATCTAAGGGAATATAACTATGTAATTTCTTGAGTAAAATGTTGTGACTGGACGTAGAGTTAATTTGAATCTAATCCACATAAAAGTAAAATGAAACCAACCTCATATTGATTGTCAATATCCTTTAAGCAATAGAGTTTTGAGGTATGCCTCATGTTTGGATTGTACACTGTTAGGGTAACACAGTAACCACCTTTGGCAAGATAAGGGGGTATGTTACAACAGGACATGCCATTACAACTCTCTTCCGTACTAGGCTAGAGAGCATCTCTCAACACAATGATAGATTCAAAGACGAGGAAGCGATCCAATTTTTATGCCAATTGCTAAGCCCCTCCTCTTTAGTTGTTGCGAGTAAAGGTATGATTGGTAGTGGCAAGATTTATTAGGTGCAATTCTGTCACTATGTATTTGAAAAGAGTTGAGAATGTTTCAAGCCTTCTGATGTTGCCACACTTCTCATCCAATGATTTTATAAAATTGAAGTCACCACCAAGGATCCAAGGGGCAAGAGCAAGGAGCTTGTGCATCTGAGTAATGGAATCAAGGAAATAGTCTTGTATCTTGGAGAGGTTGGGCCGTATATGTTATAATGAAAACATTTCTATGCTTAACCAATTATCCTAGATTGGACTGAGAGAGTGTGAAATGTGGAAAACATATTTAAGATTTGAATCTCTCGAGTGTTCTAGATGATGGCAAGGCCCCTTAAATGTCCCTGAGCATTTATCACGATCACATAAAAATCTCTACCCCATTTACTTATTATATTTGAAATGACCTCACTAGAGGATTTAGTCTCTTGGATCATCATGACCACAAAGTTTTTAGATTTCCAGTTTTCTTTTAGGAGTTGTTGATTGTTTCTATAGTTGAGGACTGTGATATTCCATGAGATGATTTTGATTTTGGGGTGATGCTGGAAGTAGGGAAACAATTCGTTATCATCCTTATGCATCTTGAATTTACCAACATACCCCTTAATTCATCGAGGAGTTGAAGGTTTGCTTTCTGACCTCTTCTTTTTCCCTGTTTGTGCAATTTTGATGAATCCTTCAAAGGTTGGGATTATACCCCTAGTGGCCTAGTATTAAATTGTTAAGAGTCACATTTTAGACCAACTTGACACGTTTTGAAGTATGCCTAGTTGAGCTATCTTACTTGGTGCTTAGGAAAAGAAAACATGTCTCTCTCTTTTAAAGCTTTTGCCAAGCTTAATAGATTAAGGGAGTTGAGCTTCATCTCGTCAATTGGGTTGAGGGTAAAATAATGGTTTACGAGTGAGGGGTCTTGGGGCATGGATTGTAATTATGAGGGGAGCTAGGGTTCTTTAGGCATGGATTGGACCAATGAGGGGAGTTGGGGTCCAATGAAGGAAGTGGGCTGCAAAAGAGAGGAGCTGGAAGGGCTGATCTTCACAAAAAAAATACATTAACAGATTCAAAGTCTCTGTTTTACATGCATCGCCTTCCCTAAATCGACCTCCATTACGCTATTGTCATAATCTAGGGCAAGGGATATAACACGGGGCCCGAATTATAGTTTTCAGGGTTTCAGAAGAATTTTGGCACTCAGGGTTTGATAAGTTATTTCAGCTGTCAGGTTTGATAAAGAAAATCTACTATTAGGGTTCCACAAAATTGGAGAAACTTTGCAGAATTTAAAGTTGCAGTGCAATATTAGGGACTATCTTTTTCATGTTTTTATGAGTTTTTTGTTGGAAGAAGTTTACGAGGATGTTGAACAATGAAGCAGTGAGCGAGATCTTAAACAGGATAAGCCTAGACCGACTGGCTTGGAGGAGGGGTGCCTAGGATCCAGTGGAGGAGGAACAAGCTCCCACATACCTGAATATCACCACCAATTGCCCTTTCTTGGTCATATCAACTGATAAGCTCTATGCACAGTATAACGGTGATGCGCGGCATGGCTATGATGTCAGAGCAATACATGGAAATTTCCCTGCTTCGGTCTGGAAGCTTCTTTATTATTTTGAGATTTATGTCAAGGACAAGGGACAAAAAGGCAACGTTTCTATTGGCTTCACCGATCAACATTTCAAGATGACCAGAAAACCTGGGTAAGATGCTCTGGCTTGTATTGCTGATTCAAATTTCTTCTGTCATTCTGGATTATTGTAGATAAAATGCTTATTGTATTTTCATCTCGCTTGAGTTTGCATAGTATGGCATTAGTGTTACGAAGTTTTACTGTTAGGAAGTTCAACATATTTGAATTTTATAGAAATTTCCTACGAGTTACTAAATATGGTAGAACAATGAATCCTTTCAGTCAAGAAGCTGTCAATAAATATAAATAGTACAGAAACTCCGTGTCATGGATGTTTTCTTGCCAATTGCAGCCGTTGAAGAACACAAACATAATTAAAAAATAAATAAAAATTGAAAAGAACAAAAAAATTACATGTGAACAATATATTGTGAATTGAATTGAATTTATAACATCGATACATTAATCTCGAATTTCAAATGGATTTGAATTTACTAAATTATCCCTTATATCCATAATATGCATTGTGCAAGGGAAACCGTTTCTTACCTGGAATCTTTGTAGCCCTTATTTCTCTTTGTTGTTATTTCTTGTTTCATTTCCTGTTTCTCACTTCTGGTAGTAGGGCGTCCTTGCAAAACAAAATTTTCTAGCAGAATGTAGGAATATTCTAGTCCAGCTTTCAATTGAAGTCCTGTACATAGGATTTTGTCATCGATTTTCCCTGTTCATGGAGTTCTTCCGTTGTCAAAAGTTGCAAAAGAGAGATGTTATTGGAGATCTTTTTTTCGCAACACATGTTATTATAGATGGGGTAGTATAGATCTTGCGTTGCTTCTATTTCTTAAGCAGCTAGATTCTACTATTTGCTTATAGGAAAAACTTTTGGGTTACTGTTTTTATTTTTTTGTTAATAGATTTTCCCTGGAGAAGAAGCACCGAAGTGCCAAAAGCATGCAGAATGGCAAAGTAGCTGTAGAAAATTTGAAAACATAGAGTTTTTGTAGTAGGTTAGTGATCATCATGAAAGCATCAACCATTTGCTACACAAATGACATCAACCATCTAGAAGTTTTTTATCCACAGGAAAAATCATGATTGATATGAAAATTACATGCTGTATATGCTATTGTGCATATTATGATATATTAGCTTGTAGCCGCATTCATAAAAATAAATAGTTATCAGATAAGTTCCAAAAATATAGTAGAGCTGTGTATGTATGCATATATAAGTTTTGTGCATTTACAAGAAAATATATAAATAAAAACTGTCACATATGCCATCCAAAAAGAGTTGAGTATCATCAGCTAAGTTAGAGCGCGCCTGCTCTCTGTTTTGGTATATCTTCATATGGTCTGTGGAAGAAGTGATAAAACTGATGATCATTATGTTCCATTATCTCCCATTGGTCCCTTAATAGGTGTGCTGCCTCCTTGGATAATGAATCCAAAATTTGATTCCTCTCCCTGTATATATGATGACAAGAGATATGGTCAAATTGTGCTTTGAGTTGATATACCTCTTCCAATATATTTGGAAGTGTGTGTGTCAATGATGATCTTTGAGTCTCCGAAGATATGCAATCTATTGCAATGTTTTGTGAGGGAAAACTGTAGGAGAGCTCTAAGACATGATAGTTCAACATAATTGTTTGTACCCCTCCCCAATCCAATATTTATTTTGTAGAAATGAAGCTCTGTAAGGAAAAGGTGCACTCCCCCCCCACAACCAAGATGTTGAGTAGAGCCATCAAAATAGGCCCAGAGAAAGGATTTATCAATAGTTTAAGGGATGATGGACTGAGGAGGAGGGAGAGGAGGGTCATCTGGAATCAAATGGTAAATTGTGGATATATGGGCAGATATGGTCAGCCAAGATGGGAGGAGGTCATGGAAGATAGATCAATTGCGAGCAATCCAAATACCCTAGCAGATTAAGATGGGAAGGTTACGAAGCTTATGTGGTTAGGAGGATTGCTACCATGATTCCCATGCTTGATTGACTGTGGGGCCTGAATAGGTCTTGTTGAGATTGTGGGATGTCAAGATATGGGTCCAAAGTGATTGAGTAATAGGGCAAAGGAGAAAGAGGTGTTTAGAGTCCTCCACCGCCATTTTACAAAATGTACACCATGATGGGTCGACGAAAGAACACTTTTGTAGGTATACCCCGGTGGGGATCTTATTGGGGAGGATACACCACATAAGCAACTTTACCTTAAGCTGGCCATTTCAGTTTCCATAGTGGACTCCACCACTAGCACAATTCCAATGGTTGGTGAGGTTCATATATATGCAGATAGCCCTCCTTGGGAGTGTATTTGCCATGTTTGGAGATAGCCAAGATGATCTCGTCCTCTCTATCTGTGATGCGAACATGTGATTCAGAGAGAGAAGATAATTAGAGTGCCCAATTGTTTTCCCATTGATGATGAACATGTAGATCACGGTAGATTAGCCAGCCTTGTGAGAATATGGTTGTGTTGATTGGGTCTGCCACCTGATCAAGAGTATCATAACCATCATTTTTCAGTGCGAGGATGAAATATGGAGGGAGGATATGAGTGTTTCCACTACCAGACCATGGATCACAACCAATACAGACCAACTTGATAGAGCTAATTTTCCATGCAAGTCTAGTTTTAATGTATTAAATGGAGTTCAAGATGGCTCTCCATATTCTTGAGATATTAGTTCTAGTCCAATTCCCCCCTCTGATCCATTCAATCAGTTGTAGTGGCAATGGATATATATATGTATGATAACCTTGGTCCAAAGAATATGGTCTGTCAGTATCTGCCACACCAATTTTGCAGCCAGTGCCAAGGAGATTGTGTTCAGGTCTTTGATGCCCCAACCCCCCCACTTTTTTGGTAGGGCAATGAGATTCCATCTAGCCCAAGAAAAGGTGTGTCCCTCCTTTGAGCCATTCCAAAAAAAATGACGACAAGTTCTCTCCTGTTGAGAATACCCTTGGGTATCCAAGCTAAAGACATCCAGTAGACCAGGATGGCCTCCAGAACAGATTTAATAAGTACCAGTCGACCTGCCCGAGAGAGTCATCTATGTTGCCAAGCATTTAGCCTCTTGTCTATCTTTGTAATCAGCCAGGTCCAATCTGAAACTTTGTAATTGATTAGTTTAAGGTTAAACCCTAGGTATTTTAAACCATCCTCAAATCTTACAGAACTGAAGGGGAATCGCTGCATCACAAAGTGAGTCTCATGTGGAGAGCATCCATGAATGGTAATAGTATATTTGGAGTTATTACAAGACATACCTATTGCTTTGCAGAGCAGTTGAAGTATAGAGTTGAAAATAGTTATGTCACCTAGGGAGCTATTCAGAAATATAATGACATCGTCCACAAATAACAGATGTGTCAGTATGTAATTTTCTGAGATTTGATATCTTTCAACCTGCCCCTTTCCCTTTCATCAATTAGGCACCTGCTCAGACCTTCCATGAAAAGTAGGAAAAGTAAAGGGGAGAGTGGGGATCCCTGTGTAAGGCTCCTCTCTGGGTGGAAGAATATTGTTGCTGCACCATTGATGAGTACACTATAGGAGACAGAGGTGATGCAGGACATGATCCAGTTGATAACTGCTATTGGGAAGCCAAGATGTGTGAGAAGCATTCTGATATAGAGCCAGCTGGTGTGATCGAAAGATTTTGCAAGGTCAATCTTAAGGATCATGCCTTTAATCTTCTTAGTGTGCATAGAGTGAAGTCCCTCCTGTGCAACCCCAATAGCTTCATGAATCTGCCTATTTTCCAAGAAATAAATTTTTTTGGGGGAGATATGTTCAAATAAGATGGGCTTGAGTCTGTTGGAAATAATTTTGTAAATGCAGTTACACATGGAGATAGGGCGAAAGTCCTTAAATGAAGAGGGGTGGTCAGACTTGGGGATGAGGGCAATAAAGGTAGAGTTAAAAGCATCGTTTAGGCGACTTCTGCTCCTGGTTTATTCCACCACCTCCAGTAGCTCTTGTCCCAGAAGATCATAGAAAGCAAGGTAGAACTCAACTGACCATCCATCAGGGACAAGACTCTTGTCCTTCTTGAACCATTTGAGAACAACCTCCAACTCTCCCATAGTGACTGGGTTGAAAAGTTCCTCTGCAGAGTTCAGGTCCACATACCTTGGGTATAATCCATCTACCTTGATTGTTTCTACTAGTGTGACATCCTGAGGGCTTTATAGAGGTTCCTAAAGTGTGAAGTGCCCAGGTTGGCCAACTATTCAAAGGATGCAGTAGGAGTGCCATCCACATTTTCGAGTTCCCAAATGGTATTTATGGCCCGTCTACATCAGGAAAATTGTTGAAAGAATTTATTATTTTCATCCCCTGATTTTAACCATATGGATCGACTTTTAAGTCTCCAAGATTCTTCCCTGTCTTTGAGGATTTTAAGGCGGTTAAATTCCAATTTGATGAGGTAATATTTGGCAACATTACCCACCATAATTGGGATCCTCAAGTTGAGAAATCTCCCTCTTAATCTTGGCAAGATCTTGGTCTGTTCGTTGTCTCTTCTCTTTTTCCCATTTGATAGACATTCTCTTAATAAGGTGTAATTTATGGGAAAAGGAGGCAGAGCTGGTGTTTTCGGGATGATTCGGGGCACTCCTCCAAGCCTGATTGATCATCCTAATATAATATTCATCCTGAAGCCAAACTGAGCAGAACTTGAAAGGGGAGGCATGCTTGTGGGATTCTTCAGAGATCTCAAGGCAAATGGGTGAATGATCAGAAATGCCCCCTGATCCAACCCATTTTCATTAAGATACCAAGTGCTATAACAATTCCTTCTTGATAAGGAATCTATTAAGTCCTTGGGCAATCATAGCATCACCTGTATGTCGGTTGCACCAAGTAGGGCAGGGTGATGCCATGGTGGGATCAACCAGGTGATATAAAGCAGATATGTCTGAAGAATTTTGTGAGTGGGTCCATGTGAGCATTGGATCCATAAAATTCGACAGGGCCCATAGAGAAATTGAGGTCCCTTATCAAGATGATGTTATCTGCTTGCACAAAGGTTGTTTGAAGTAGGGCGAGAGCCAAAAATCCTGTCAATGATGACAGGGTCCATATACATTGAAAATCCTTAATACTTCCCCAAGCAGCTTAGAGAATATGTCAGCTACAAGTACTCCCTCCCTATCCCAACAATTGATGAGTCTGAAAACCCGTGGGTTATAGCCCAGAGCCAGATCGCCCGATTGCCCTCGGGCATCAAGTGCATGAAGATCTAGGAGGGAAAGAGGGAAGAGAGGACAACAGTAGTAGCCTCAGATGGACACAGGGTTTCTTGTAGGAGCATAATATCCACATTAACTGAGTCATAGAGGTGCCTAAGGGCAAGGCGCTTAGCAGGGCTAGCAAGCCCTTGACAGTTGAAAGAGAGGAATTTCATTGGGTAACCATGGGGGGAGGGGGGGGAGGGCATTGCTTGCTCTAAGGACCCCTTCAATGGATAATTTCTTACCAACCACAATGTTCAGGCCAATTTGTAGTATGGCCTTGGATATATTAGAGTTTCGACCCCGGAGGGTTTAATAGGGATGTGGGGAGGAGTGCGTACAGGACCCAAGCCAGCAAGGGAAGTTGAGGGACGGGGTCAGATATTATAGGAGTGAGAGGATGCATAATAAATTGTATTCTGCATCAAGGGTAATGAGGAGGATGGGGGGGTAGAAGAGTAAACCACAGGGGTGAATATAGTGGAGCATAGTATGGAAGATACTTGAATACCAGGTGGAATAGATTCAGTACAAAAATGCAATGCATGAGAATAGAAGATAGATGAAAAATTAAAACGGGAGAGAGGAGAGGTATCGGTACTCGAAGGGTGTCCCGATGCTGTAGCCGCTATCATGGATCTGGTGATCCGAGTTGAAGTGCAGGTAGCGGCAACATTGACAATCCCCGAGGGTGGCAGGTCTTGTGACGAAGTAAGATTACCCAAAAATAGAGTCTGCCTATTTAGTGAGACAGTGATCAGATCTTGTGGTGCCCGGGGAGCGGTTGAAGTAGGTGCAATAGGAGCAGTAGTGAGTAACGAGCAGTCCTAGTACACATGCCCGACCTTGTGACAACGTCTGCATCTGAAGGGTAGATCTTCATAGTCCAAGATTTGGATGCAAGTCGTATTCCTCCAATGAATCTTAAGGGACTCCTCCAATCCCTCCCCTATATCTAGGTGAACTAGAATGCGAGCAAAGGCCATCTTGCCTGACTCAATGTAGGTCTGATCGTGATCTAAAGAAGTCCCCAGTATGTTCCCAGTGCTAACAAAAATATCCTCCCATAAATGCAGAGGTAGACCAGGGAGACGAACCCTTATGGGGCCAACCCCTAAATGTTCCCTCTCTGGATCAAATAAAGGGATCCATCTCTTGAGGTGGACAGGTGCAAGTTCGATGTGCCAAAACTGTGAGAGAACCCAGTCTGTAAGATCCTTGGAGGTGAATTGGATGGCAAACCATCCCTTCGTCAATGTGAATACAGTGGGGGGCTCCTATAGGGTGTTGCTCCAAATTTCAATTACCCATTTTCCAAAGCCTCTTTGCGCTATAATTTAGGCCTCGAACCCGACCCACCAGAACCTCATCCACAGTCCCCATAACATCTGCCATTTGGATGCCCTCACCAAGGGTGAGCTGACTGCGTTTGTTGCAGACCTTGACGCACTTAGTTTTTCGGGCTGCATGAGGGTGTGCACGGGTGGAGTGTGGCTCCGAGGCAACCGAGGATGGTGGAGTGGTGGTTGTGTCCGTGGGCGGGGGGATGTTCAGTTCAGGGAGGGTGACGTTGAAGCAGCCAGATGGTGGGCGAGATGAAGTAGGAGCAGTACAGGATGGGATAGGGGATGTGGACACCGCAAGAGGAAAGGCCGTGTGCAGCGTACCTGTGGAGCCAGGGCCAAAAGTAGAGGGTGGGGGTAACCCCAGAGAGTTGATAAGAGAAGGGTTTGGACCTGAGGGTTCCGAGAGCGGCAAGGGGAAATTTTGTGCTAGGAAAGCAAGTGAGGACGGAGATGGAGGACGAAGGTCGGGAGAGTGGACGTGATTGAATTCAACCGTAGTGAGTATGACTAGGGAAGTAACAACATTGAGGTCGGGAACCAAAAAAGAGTCAAAATCTGGGATAGGGTATGAAGAGGTGGGGTGAGGGAGTGAAACCCTAGAAAAAATGTCTTGTAAATGGGAGGAAACAATCGGTAAAGTGTATATCATACATGTAGTGAAATGCGAAGGGTGAGACTAGATGTCAGCGAATGTGAAATGATCCTCAGAGTAGTCGAAAAGCTCTTTGTCCATTTCAGAGGCCATGGTCAAAGCGCAACCGACAACCACGACTGGGAGCACCTACATAGCGCACTTTGTTTTGGGTAGATCTCCCAAACCGCAACATATTTTTTTTTGGTATATCTCCCTTTATTCATTATATAGGAAAAATATCAATGTAATAGGCAGTTGCATATAAAACATGTTCGATCTAGGGAGATAATCAATAAAAACTGGAAAAGTATAAACATCATGGTTGTTTACATCCTTTAAAAAAATGATAAAAGGAAAATTTCCTAAGATACTTGCCTTCATCCAAAAGAAAAACATATTTGAACATTGTGTATCTTTGAACCTCATCCATCCTCAATAAAGAAAATAGAAACAACATAAAATCATAAAAGCTATTAGTGAACTGACAGTGCTGCGCAACAACTGGGTAGAACAAATTCATATTTCCTTTATGTTTGACACTTGTTCGATGAAATATGGGTTGATATGGCATCCTGATGTATGACAAACCAACCTCTAAAATCTCTGACAGCTGGCAACTCGAAAACATGCGCGAAACTCAGTGGGCAAGGACTGTGCAACACTTGCGCATTGCACTTTGTTTTGGGTATCTCCCAAACCGTAACATATTTTTTTTTGGTATATCTCCCTTTATTCATTATATAGGCAAAATATTAGTGTAATAGGCATTTGCATATAAAACATGTTCGATCCAGGGAGAGGATCAACAAAAACTGGAAAAGTATAAACATCATGGTTGTTTACATCCTTTTAAAAAATGATAAATGGAAAATTTCCTAAGATACTCGCCTTCATCCAAAAGAAAAACATATTTGAAACATTGTGTATCTTCGAACCTCATCCATCCTCAATAAAGAAAATAGAAACAACAGAAAATCATAAAAGCTACCAGTGAACTGATAGAGCTGCTCAACAACTGGGTAGAACAAATTCATCTTTCCTTTATGTTTGACACTTGTTCGATGAAAGATGGGTTGAGATGGCATCCTGATGTATGACAAACCAACCTCTAAAATCTCTGACAGCTGACAACTCGAAAACATGCATGAAACTCAGTAGGCAAGGACTATGCAGCACCTGCGCAACGCACTTTGTTTTGGGTATATCTCCCAAACCATAACCTATTTTTTTTTGGTATATCTCCCTTTATTCATTATATAGGAAAAATATCAGTGTAATAGGCAGTTGCATATAAAACATGTTCGATCCAGGAATTCAAAGGAGTCCCAAACCTGCTTCCAAAAGATTGCAAGCTGATTCGTGTCGCACTGTGTTTGGAGATAAATAAATCCTTGCGCAGCAGTGTAGGTTCCGGTGTTTCCCCAACCCCAAGAATCTGAAGCCTGCTTGTGAATCAGAGCTGAGTTAGTTATCTTCGCTCTGAGAATGTTTTGTTGGGATTGTAGATGCTCAGGGACTCTAGGAAAGGCCCAGGATTACCAATTTCATGCCTCATCCCAAACAAAAATGTCTTCAAGTCTGAGAACTCCATGATGAGAAGGCCACTCGTGGATCTCTTTTAGATCTTCATAATTGGCAAGAGGTGGGTGTCCCATTATACTATCTTGCCACAAAAATATTTTCCTTCCATTACTAGGAATACGATTGAGATTGTTTTGAAAAAAAATTTATTCCTCTCCGGTAGAGATTCCAGATCAACGATCCTTTCAGAGCATTATCGGCCAGCAGAAGAAGAATGGGATTATGATTCGAGGTAAGCTTAGGAAGAATTTTTGAGGATACGAGCCTCCTTTCCAATAACATTGAGCTTTGGACAAGAAATCTGTCCAATCTGGCCAAAATGTGCTCTTCCTTGGTTCTATTATTGGACCCAAGTGTATAATCCTTTCTTTGGCATGAAGTCCATGAGGTCCCATTGGAGGACTAGGTCTTCAACCACATGAATCATTTTATCCCTGCAACTACTTCCTCCTCCTTTTTCTTTTATATTCAATACTATATTAAGGTCTCTGGAAATGATGATATTATTTGGAGAGTGGAGTTCTAAAAAAGCATTTAGAGTTTTCCAACATTCTTTCTTCTCTGCATACGTTACCGGTACATAAATATTGAAAAGAGTGAGAGATAACTTACTTGGTCTATGCCTTAGCTCGGTAAAAATCCAATGCTGAGTCGCAAAGAATTCGACAAGTTGAAATGGGTCCTCCTTCCACAAGGTGGAAATTCCTCCTGAGGAGCCCCTTGAACTTATTGCTTTACCTGCATTCGTCTGCCATTTATTTTTGCTAATCTCAAGGTTACCCCTTCAATATTAGTCTCTTGGAGCATGAGGATATCTGTAGGTTCTATTTTCAAAAGATCCTTGACAGCTTTAGCTTCTGCATGTGAGGGAAAGGAGGAGATTTCAGGGGTTACTTCAGGATGACCTTCTTCTTCAATGTCTTTTTCAATGGTTGGAAGCTTGGGTTGTTCGTTGTTGTCCTTATTTGTTTCTGCTACGTTATTAACCTCTTCATTTAGCTTGCCTGCTATCAGTGAGGGGATGGAGCTCCTAGCCCCATGCTCTTTCCCATCTGGTAGGGATTTGTTAACTTTCGGTGCCCCTTTCCTTGAGGCTTTGATGGGGCTATTTTTTGCACTGTGGTCCATTGTTCTGCTTTTGAAATTTCGCTTTCTTCAGTGGCCTTTTTTTCGCAATGCCTTGCAAAATGGTCTTAGCCATGACAATGCTGACATTTAAACAATAGCTTTTCATAGTCCAATTCCTAGATGTGGGTCCAATCTGTGACTGTTATTTTTATGGCCTCTGGCAACCCAACTTCCAGGTCCATCTCAACGCATATGCGAGCATAGGAGTACTGATCTTTTCTCATCGCTTGATCGATGTATCTTCCAAGAGTGTTGCCAATGGTTTGCAGGGATTTTTGGTTCTAGCAATGCAGAGGAAGGTGGGGAAGACGTACCCACAATGGGAAAATAGAAGGCACATCTTGAGTAGGGTCGAAATCAGGAGTCCATTTATTTAGGTATAGCCCTTGAGGCCCCATGAAGTATGGCCCATTTCTGAATATGAGGCTTTTGTCTTATGCATTCTAAAAAACAAATACGAAGAATCCTTTCCCTACGAAATGACTTTTAATACCTTCCAAAACTTGTGAACTGCTGCATAACCCCAAAAAGGAACTCGCGCCTTACACTTTGAAAGGCACTAGCCAAATCCAACTTTACAGCCATGCCTTTTTCTTTGTTTTGAATGCTAGAGTGTATTGCTTCTTGGACCAAGATGAAATTGTTCGTAATCAATCTGCCTTTGACAAATCCCCCTTGTTTGACAGGGATAATTTCAGGGAGGAGACCTTTCAATCTATTAGCCATGACTTTTGTTATAAGCTTGTAGCCAATATTGCAGAGCGAGATTGATCGAAACTGATTGAAAGAGTTGGCACCCTTCTCTTTAGGGATAAGGGCTAGAAAGGCCGAATTAGTGCTCCCACCAAGTTTATGGCAAGTTTGGCATTTCAGGATCATCTTGTGCAAATATTTCTTGATAATATTCCAGCATGTTTTGATAAAGCGGCCAGTGAATCCGTCCAGTCTGGGTGCTTTATTTGGCTCCATGTTATCAAGGGCATGCTTGATGTCATTTATAGTTACACGAGCGTTCAACATTGAGTTCATCTCCTCATTGACCTTTTGGGGGACAGGGTTCAACACATCTGGGCATAGATTTGCCTACGCTTGCTCCGTATACAGCTCCTTAAAGTGTTGATGAGCAAAGCTAACTTTTATCTTTGGCAAAGTCATTGTAGGCTTGTACTTTTATGAAGTTTTAACGTAGTGACAGTTTGTGAAAAGAAAAATCAATAGCAGCTAGCAGACCGGTAAATTTGTGAAAGGGGAACAGAATTCGATCGCAAGTAAGTCTCACGCTCTCTTCTAGCTGTGTGTATTTAAAATTATTTACTTGAACGGTTTCGGTTAGCTTTAGTCCTGTAAAAAATGTGAAAAATGTGTTATCTAAGGTCAAAGTCAAGCAGGAAAATAAGCATTCAATGTTTACCATAAGCATCCATCACATCGTTATAACTTATAAAAGTATAAACATTTACTGTATTTTTCATTTTCTAGTAGATTAACACTCTCCCTGGCTTCAGAATGATTTAGTGCTGCCGGCTCCTCCTTTGCTTTTCCCTTTACTTCGCCGCCCTGCGGACACTAACTTTGATTCTGTGAAAATGACAAGGATGCTCTCAGTTTCAACCCATGGCGTTGGCTGGAGCCCAACGCAGTAAGTTTAATTCAAAGTATCAGATATCACATTCAAAGCTAAATAAGTTATATATATATATATATATATATATATATATATATATATATATAAGAAGCTGAGTGATGGCATAAGCTCTGTGTATGAGGAGATCATTATGATGTCTGGTATGTAAGAAACGAACCCTATAGAAGCATGAGGATGATATTGGTATGGCTTTTGTTGGGATAAAACCGGGTAATAGCTGCACTGGACATTAGGAGTGCTCTTCAATCACTGTTTCTGTTTTGGCATCACGATCATGAGAGGGATTGAACTATGTAATAGGGAGGGATAAATGTTTTTGTATCTCTGTTTTCATGTTTTGCTGGGGACAAAAAACTTTGTTTTCAAATGTATGCACAGTTTTTGATATGGGTCTACTGTTATACAGTTTATGTAGAAAAGATGGAGGTTTGATCTCTCAAATAGTAACAGATGAATGTAATCGTTTTTTTGGGGTTGAATATAGACTATGATCTAGTACATAATATAAACCAGTCGTATTTTTCATGCTGAAAATAGTATAAACATTTGTCCCAATCTCATTTGTTTCAACATCCTTAAACAGTGCATTAACCTTATCCAGTTGGCAGGCTTGAGCATAAGCCCTAAGAAGAATTTTGTAGGTTTCAATGTTGGGTTGACATCTAACTTTCTCCTTCATTTTGTCAAAGTATCCGTAGGATTTTGTGAGAGCCTTTTTGTTGAATTTAGGATTAACATGTATAGTACAATAAAACGCAGGATTGACTGGCCATGAATGATGTTTTGAGTCACTATCCAAATGCCAATTAGGCAGCCCAATCAAGTATACAGAGCAGTCCTCAAATATCAGCAGACAAACCCTAACCAGAGATCAGGAGAAGCTGAAGTGGTGGCAGAATAATGTGCACAAGGAACTTGGTCCTTGATCATATGATGCAGCCTTCTATGCTGAATGGAATGAGCTTAGGACAGTCAAAATTCTTATGAACAATGTATGCAACCTAGGGTTTGAAAATTGAGACTACAGTCCAGCAGCAGCGATACAAGGGTTGCACCCACTGAATTTACTGCGGCCTACCCTCCATAACTAAAGCTGAGATGATGGATGCTAACAAGCCCATTCAACCTTTTCATAAGTGTCTGCAACATGCTGTAGTAGAAACCCTTATTGCGGCCCAAACTGAAGTAAGAAACACAGAAATGCTTCTCTGAATTGCGGCCTGATGTAGAAGGGCATCCGAAGTCTTAAGGTGCCTCCAAACAGTCCTTAAACATGTCCCAATCTCATTTGTTTCAACATCCTTAAACAGTGCATTAACCTTATCCACCTGGCAGGCTTCAGCATAAGCCCTAAGAAGAATGTTGTAGGTTACAATGATGGGAAATTTACCAGAACCTTTACTGACCTGCTCAGGAACAACAGAAAGCCTATTTCTCTGTCATAATGGTGATAGTTTAGGACAGTCCAGAGAGATCAGAAGCTGATGAAGCCATGTCGTAAGGACTAAGAAATTCCTTTATGTTAAATTCCTCCAGAGACTCTATGAGATGGTAAATTTTCCTTGCTAATAGACCAGTTACTTCTGTACTTCATCAAAAGGCCTTGGTGCAAGATGCCAAAAACATAGTGCTGGAATATATCTGCCTTTAAATACATTAGACTGACTTAGAACTTACACATCTTGTTCACAACTTCGATCGTGAACAAGAACCAATGTTAATGCTTCTGTCATTGAAGACCTTCCATGCTTGATGTGCTGATGGAATGTACAGATCGCTCAACTGAAATGTCAACCATACTACTGTTGTGCTAATGAAGTAACAATACAAGATGCAAGAATATAGCTTCCTGCTTAGAGTCAGAGCTTCTCTAATGATGCTGCCATGCCACATCAACACTGATATCTATGATGTTCTGCTATTACTGTGCTTAAGATATCATACAACCTTATCAATACATATACAATCCCATTACTGCAATGTTTGCCAATACTATTTTGCACTTTCTGCCAATCACTGCAATATATATATATATATATATATATATATATATATTCAGGTTACATAAACATCGTTGCTTATCAAATTCTAGGTTACAGCATACATCATATAGATGCCACTCCTGCACATTCAGAAGATGATAACTGAATCATACTATTCTAGCATAGATGTCATTGTTGAAATTACATAAGATCACATCTGAGTCATACTGTTCTAGAGTAGATGCCACTGTTGCACTTACAGTATCGGGAATCATAAATCGTTTTGCTAAGGATCCTGCATCAAGAAATAAGACCATAGTACCCAAAAATCACATATATAAGTCATAGTGTCGAATGACTATGCCGAGAAGCAGGATGATTGTTGGAAATACTGAGAGGGGGGTGAATCAGTATTTCTTTTCAATTGTTAATTTTACCAGTTAGAACACCTATATTTAGAACACAAAATGAACAATAAGAATAAATGCTTTTATTAATTTCTTCTTTACAATAAATCAAGTACAATATATGTAGGGCTCCAACCCTAGATGAAGACACCAATCTTCAATCTCCCAAGCTCCAACCTTGCCAATCACCGACTTGGACTTCCAAGGCTCCAACCTTGTCAATTTTGAGGCACCAACCTCAAGGGCTCCAACCCTATATCTGGTACAGGCTCCAACCTGGTCTCTTGAGGACTCCTATCTTCTAGGTCTC